>CM069448.1:14424237-14913763 GCA_035610835.1 Ophiura sarsii | reverse complement strand
ACCTAGGACATGGTATCAAATCGCTAGTGAGAACACGTTTTATAATTTATCATATGGGGACTAGTTCCATTTATACCGGAAATATGTATTGTTTAGGTTTGGGTTAAAGGAGGTTTACTACACCATACACTTCGTTCAGCGGGCGTAGTAAGTGATGTCAAAATCAGCACTGTTGTCATCATATCGTACTTAACATGAATCGTTGCTGACATAATGCAATGAATGTTCCTTGCATATGTTTTATTTCACATAATTTATGTCAAAATCTGGCCTTCCTTGTGCGATGCCGACGACAAAAAGTTGTACAAAGATTGATCCCACGAATGACCTGTTATAACATCCAGATCATATTACATCCGGGTAAGTGGACTTGATACCACATTGGAATGTTGGTGATTTTATCGATGAGATGAGGTATCAAACTACGGAGAAGAAATTTGCTCATATAATGTACATCTCAGATTTTTGTTATCAATAATTGATTTTGGATTAGCCAACATCAAAGCACTTGGTCAGGGACCTTTTGTGTTATGTGTACATGTAAGAAAGAGTTTTGTAAGATTCAATGAAATCTTTGTAAACTGAAATTGATCCAGGTATACATTTGTAAATGCAAAGTTGGACCAATTAAAACAATAGGTTCGAGCCCCCAATAACTTGCCCGGGGGAAATGGAACTCATAGTGACTCATCAGTTTATAGGTACACATCGACTTTCTTATACCCATCGTCATGCTTACTCTTCTACCGGGACCTGTATGGGATTGTATGGAACTGTATGGGTATTGGGAACTGTACAGAACCTGTGCGGTACACCCAAAGTAACCTCACAGAAGTTACTGGTACTGCGCAGCTATTTTGGTGGCACTTCACTAGCACTTTGACAGTACCCATACAGGTATTGGGCATACAGTGCCCACACAGGTACTGGGCATACAGTACCCACACAGGTACTGGGAATACAGTACCCATACAGGTACTGGAAATACAGTACCCATACAGGTACAGGGCATACAGTACCCACACAGGTACTGGGCATATAGTATCCACACAGGTACTGGGCATACAGTACCCATACAGGTACTGGGCATACAGTAGCCGAATATCCATAAAGCAGGGCATAAGAAAATTGATGCGTACATATAGCTTTTCAGAACACTTTTTTTTATCTGCCTCTGGTAGTTCTTCCAAGTCTGTTTTGGTTCATTACAAATTGTCAACATTCGCATTCTAAATACCCCTCCCCGTGGGAGGCTTATCAGTTTCCAAGACCCTCACTTCCAAGCTATTTATGGAAGGGTCATGTTTCCTATTTTTAAATCCAAAAGCTGTAACCCTCTTGAAATTATAATTCCTCCCCTGGGTAACACACTTGTAATAGTCTGTGTCATAATTACAATCATCGAATTGGAAAAAACCACCGCAACAATGAACAGATTTGATGATATTTTGTAACTATGATGTATCAAACCATGTAATTTTCATGAAAGCTTTTAAAGCATGTGTGTATTGTTTCATAGCTGTAAGCTTGACTTATGATGAAATTAAATGAAATGAAGTTTAAACTAGATTGTGAGTTTGTTTATGTTTGTTTTCAATCAAGTTGTTAATTAAAATGTCATTCAAATTCCAGTATGGGAGAGGGTCGAGGGTGCGATATAAATATTTATGTTCTACTTTGAGTGCTATTAATTGCAAACTTGATTTAGGTTGATAATGTTCTTTCAATTTCTATTCAGCAAAATAAGAAAATGTGTCTTGATTATTTTGATTTGTGAGGTAACTTGTTTGTCATGGAAATAGGAGAATGTTAGTTATACAGTACCATAGTAGCAATTGCAACACCACACAACATTTAAAATGAAGAAGGGAATGCAAGATGGGCAGTCTGGCATATCGTACATAAGGCAAAAAAACCAAAAACCACTCTGTTCTACGGGCCTGACTGGATCAACAAAAAAAACAATTTAAATTACAAGATTGTTTTAAAAAATATGAGTTTTTTTGGAATTTTCTTTGATCTTATTGCTGAAAATTTTGAATAAAAAAAATAAATATGAAAATTGTTTGAATTCACTGAAATGTTCGTGAAAATGTTGACTGTCCTTTTGTCGGTAGAACAGGGTTGCTTTTTTGTCACCTAAGTTAAGTAGGACCAATATTTTGCCAGTGGCTATTACTTATTTACAAGTGTGAAAATTGCGAGTGATACAAATTTAAAAATCCAAGCAAAACAGACAAAATATATTATTGAGTGCATTTTAATCATACATCCCAAAGATAACAATAGAATAATTGATACTCGAGAATCTTTTTATAAACATTTCATTCAGTTTGAGGCTTGTATGTTTTAATAAGAAAATATTAAATGGAATAACAATTTCCTCTGCCTGATCAATTATTTATCTTAATTTCCACAATTTCTTGTAGAATTGAGGGTTTAAAAGTTTAACAATTAGATTGACTAACTTTAATTACAGTAACAAAGTGATTACAGTTTGTTATTCCAAAAGCTCATTATTCCAAAGGTTTATCAGTCCAATTTGAGCTTAAGGCAACAAAAAAAGAAACCCAGTTGTACAGGCCTGACCAACCCATTGTTTTAGAAATTGGTGAAATAATATTCACATGCAAATGAATAACAACCCCAAAAAAATGTTTTTGCTTGTCAAATAACGGCAAAATGTTAACAGATTTTAAATTTTTTAACAGATTTTTGGGGTCATTTTCAAGGTAAAATAAGAAGAAAAAAAGCCAGAAAGACCGACCTGACTTGAGGTCCATTTGCCCGTACAGCAGGGTTTCTGTCACCTACAGGTTGCTTTTCCCTTAGTCGACCATGGGCTTTTAGGATCCCCGTAACATCCTACAGATTCTTTGTAATTGTGTTCAGGCAACTCATCTGAATGATTGTTTCCATGTTACCATTAAATCTTTTGAGATGTTCTTTGGTAAGGCAAAAAAAATAATTATATGTTGTCCTTCACAGCTCTCAGAGCAGCCAGGTGGCTTTTTATTTGTTATTGTTTTATTTTCTTATACCAGCGGAAGCTCAAAGTTCAGCCAACAAGAAGTTGAAATCACACTAAGAGTCGCACATATATGTTATAAACACTTAGTTTAATAGTCAATGCTATTTAAACTGTAAAAAAAACAGGAAAAAAAAGAAAATCTGAAAAGAAAAAAAATCGTCGCGGCCCTAAATCTGACGAGCGGGCGGTCGAGGACAACATATCATTTTTTTTTTTTTTGCCTAATGGCCGCATATCAAACTTCATTTTGCCGATATCTTTCTGAGACTCATAGACTTAATGATGGTGGCCAAACCCATGTTTCAGGGTCAAGTTATAACACAACTGGATCATTTGCTTTAGGCAGCCATCTTGAATTTCAAATTGGCTAACAATCCAAACCAATTTCATCCATATCATGAAACACACCCAGGCTTAATTTTGGTTGTTTTTATACCTTTACATTTGATTGATAACATGTGCATATCATTCAAATGAGTCACATGAACAAAATGCTACCACTTTTAAAAGATCTGGGGGGGGGGGGGGGGGGGGGGGGGTGCTACAGGGTCTTGTGATTGTGATAGCCCATGGCCTATTGGAATGAGCTGATCACAAAAGTTGGTAATTCTAGAACACTTGGTCACACAAAACATCAGGCTTCACTTCTTTGACCAAATCAAATCATGATGTGAATGTTTCATCAATTTGCCTTCACTGAATACCAAATTATTATATCATATTATGGAATAGAATAGAATACCAAACCAAATGTAATACATAAGGCAACAAAAAAATTAGTATGTTGTCCTCGACAGCCCGCTCGTCAGATTTAGGGCCGCTCCAAAAAACAAACAAAAAAGATTTTTTTTCTTTTCCTTCAGATTTCTTTTTTTACAGTTTAAATAGCATTGAATATTAAACTAAGTGTTTATAATATACATGTATGTGCGACTTTTTGTGTTATTTCAACTTCTTGTTGGCTGAACTTTGAGCTTCCGCTAGTATAAGAAGAAAAAATTAAAAAATTAAATTAAAAAAGCCGCCCCGCCCGCCCGCCCCTCCTCTCTGAGAGCTGTGGAGGGCAACCAAACATCTTTTTTGTGGCCTAATTACAAGTATGCATCAATTACACGATAGACTAAGGCAATCCTATGATAGCCATACAATGGACTTTATTCTGGTAAACACTTGATCCATGTCACAGACCTAACGGCAGTCAAATGTGTCTTATGTTATAAAGCAAAATATATAGGACCATAAGAATATTAATTGATGATATCACATGAGTTTTTTTGGTGAGTTAATTGGTGATATCACATGAGTTTTTGGCACTTTTTAGTCACCGTTATAGCCCAGTAGGGCGTTGTGTACAGTTTACAAGCAGAAGTTCAAGTCAAGTGGGTCAAGGTGACTCTAGGAAGTTTTTGATTTGATTTTTTGAATTTTGTGAGTGCTGTAATTATTGAACTATTAATCAAATGCATATAAAAGTATACATTTCTGGAAAGGAAATGGATCAGAGAATCCAAATTTGGCATCAAAATTGATTTTTTCCCCCCCCCAATTCTTTTACTTTTTTGGTACTTTTTAGTCACAATTTCAAAAAATATTAGATTAGGTTAAAAAATAAGAAATTCATCGCTATAAGTTAGTGTCTTAAAATCATTTTATCAAGCGATTTTGGGCATTTTTACACAAAATTGTTTTTGTTAGCTTTGTTCAAAGATTTTGGGTCAAAAAAGTGATTTGTTTTGTGATTTTCTCAAAATATCACCATTTTTGGTGACAATTGATTCCAAATTTGGACTCTCTGATCCATTTCCTTTCCAAAAATGTATACTTTTTATATACACATTTGAGTCATAGTTCACAAAATTCAAAAATAACTTCCTTGAGTCCCTCCTTAAAATGTCCCATTTGAAGAAAAATATTATATTTTATTGTAGCCGCTTTATGTGGAGAAAGCAGAAATATACTGCTGTCTAAAAAACTAACTATGAACCTGGAAACACTAACAAATTGAGATTACTAATATATAAAATACTTAATGATTTTTTAGGCACAGAATTTTAAAATAATTCATACAAAATATATAACCTTATATCCATCTCTCTATGACATCCATAGTTTCCCATTTCTAGCTAAGCCCGGGGGAGGGGGTGTACTCAAATACTTGTCGATACCAATTTACCAGTTTTTGATGGAAAAGATCGTAAATGTATACCAACCTCAAATCAATATTCTTTTTTTAAATTTAAATTAAACACATTTTTAAGAAAACAAATCTAGATGCATTGATTTACCAAAAATAGATTTAGAAATGGGTCATACCTTTACCAGATAGATAGGATCAAAGGCAATCCTATATGGCAGCACATCTTGCAATCTTATATCTATTGAGTCTCTCCCTCAACCTTGGACATCGAAGATCAATCTTCCAATATTGCACAAGATAAATGTAATGCTAATGTCATATTACCCTTTACTGCCTGATATAGTCTTTATAAGACCTCACAAAGTTCTAGCTTAAAGATAATATTTTAATGTCAAAAATACAGATTATATCTGACACAATCTTTACAATATCCCATATTTTCAAAACTTACAACAATTTTTAATAATTGTTTTATTAACATAAATCTATATTCTATATTTCATCGAATAAAACAGTAGTCAAATAGAAGTTAATTTCAACTGTTAATTAATAATTATATTTTATACAATCTAAAAACACTGATATTAAATATAAATCCCTCAAAAAAGTTCAGACATTTGTTTTCAATCGCCCATATTTCGCATATTTTGTGATACTTGTTTTGTGTTGCATAGCAACGGAAAGCTGATGAGTTTTTCCAATAATTTCAAATTTGAGAAATTGCAGTTCAATATGAATGTGCAAAAATCACCAATATTTTGTACTCAAAAGTCAATAGAGCATATCCTGCTCAATATGTAGTTATCGGTCAATACATGCATATGTTTTGTTTTAAGACAAAATAAAACTAATCAATGCACGCGTGCTGATGTTTGAATAATGGCACGATCCCGCAGGAAGAGTGCAGCTATTGTGAGCATATCAACATTTATCCAAGTGCATTGATTTGTCTATTTTTTCGAGAAACAAAACATAGGCATGTACAGTTAAGCCCACAATTATTCATACCCCTTGGAAAATATGAGTTTTTTGCGTTTTTCTCATATCTATACCAGCTGGAGTGGTGGAACTTTCGCTTTACACTAAAGACAATTAGTTTGCAAGTACAAATCAATATATTTGAGATCAACATGTTTTGCATAACAATAGAATTGAACAAGAATTGTGTTTTTATGCCTGTCCAAAATTATTGATACCCCATACCAAGTCTCAGGATTGAGGTCACTTTTTGTGATAATACACATGTTTTTGACATTCCAAATATTCTTTATATTGTGTGATAGGCTTTTATATTGTTATGTAATTATTCCATGATGTGTGAATACAATGTGGATGCATTACAAATGTGTCCTATTGAATGTACAGTGAGGGATATTATAGGACAACACTCTTGCTCTTTGACAGCATTGCGAAGAAGGTCAAATATTTTTTGTGTGCATATTGTGAATGCTCACAACGAGGGGAAAGGCTACAGAGCTATTTCGAAACAATTCCAAGTGCAAGAATCCACCATACATAGCATAATTAGGAAGAACGAGACGTTCAATTCACTAATAAACATTGAAGGATGCAGTCGGAAGCCAGCGGTGTCCCCTTGTTTGGCAAGAAAAGTATTGCGAAAGGCCAACAACAATCCACAGATCACCATCAATGATCTCCTGAACAACCTTGGCAATTATTGGACCAAGATATCATGGCAGACACTCCAGCATATATGGCACATGAGAGGTCTCCATGGAGGCCGACCAAGAAAGACTCTACTCCTTAAAAGAGACACAGAGAAACTTGTCTTGCATCTTAAACAACCCCAACACTGAAGACCAAAAACTTGGATCTTTGTCCAGAAGTGCTCTTGCAAATGCTAGATGAGTTTCTCATTGTCTCTTTTCAGGAGTAGAGTCTTTCTTGGTCGGAGTCCATGGAGAACTCTTGTGTACTATGTCTGCTGGAGTGTCTGCCTTAATATCTTGGTCCAAGACTCACCAAGGTTGTTCAGGAGAGCATTGACGGTGATATGTGGATTGTTGTTGGCCTTTCACCATACTTTTCTTGTCAAACAAGGGGACACTGTTGGCTTCCGACCGTGTTCTTCAGGGTTTTTAACTGATTTTAACTGATTTTAACTGTCTTGTTTTTCCTAATTATGCTTTATGTGGTGGAATTTGGCACTTAAAATTGCATCGAAATAGCTTTGTAGCCTTTCCCCTCTTTGTGAGCATTCACAATGCACAAAAAAGGTCCCCACTGAGTTATTTGATCTCCTTCGCCATGCTGTCATAGAGCCAGAGTGTTGTCCTATAATATCCCTCTATGTACATTCAATAGGACACATTTGTAAGGCATCCACATTGTATGCACACATCATGGAATAATTGCATAACAATATAAAAGCCTATCACACAATATAAAGAATGTTTGGAATGTCAAAAACATGTGTATTATCACAAAAAGTGGCCTCAATCCTGAGACTTGGTATGGGGTATGAATAATTTTGGACAGGCATAAAAACACAATTCTTGTTCGATTCTATTTTTATGCAAAAAATGTTGAGCCCAAATATATTGATTTGTACTTGCAAACTAATTGTCTTTAGTGTAAAGCGAAAGTTCCACCACTCCAGCTGGTATAGATATGAGAAAAACGCAAAAAAACTCATATTTTCCAAGGGTATGAATAATTGTGGGCTTAACTGTATGTGACCTTATTCATACACGACCAATACAAATCAAAATTCACAATTCTGTGCATACTTTTATTAAAGGTGTATGTTCCGATCAATTTTTTCACATCAGCATATTTTGATATAAAAAGAGAACCCATATCGGTTTCATTATTTCTGTAAATAGATGTGTTCCATTTAGACGTTATAGGCCAAAATGCAGTGAATTATCACCAAAGGTGGTTAACCACCCGGCTAGTTTGTGTTCTACTCAATTGGCAAAATTCCATGACACCATGTGCTTTTAAAATAAGAACATTGGAGTTATGCAACTCAAACTATTCAATATGACTATGTTAAGATTGACCCTTCATGTAGAATAGAAAAACATCGAAAGTTGAAAATCAGGCCAGAAATCTGAACACCTACCTTTAATAACTAATAAAAACATGTTAACAAGTTTGCTAATACCCGCAATAAAAATCTGCGATCCCGGCCTGCCTAAACAACGAATCCAGACAATGCATGTGGTGAGCGAACCGTACAGCACGCACGCGGAGTGCAATTAGACACTTTCATAGAACTTGGCATATTCTAGTTTCCTGCTTTCTGATTGGTTTGATACTATTAGAAGAGTGTAAGAATTGTTGTCAATGTAACACTTCAATGAACAAACAGAAGAGTAGCACTTGTAAAAGTAAGTTCCAGTATTAGTCTTATTATATTATTTTATTCTCAACGACTGGATGACTGAAAACATTCATATTTAAACAGAAGAGTTGTTCTTTTGAGCACAAAACAGTGATGATTTTGGCACTTTCAGATGGAAACCTACCCAAAATCTCAAGCAAGTAGCTGAGC
Organism: Ophiura sarsii; assembly: GCA_035610835.1. NCBI lineage: Eukaryota > Metazoa > Echinodermata > Ophiuroidea > Amphilepidida > Ophiuridae > Ophiura > Ophiura sarsii. The sequence continues at coordinate 14,905,075 of CM069448.1, read as the reverse complement.
ACTGTAACAAGTAATAGGCATAATTCTGTTATACCCTACACACCTACATCGGTAGTACGCGTCGTTCTTAAAAATCATGCACTATGAATACCTCTGTGAAGGGTATAACAGAATTACTCCGTGATTGCTATATATTTGGTATCATTGAAACAATTACACTTCAGCTTTCCATTGATATGCAACACTTTATGCATATCTTTACTGTTCTGTCAAAACCTGCTATGTTTTCCGTCCCTGCAACATGTATAAAGTAAAACTTCCCAATGATTATGCATTAAGTATTGCTTTATATATGTTCAAGATTCAGGTGCAAGAAAACTTTGGTGCGGATAGATGTGATGTTGGTCCTTTAACATGTTTAGAGCAGACTGCTCAAAGGTTATACATAGGAAGTGTTACTATACTGAAGGGCCGGATGGAGATACAAGGTTTTGCCAGAATAGCAATGATATATCGCAAAACATTTCAAATACAGGCGATTGAATACTTTTTTGAGGAGATTAACCACTTTGCATACACACTTTTGTAGCACCTTTCAAATACATGTATGAATAACATTTTGCAGGGGTAATGAGAAAGAAAAATATGGGCTTTTTCTGATACCAAAATCTAAATTTTGATGGGAAAAGTGGATTTGATCAGATCACATACCTTTTTGAAGCTGGAATTTGCCTTTATTTCACTATACTTCATCCCACTTGAAGTATCCAATGATTTTTTTTAAATCCCCCAATACCACATTTTGTCTTTGACTGCACAAGGACATACCAGCACGTTCAACCACACACCTGATTATAAAGCTGTGCACTCTGATATTATTTACATATATCATAAAGGATGAGGTATCTTTTTTATTATTCCAATATCACAATTAAGAAACAAACCCTCAAACCCTTTTAACCATAACCCCAAATCCTAACTCTATACTTGCTCCCTAAACTTAACCCAGATGAAAGGAATGTAGATCATATGAGACAAAGCAAGTTTAGACAAAGTACCTATAATACTGAAGTAATCAGAATGTATAATCTACAATCATAGAAAAAATATGTTCGAACACTGACCCTTGTTTGTACATTGTAATTACCCTCAAGCACGCATTATTAGAGCTGTGTAAAAATACCAATTTGTTTATGATAGCCTGAAAGTTCCCATTCCACATACCCCTCCTCTTCCCCCACAAATCAATGTTGCGAGGACACAGGCTGATGGTTGGCAAATTGGGTGACTCAACATTGATCAAGTGGGAAAGGGGGATGACTGTACATCAGGCGCGTAGCCAGCATTGTCATTCCGGGGGGGCAAGCATCAATATCGTCCCTATTTTCTTTTTTTATGTCCCTAAATTTTTTTCGTAAAAGGTTGCCCCAATTTTTTTTCTAGTCACTTACCTCGTGAATTTCACGTAAGTGGGGGGGGGGGGGGGGGGTGGTGGTGAGGTGTCAAAAAACCACAAAAAAAAACAAAACAAAAAATCGAAAGAAAAAAAAAAATCGCACAGTACCAATTTCTCGTCCCCATTTTTTAGCTTCTCCGTCCCCATTTTAGCAAAAAATTTCGCACAGTTCAAAAAAAATAAAATCGCACAATAAATGTACTACATGAACAATTTCTCGTCCCCATTTCTCTTCTCTTTCCCTTCTCCTTCTCCTTCCCCTTTCCCTTCTCTTTCTCCCGCTCCTTCCCCTTCTCTTTCTCCCTCTCCTCCCCCTTTCTCTTCTCTTTCTCCCTCTCCTTCCCCCTTCTTTCTCTCTTTTCTCCCCTTCTTCTCGTCCCCATTTTTCCGCTTCGCCGTCCCCATTTTAGGTGTCCGGGGGGCAGTCGCCCCCCCGGCCCCCCACTGGCTACGCTACTGCTGTACATTGTACCCATAAAGTGTTTGAACAATATTTTCTAACATTGTAGTCAACAATATGTGTGGGTTTTGAATGGAAAGATTCCATTCCCCACTACATGGAAGACAAGACAAAACAAAAAATAACCAGGGTATCTTTCCTGGATTTCAACTAATATATTGACGAAGGTAAAGTCGCCTATTTTCGGTCAGCGCCTATTTTCGGTCACTTCGCCCAAATCGTGTAATAAAAATGACTTTGTCATTATAAACTGACGACTACAAAACCCCCGCATAGTTGATGCCCGGTATTGCTTTTAAAATGGTGACGACCGATGCAATTACACGATTTTGACCAGTGACCGAAAATAGGCGCTGACTGAAAATAGGCGACTTTACCCTACATCTAACACAAAAAGTTCCTGACCCGTGAGGTGTTTTTATGTTAGTTAGTTAGATCATATCAACTATTTGAGATATGCATTAACACAACAGCAAATTTCTTCCGCATAATTTGACATGTCATTCATAATACTTGAGTGGATATTTAAAAGTTACGAAGCTTTAATTAACCTAATGAAAAACAAAGTTGTAGTAAATATACTTTCTATGGAATATCATTGCCTAGTATGCTGAGCAGATACTATTTGTGTATGAATCACATCTCACCATTCATCATACACTAGCGGCTATACAGTCAGTCCTCAAAATAAAGTAACTGAACAGGTAAATAATATGCTCTCAACTCCATAACTATAGCTCCTTCGTATAACCATTAAATCATAAAGTTGTAAGGAAATCTCTTCCCTTCAATTTGAGATATTACACATGAAGATTGAGTCAGTTATGTGCCCAAAACCAAAACAAAGTGTAATTTACATATTCACACTTTGGTTTTGAACACGAAGGACCGTGTGACAGGTATGCGTATGGGCTACATTGATCAATTGAAGCATCCCCAATCCTTATCTTACTATCTACCCGTGAGTTATTGCCACCAGTTAATCAATAACCTGCCTGTTGCTAGTCCAAGGCTGCGTGTAGACGAACAAAATGTTAAAATGAAAAACAGACTTTGTTCTGGTTTTGGGCACATAACTGACGCAATATTCATTCAATCTTCATGTGCAATATCTCAAATTGAAGATAAGAGATTTCCTTTATACAACTTTATAATTTAATATTTTTATTTACGTAAGCGCTATAGTTTTGGAGTTAAGAGCATATTATTTACCTGGTCAGTTACTTATTTTGAGGACTGCAAGTCATTATGCCACACACTGACCTACTACCTGGGATAGTACCCTGGGTACCCATTTATCACTATACCTAAACTGGTGTGTTGGGGTACACTTTTACACAATACACTGATATGAAAGTTTTGGAATGTTAGATGATTTAACTATTAATAATTTGTTCATGATTGTTTTAATAATGTGTTCATGATTGTTCATTTGAAAAGAATTGAATATTGATGTGGGGGTATTCTTTGTACTGGGAAGGACTTTAGGTAGTCAAGTTTTAAAAAAGACTATTGGGTTTTGAAGCTCAGTAGGCATTATGGAAGAAATTTGCATCAATCACTTAACTGGCTTGAATGATATGCCGACATGATTTTACACCTAATTTTTGTGTTTTTTAGGCACTCACTGAAGGTATTTTTGTGTCTTGCCTTCAACTGTCCCAAATTCATTATCTTTGGTATGCTTTCAATAGCTCATTATCCCCATGAGAATTTGGCTGGTTCTCATTATATGGTAGATTTATACACATTGAAAAATTACTATCCAGAAAAGCCCTTTTATTTTTCAAGACAAATGACTCCAATGTGAAGTGACCTCAGGATGGTTGGTGTATGCTGAACCACATGTACCCCCAAAATACATGTGTGTTAATTAGGCTATATTTAAAAAATCTTTTGTCTCAAAGCTCTTCAGTTTTTCAAAACCTAATGCGGAACGAGGTTTTTTTAAAGTTTTTTTTTAAATATAAAATATTTAAATCCTTGTAAAAATGACCTTTTGTATTTAAAATGATGTGATCAATCAAAATCTGAAAAATCAGTGAAACTTTGGGATTTAAAAAAAAAATTGATAAAAAAAGAAGAAAAAAAGTATTTTCATTTTTTTCTAACGTGCACCAATTAACTAACGCGCGCGGGAGCTTCGAGACAAAACATTTTTTAATAGCCTTATCAATCAGTAACTTAAATTAAGCTTTAGGAATAACTTTGCATAATGGTGTACGCAAGGACTTTTGGCCGGCAGTGTACATGTCTGACCGGTTTCAATAGCACACAGTGTTAAATAAAAATCAATAACATAGAAAAAAAATAAAAATGAATGAGGTGTCAAATTGAGGGGGAGGAAATTTGCATGCTTTAAAGTGCATGTCTTGGAATTTTATACCAATTACTAATTTTAAATTAGCTAACATAAAAGCAATTGGTCAAAAGCATTTTGTGTTAGGTGTTTATCCTGCAGGAGAGGCACATAATATATGAAAGGCAAACACTAAATTGAGGTATTCCTTAGAAAATACTCGGAACATTAAATAACACCCACTTACAAGGAAGACAGTCATGAAATTAAATAGTATTGCTGGAAATGTACTGTGACTGTTCCTTCCACGAGGGGCAGGGGTGACACAGAATATGAAATTACCAAATACTAAATTCAGCTATTCCTTGTTGTATTATTAGGTGTTAAAAAGAAAACCTCTGTTCTACGGGCAAATAAACCTCAGGTAGGGTCAGTCTGTTAGGCATGTTTCCCCCCCCCCCCCCCCACATATTTTGGTGAATTTTAAACAGTTCAACATTTTCAACAACTTTCCAATTGTTTTCAAAACTAAAAAAACCCACACAATTTGTAAAATGAAATCCGGGGGGGGGGGGGGGGGGGGGGGGGGGGCTGACATTGGAAAAGGGTATAGGAATGTGCCGCGCTGAAGACCCCCTCTTAAGACCCCAATTTTATTGAAAATTCAAAAATCACGAAATTTTGCGTTCCAAAGCCCCAATATTTCGAAAATGTTGCTTTCTAAAAAAAACAAAACAAAAAAAACAACAAAAAATTTGCATTTTTGCTAATCAAAATTGAACTATAGGCCAGTTCTCAATACCTACTTTAAAAAAAATTAGTTCGTAAGACCCTATTTTTCGTCATAAAATCCACTCAGTTAAGTTCTGTAGCCCCACCTTTTTGAGACCCTGGGCGGCACACCCCTCCCCTACCCTACCCCAAAAAAGTTGAGTGCCCCCCCCCCCCCCAGTAATGAAATGGTTCGGTCAGGCCCGGAGAACAAGATTGTGTTTTTTGCCTTATTGACTGATAAAATATAAGAGAAACAACATTGGGTTATTTCAATAATCATTTTCCTATGACTATCCATTCTGGAATCCATGGTGGATTACTATACTCTGTTTGGCCATCTCGAGACAGTGACGTAACCGGGTATTCTACTAATTGCATCACATAACGCGCGCGCATACTCGCGGCGCTGGCGTACAAACACGAGTGTTGAAAGGCAGAAGATACACACGCGTGCGAAAAGCTGCGCCTGTTCAGTTACGTCACTGTCTCGAGATGGCCAAACAGAGTATAGTAGGCATTTAAAGTTTTTGCAGCATGAATTTTTGATGAATTCTATTTATTTTTTTATTAACAGGGAAACTCTTTTAAAAAAATGCAAGTACAAACATTTTACAAGTTCTTTTCTGTTCAGAAGAATTCTTGTCACTTGCAAAATGTTCATGTGCACTTGTCACATTACAGTAAATAAATAGGACAGCCGCTTTCTCAAGATGATAATTATTATCAAAGCATTTATAAATAGGCACAATTGGAATAGCACCTTGTCATCATACTAGATTGAATCCTTCCAGTCTTCAATGTGAACACTGGTTTTTCTCAGTCCCTCCATTTGGTCCACCATATTGAGGGACTTGGGGACCCAGTCTATCATCATACAAGGTTCAACCATTGGTGCTGTCCTCTTTGCTTTTTATGTAACACATCATCAGATTGGTTCAGTATGTTATCATCCCACGGTCGTTTGTCGTGCATTTTAACGATCTCCAATCCCCGTTCCAATGCCTCTAGGTTGAACATTTTGAACATGATTGACTCGTACACAAAGTTTTTGCCGCCCTCAAAGATGATCCCAAAGTTTTGTGAATTGAATTTTGAAACAGGATCTCTCTCCTCGAAATAGGCAAGGTCCGAGTAGCCACTGGCCAGCGGGTGTATAGTCCATGGACGGCTCCATTTTTTGCAGCCATCTTTGCTGATTCGTATTGACATGCGTTTTCGGAATTTTTGCATAGCGGGATTGGAGAATAAAACCCATACGTTGGATTGCATTTCATTGACTGGTGCAGGAAATCCCACAAGACTAGCCTGAAATGATATAAAACCATAGATTTAATAACTAGATCAGACAAAAAATGTATTGCTCCGTCTCTTTATGTGTAATGGGCGCCATTTTGAATTTTCATCATGAGGGGGAAATTTGGAGGTATGTCGGTATTTTTTGGAACTACACAAAAAAGAATGAAGGCAGCCGTGTTCACGCATGGGAGCTGTGTCTCTTTCCGTGTTGGCAGGTTAGTTTGAGATATGTGGAAAGAGGCCCGCTATCCGGATGCTCACACATGTTTTCTGAAAAATACCGACATAACTCCAAATTTGCCCCCACTCCAGTAGAAAAATAAAATGGTGGCGCATCGGGTCTAGTTTATAAATCGGTGTATAAAACACATAATATTGGCTGTTATAAGAATACAGTTTTGAGGTACTTGCAGAAGACAGCATATATTTAGTACTTCACAAAGAACAAGAGTGACAAGAACTGGTGCTAGTTCATATAATAGATGTTAATGATCAATGCAAGCTATGATAGTCTGTATTCAAGTAACAAATTGGGGTTTCTTTATATTGGTAATTGATTTATGTACGGATCAGAGCGGCAGAGCGGGAATAGAGTACTTTAAGTCCAAGCTATGCATCGAGTCTTTGACTGAATAAATAACATCCAGCGTTCAATTTCCAGCATTTTGTTTGTGTAGCAAAAAGTGTGATGCACTATTAGTTTTGTGTAGCAATTCACAAATTGTGTATAGCACCTTTTTTTTCTAGTAATAAAATTAATATTTCATCAACTTTGCACGTTCTACATAATCTGGTATGCGCGCGTAACACGGTTCAACCGCGTAAGGCACCTATAACCCGTGTCCCGTAAGCAAAATACAGTATACATAACGTGTACACGATCTAGATTTTACAATTTGAACCAACACATTTTAGTAATAAAACACAAGGAAGTACAGACAATATTTCGCTCACAAGTCACGATGGATTGGATAATTTTTTACATTATCTTTTGACTATAAGCGCCATTTTATGGAAGGAATTTCCTTGTGTCCGTGGTGCACCACTAGTTTGATTCCAAGTCATTTTTGTTGGCGCCTTTTAGATTCGCCTTTTTGTAACACTCGGCGGCATGGGAACAAGACTAGCATCAGAAGTGACGTCATGATTATAACATTGCTCCGATGTGCGCAGAAACCGCCATTTTTTAATTTTAAATCAACAATAAGACTTCTGCGCACGTAATGTAAAGCAATGGGGATTTTATGAACTGCTGATACTTGAGGATTTATCATACTTTTTTTAGTTATTTGAAGATGAAACTCAATCTTTTTAGGTTTGGCTTTGATGGAACGTGATCAAATATTAAGTAGGGAATCTTCTTGCGTCACACTTTTAGCTACACATTTGTGCAATTGAATCGCAATACTTCAAAAGTGCGGTGCATTTCGCGATGCGACACCGGTTATTACGAACGCTGATAACATCATACAATTTAAATAATTGTTTGTATCATGACGTTGATGAATGGCTGGGACGTAAAGTACCCTTTATTGGGAAAAATGGGTGTTTGATACATGAAACACATTTTGGATCTAATTTATGTGTTCATTTATGCACTAACCATATCCTGCCTGGTACATTTAATCTGCAGATAACACAAATCATTCCTAGTTCTAAACACACTTTTAAGGATGAAGCATCCACAGTTAGTATGATAATTTAGAGTTTTTTTACAGATTTGTACACCCCAAAATAGGGGATCCGGAAGAAAACAAATTCTGTGGGACTAAGATATATTCAGCTACAATATTCTTTGTTTTTTGTGTTCCTTTTGTCAGTCATTTTTAATGCTTGAAAAATGTAATAACTGAAATCTAATATGATATTGGCAAGTCAGAATTAATTAATTTAATGGGTTCCAGGCCGTAGGATATAACATCAGCCCATCCTTACACAAATTAAAGGAATCCAGGGCGAAAGGTTAACCCTTTCGGATATGAATATATTTAAGGGGTTTCAAGTTTAACCATTGACCTTTGACTTGGAATATATTTTGCTAACCCTAACTTTGAATAAATCAGTTGAAAAAGTGGTGCTAGTGGGAATCGAATCATGGCATTTCATGGAACCTCTGCATTTCATAGTATGTCTGTCTACCAATAGACCAGCGAGGGGTGTACTGGCCAGGACATGATTTGAATTCCTCTTAAGCAGTAACGGAATAATGCAATAACGCTATTATGATCAGCACACACAATATTTTGAATAGAGCTGTTATGCACATGATCGTCTACCCTGGGTGGACAGTCATGTGGGTTTTTCCATTACTGCACATATATACATCTGCAAATTTCTGGCATGTTTATTGGACCATATCTCCTAATGCACGCTGGCGAATTAAAGCTCATTTTGTGGTAACATGTCTCATTTCATTTGCCAGATTGTATCTTTGGCATAAAAAATGTTACCGCCAGACACTCATTATTTATCTTGGGCGAGTAGGGCCACAGCACTGAACTTATTTGCCGGTGACTGTAGTACATATATAATAAATCACAAAACGGTTGTGTTCTTCATATTACCTGGCATCCACCTGTCTTGCTTGGAATAGTGTAATTGTGTGATATCTTATATCCTGGTTCTACCAACTCTTGAATTAGATCCCCAGCCCCAAATGTCTCTCCCTCATCGGTGCTACGGGATTGTACTCGAGTCAGGTCTGCATGCATGGTGCGTGCATTCAGCACCAGGTGTCCATTGTCTACCTCAACTACCTGTAAAACAGATCAACAATGACTAGTGTCATTACCATTATACTCTGTGCAGTAATGTCAGAGCATATTCCAATGATCGCACCTCATTTTTGTGTGCATGATCATGCTGAGCTGGTCTGCTACCCACACAATCAAAGACGAATCCTGGCACTCACACATAAATGCTGTGTTAATCACTAGAATAAGCTCTGACATCACTGCACAGAGTTAGATGAATCAAGTATATAGTTTGATCTGCTCCAAATTGGCAAACCTCCTTACAGAAGCGAATTAATACAAAAGGATGTAGGCACACATGAAACCAACAATCGCATTATGAATTCAATGCCTGCTGTGTGCGTTTGACAAAAATCATGTGTATGGCTAAAATCATGGGCGTACACATGGATTACTTTTGCGTAAGGAAAGATAAAAACGGCATATATCTTGCCAATTTGGAACTGACTAAACTATAGTATTAATGGCACATGACTAATTTCATGCACTCATAAATGATATGTATACATACTTCAAACATGTTCAATGTCATGCACACTTAGTGTTTGAAGTGGTGGACAAGCCTTTGTGGTAAAGGAGAGACCATATAGAGCTTTGGACAATACCAATTGGTCATAACACCAAGAAGGCAGCCCCTAGACTCCACCCTTCACAGGCTTTATTCTACTAGTCAAAATTTTGGGGCAGTTCCATGTTAGTGGAGAACGCTTCAACCTCCCAATTTCCACCCTAACAAGAAAATTCCTTTAGCAATGGAACATGCATGACAATTGACAACAAGTTAACGCGGATGAAAAAACCTCTTTCATGACATTATATTATAGATAAGGCAAAAACAGAAATCTTTGTGTTGCCCTCAGCATTAGGACCAGATTTTTTTTGCAATTTGTTTCTCTTTTTCCCCCTACATTTCTTCAATATTTTACCCGTTTTCTGGGTGTAAAATCTCTATCCAAGTACATTTTCGTTACAAAGCTACACGAACCACATGTACAGTGAAAAAACTCAGGAAATAACCCCATAAAATCAACTTTTATGATTCCCGAATTTCTCCAAACATGCTCTGGGCTGATTGATTGGGCGCCATCTTTTGATGACAATGTGTCCAACCTCTTTCAAGATGGTGGGCGGCAAACACCGAAGTGAAAATCTGCGGCGAAAATCATGATTTTAGCAAGCATAAGATTTAAAAATGCACAGATTTGACTAAATAAACCTATTTCAAGTGATTCGCCACTAAAAATGTGCATTAAATAAGATTGATTTAGCTGACAAGTTATTTTTACTATTTTTTTAGTAAGCTTCATTATTATTTAGTTTATTTTCGGGTCCCGGGACTAGAATTTTTTGAGTGGGACTAAATTGAGTTACGTTTGAGTTTGTGCTTAATATTTAGCCATTATTTCTCATTTAAAAGCTTTACTTTATTCTTAAAAATGCCGAAATGAAAGCTTATTTTTTGAGAAAGGGGCGATAGATCAACATTGTATGAGGAAAAAACACCCTCCCCCCAAAAAAAAAAAAGAAAAAAAAGAAAGAAAAAAACCCACAAAAAACCCTCTACCTAATTCACTTGAGGGCAACACAACACATTTTTTGTTGGCCTAATGGTATATGTGATGTCACAAATACAACGAAACAAACATTTCACCTACAAGCCCTTATAGAAATATCCCTTTTTCCAGAACCAATTTTGCCCCAGGGCATGGTGCACCCTGTGTATTTTCGAGCCCCGCTCACTGGCCAAGCACTGCTCAAGGCCCCGCCGCGCCAGGTGGTATCCTAGTTTTGTCCATGGTAGGAACATGGTAGGAAGAACTTGGAAAGAAGCCCAAAGTCTTACTTTTGAAAGTTGTTGTGTTGAGAAATTCACACTTTAACTTCAATTTGTCATTGAAATTAGTACTATTTAAAATGTATTCAAATCAAAAGTTCAAAATTCAAAGAAAAAAACTCACAATATATTATCCCTGGATCAGATTTTAGTTTTAAAACTAGGCCAATGTGGCTGAAAGTCACTGCATGTGTCAATTCATGTGGCTAGATTGTAGACAGACTGCCTTAGGGTATCCCCAGCATGCGGTCAATGTGTTGAATTAAACAATTCTTGGGTGGACTTTTTTAGCCCAACACGCGACTTTTCAAAGTTCTTGTGTTAAGAAATTCAATGTTTGAACTTGAATTTGTTTAAAAACCAGTGCGATTTTAGATTTTGTCAAATACAAAGCTCAAATTTCAAAAGGAATTACGTTTATATAGCAGATTTTAGTTTAACATGTAGCCCAATGGACTCAAGCTTTACAGGACGATGGACCGTATGTGATCAGATTTTTGGGCAACATCCAGACCAGTACTGGCAGTTGCTGACCACCTGGGATTTTTATTACCGCTGCTATGACTAAAAGGCCGGTAAATTGGGGATAGTTCTATAAGGATTTGTAGCCGTAATGAAGATTATCATGTCAGTTTGAAAGGGATACATGCAATTCAAACCCTTTCAACTGGTAATGCAGTTGTTGTCAATAATACAAGCCCACATGCATTGGGAGGTGACCAGTCATTAATCTGTGTCAATTATTAACACCATCTAGCCTGACCATTATATCAAATAAATATGTCAAACCCGTGCGTACCATGGCCTCATTGCTATGAATGGGACGGCCCATTTCCACTTCCTTACTAAACAGAATGTTGCCCCCTATGTGCCAGTTCTGACCGGAATCATCGCTGACTATGACATTGGCGTAATTGGTGCAGTTATAAATGTTATCCAAGTCTTCTGTAAATGTTAGTGTTGGAGAGAGAAGGAGAAGATAGACACACACTACTACTAACTACATGTAACTAAACTGTTTATCTTTATGACATACAGATGTCCTGCTCAATGGTAATGCTCTTGCGCAAGAGCATTACTCCCAGATTCCCCAAAACCAGAGAGATGTGATATATAACTGTTTTTGATCCATTTTTACAGTCCAATTTGTGATCAAACATTTACAAAAATAAAATGATTTTTGAAAAATAAATTTCATGTTAAACATGAATCACATGATCTATCTGGTGAGGAGAAATCTGGACAAGCAGTCATCCAAGACAGAAAGAAAAACACCCACACTTTTTACTACACGATGATAAAAAGAGAGAGTTGCAAGATAGAAAGAGTGTGAATATTCCTTGTGTTATACTACCATCACCGTGAGTTCAGCTGATGGATAATGATGGGAGTTGATAGCCACATTATTACATGTTGTGATCCAAGTACAACATTCTCATAATATTATTTTTACTTTTTTTTCTCCAAAATCAAAATTACATCCATTACTAAAATCTGGATAACAGTTTATAAAAGTAGCCTGAGCCAAATCATAAATACATATTTCTCTGAATGAAATCATGTATTAAAACTTGCCTAGAAAAAATATGCTTTCAAATTTAATTACCTCTTGTAAAACTTGTGGTAGAAATATCCAAGTAGTATAGGTTTTAAATGTTAATGTTGCCAAAGTTATTGACATGTTCCCCGATGTGTAATGAAAAGTAGTCCCAATCTTTCTTCTCCATTGGATTAAATGAGAAAAGAAATGTCAAGAATAGCACACTTTGGAACTCCAGAGCCCATTTTGTTCTTAAACTAAAAATGTTGATACAAAATGATTGTCCACATTTGCAACTAGCTATTCCATCATTATAAATCAGCCTCTACTACAGCCACAACAGTCGTCACTACATGTAGTACTCTTACACATACCATAGCCTCTCCCGAGTGGATTGGTCTCCACAGGGGATCTACCCCAAATGGCATGCGCCCTCCCATTGACCATGTAGCACCGTTGTCATCGCTAAATAGCACATTGGCATAATTGGTTGTGTCCTCAAAGTTGTCCAAATAATCTGTTAAATTTGTAATATGTTACCATGCATTAGGCAAAATAAAAAACCCATATGTGTTTCCCCAGGCCTTCAAACCTAATCAAAAACTAGATTTGGAGTTAAAATTTTAGAATAAATCTGCTTAAATCATCTATATTGATGGTTAAATCAAATGCAAATTAGATTTTTGAATCATACCATTTCAGACCAATTAGATGACTTCTTTAAAAATCACTGCCCTAAATTTGCTTGGTTAGCAAGAAAAAGAAACACAGTTAAAATGGTTCAAAAAAATAATAAAATGCATGCATTCTACAGGAATCAAACTTGTTTTTTAGCCTTACAAAAGACAGAATTTACCATTTTACAATGTGCCCATTCTGGTTTTCACTTCCCTTTTAGTATCAATTAAATTATAATTTCAAAATCAAGGAAAATTAGATTCTAGAAACAGGGAAACAATATTACAAGCTCTTATTTCAATTACTGTACCTCAAGCGACTGTTTCAAGAAATATATTAGCTTATGAGAATAGTTAACACTTTCCACATGGCTATTATGTTACCATATAATATACCAAATATATTTTTCAGAAACCTTTCCCAACTTTCAAAGTAAAACTCAAGATTAACTGAACCAATTCTAGGCATTGTACTTTTTTCTATGCATTTCACATGGTGGTTCCAAATATGGTAATGGAATTCAACAATTTTGAAATTTTTGAAACATTTTGTGAAATTTTGGAAAGTCGTCTGCAGACGCCTGCCGAGTGGAAAGTGTTAACCTATAAAATTGATGGTTCAAAATGTTTTGACAAAGTTGCTTTATCAATTCATCAACAATTATAACAAATCATATGTCCAACTTGTCATATTTCCAAATAAAAATCTAAAAAACCTGTGATTGGCTGAAACACCAAGCCTTTCGTAGTGTAATAAATGTGAGATTCCTTTTTTAAAATATTGAGTGAAATATTAAGTATTCTGTTTGATGATAGACACAACAACAGCTGTGTTGGTGTGACACGCTCTGGTATAAAAAATAGGCTCTACCCTGTATTTTTACAACGAAAAGTAAAAACATTTATAAAATTTACTAAAATCAAATTTTACTTAAATGAAAAATCTGGTGCTCCAAATATAACTTTAAATATAGACTGATATTTTAATAAATTTTGATGTAAATAACCTCAACATTTACATTTATGTGATTTACATTGTATATTTTACTTGTTAGTAATTTTATGACACAAAATGACTATTTCGACTCCATAGCTGTATGGAGCGTGTTACATGCTAATATGATAGCCCTAACACTTCTAAGCGGGCAATTCAAAAGTGAGTTTCACACACAGGTGCTCTCACAGGTGCGGTAAAGCTAGCAGATTTGGGACTGGACAGAATCAGAACCTTCCCACAATGCATTATATTTTCAATTTTTTTAGAGCTTTTGTCCCGAATTTGATACCTTTTTAAAGCTTCAAGTCTTCAAATTATTAACTTACGTAATAATTCTCCTATTTCATCTTTGACAAAATAGTTTCCAGGCACAATTAGTCGTCCTGATGATGTCTGGATACCATGACCAGGTCCTGTATTTATATGAGAGTGGAGATAGAAGATTAAGCAAATTATTATGGTACAACATGATAGTGAGTAACAATTAAACCTTTTGTGGTGGAAATCCGTGTGGATGTGGACTATAGAGGGCTTCCTTCATCGAAGTACAAAAGAGGTATGGACTATTATAGATGGTTCCCTTCACCTCAGGTCAGTAAGTTACTTGGTTTTGGTGTATAAATACGAGCGCTTCCTGTTAATTGTGGCCAGACAGGGCCGGGCTACTGCCAAAGTTAGTTTGTGGCAGACAGGGCCGCGCTACTGCCCAAGGTAGCTCGTGCCAGACAGAGCCGGTGTCACTTTGTGCTAAAAAGTGCTATATTGCTTCCACACATTCTTCCTTTCCGCCTCTTCTAAATCCATATTACTACAGGATCAGCTCACAATCCCATTCAAGATAATGACGTGAACTTTAATAATACTTGTGTAAGTGAGAGTCTGCTTCTTAGGATCTGGTGTTTGGCATTTAGAGGGTTAAGTTAATCTTACCCGGTGCAAACAAGGCTGGCCGTGGTCTCATGCGTCCTATAGTACTTTCTGTTATATCTTCTGGAATACTCCATGTTTCACCGTTGTCAAAACTCTGTAATACAAATTTAGTACCTCAGCTCATATGACTGTTGCAACTTAACAAATTTTAAATAAATCGATTCAAATCTTTTTAAAACAACATTGGAATGATATGGCTTGTAAAATCTTTTTGAATTTCCCTTTAGTTAATTCAGCGCTGAATAAGAAAGCCCCATATTGCACTTTAGACTCAATGTATTACCGTATTCTCCCTACTATACCACCACCCCTTGTTTGAACCTGTCATTAGAAAGCATGTGGTAGAAAATGGTGACTGAGAAAACTAGTGCTTTCTATACTAATGATTTTTCCACTGAATATGTAAAGTTTTCTGAAATATCTGACATTTTGTCAAACCTTCATCAGCATGTGATGCCATAATTAGCAAGCAGTGTTAACCCCCTGGGCACTACCTGTCTTTCGTTCAAGAATTCCCATTGGTCAATTACATGATATAATCATCTTGATAACCAATTACAGTTTTGCTTTTTCATTCTAATCTTTTTTTGAAAATTGTAATTATTCTAACAATGTCCCTGATTGGCACAATACTTGACGTATCCTAAATTTCAACCAATCGGCAGGAAGTTCTCATGGGGTTAACAGAACTGTACTTTATTCCAGGGTTGTAGCTAGAGCAATTTTAGTGCTGGGCTCTAATAACCTGGCCAAGGGTATTACAATGTAAGCTTTTACTGAATTTATTGACCAAATATTGATGTATATGTGAACAAAACAGAGAAAATGCCATCAGATACTCAGTTTTAATTCCAAGTTCCTTCCACACTTTAGTTAAAATTGTATTTTTAAATCTTATTCTACAAATTAGTGTCGGGCGTCAGTGCTGTCATTGATTGTGAGTGCCGGGCACAAATTACTAGTCCCCCGCCATAGCTACAACCCTGCTTTGTTCATCTTACGCTATGTAGGGAGACGACAGAGTTACACACATGTACAAAAGTAAGTGGGTTGGAATAAGCTCTGTTAATGTTATCATTGCATAGAGTTAGGGGTCGTCCATAATTTTCGCCATTTTCAGTTACGTACAAAGCATACGTAAGAGGGGGGGAGGGGGTCGAAATATACCCCAACCGTACGTAACTTAAATGGCGATCTTGAGAGGCGGGACTTTTTTTTTTAAAGTACAAAATAAAATAAAATTTCGCCATTTATTGCGTACGTAACTCGAGGGGGGGAGGGGGGTAAAAAGTTACGTACGCTCTGTACGTAAGTGAAAATGGCGATAATTTTGGACGACCCCTTAGATGAGTGAAGTATAGAGCAATCCTCAGTCTGTCTCTTTCTAGGTAGCACATAACTAATTCCCTCCCCATAGGCTTTACACACAATTTGTGGCCAATTCAAACCGCTCTATTTCACATTTACTCGTTATTTGATTTATGAGATTTTGAAATCTTATGCTACCAACGCTTATCAACATATCTGAAAATCTAGTTGGTATCACCGATTTGATTTTTCAGTAAATGCGGCTTTTTATGGGCGTAATGATTTCAGCATGTAATTTCCAGTCCTCGTGCTCGAATTCACAGTGGTAGTAAATCGGTGGCTTAATAATAAAATAGTTCAAATCAATTCATTTTATTCTATAAATTTCATGTACACATTCCAAATACCACATACATGTTACACTCACTGGGACAACACCATATATTTTGCCAGTTTTTTGCAGTTTTTCGTAATTTTGTGCATTCAAAGTGACATGTTTAGTGCCATTTGCACGACTACCCAAAACACGAATGCCACGATGGACTGAAATTGAGCCAAATGTTGCAATTATTTACTTTTGTTTTCAGCAATTTTATAATGAGTCTCTAGAAAGCTGCATAACGTCACTGTTCTGTCGAAACCTTGTATGTTTTTCTGCCCTACAGCATGTATAAAGTAAAACTCCCCAATGGTTATACATAAAAAGTGTTGCTTTATATATTATGTTCAGGGGCAAGAGCACTTACAAGGTTTTGAAAGATGTGTTTTTAGCCTTTGAACATGTTTAAAGCAGATTGCCCAAAGGTTATACATAGGAAGTGTTACTTTATGCATGTTGAAGGGCCAGCTGGAGAAAACAGACAGAACAGTGAGGATAAAACACACTTACCCTTGTAACAAGAAGTTGTTGATTATAAATTCCCATTCTTAGCAAGGAGAGTTGATCAATATATGCAGGAATTTGAATAAATACTAAAACAATTACATCTATGTTTTTATCTACAATAGGCACTGGATTCATGGATCTGTTAAGAGAAGAAAGCGGTTTTAAAAGTGATTAAGCATGGGTATTGCCACTCATTATTATTATCTCGCAAGAAAAAAGTGTCGCAATATACGATAATGGCGATAAACTAAGCAATTTCAAAACCTTTCATTTCACCAAATTTCCTCCTTCAAACACCACTAGGAAATACCTTTTATCTGGCCTTGTATTTCAAGATTAATGGTTTAGATAAATGCTTCCCTTTTGTAGTATGAATATAATGACTTCATTTGTAACAGCTGTTTTGTAACAGATTGGTTTTGAAATGTGTAGAAAGTAAAAAAATTGTACTTACACATTAGCAGAATCGTAAGGGTTTTAGGTCCATGAATTTATTGAGAATCAATGCATTCTTGTCATATAACTTTGTACTCGTTAAAAACTGATATATTCTGTTAATTTTCTTAAGAAGAATCTGCAGCAGGGGTCTAATTCTGACGCGTCCTAGACCTCTCAATTTCTTGTAGTGACGCGTCAGGTTTCAAATTGGAAAGACTTGCGGGTCCCGATCAAAATTGAAGGGACCCCTTAAATTTGATGATGTATGGAAATGGAAACCTTAAGAAATTCTGTAAATTACATATCCATCCTTGCTCACAATATAAATTCATTAAAACTGTCCATAAAAAATTAAAATTTTAAAATACCCAAACTTCAGGACCCCTCAATTTCATGGGGGACCCCTTAAATTTGTTTTTTGAAGTCCTACGGGGTCCTGAAAAATGTCATGGGATCTCTCACATTTTGAATCCAGTACTATCCCTGATCAGATCAGATCTGCAGGTTCCACACCATCAAATAAATTTGTGCTAGCTCCCATCCCTATTGGTATTTTTAATTCAAAATAGACTCCCCACCTTTAACCATTAACTTGAATGTGCAGAAAAGGTATTAAGTGCTCTTAATATGAAAGAAATTTGTGTTAGTTGTGATTTGTAGAACAAAACCTCAATATTTAACCAAATAACCCTGGTGTTTTCTCTGATAATAAAATTTGACACAACTTTTCTTTTTTCACATCTTCTACAACATATGCACTGAACATAGCGGACAGCAATTTGGAAAGTGGACTAGTTTTTGACGTTCAGTCCCGGAAAAAAATGCAGGTCAACCCACCTACCCCCACCCCAAAATGTGTGTTTTTTATAGAAGACATCAGTATCTTCAAAGAAAACAATGATTTAAACAAACCAGTCGCTCGATAGCTGAGAAAATCAGACTTTCATTTGATATCTTAAACACATAAAGTATAGGGAGATTATTTAGTGGTGTGACACCTGCAAGGGTAATTCTTTGATTCATGCCAAGATTCCAAACTTTTGTTTAGTATATCCCAGTATTCATGGCTAGAATTTCAGCGAGAATCCACTCGCAGAGATTCTCCTAAACGATTTTAGGAGGATCCAAATAGATTCTTGTAAACGGAGAAGAATCTCAGGAATCCCATAAAACTATCTGACGAGAAACTAAAATGGATTCTCACAGTATGTGACGATATTTTAACTCCGGTATATGAGTGAGTCACTCACATCAAGAGTCTCCAGTAGCCTAAGGCAAACTCCTAGTTTATTTAATGGATTCACTTATATACACACCTACCTATAGCCTTTTCTTGTAGCTACTATTTGCACATTACCCCATTCCACTTCCATTCCTCTCCTCTTGCCGCGCCTCAGAATTATGTCCATTTTACCAACGTCTCTGGAGGTGTCTTTACGAGCCTCGCAAAATGCCAAGAATGTGTCCTTATGGTAAACTAAAGCTGGGATTCTTTAAAACAAAATGATTTATTAATAAAGGGTTACTTCAGGTCAGGTGATTTTCATAGAGATTAAACCAAACCTTTCACTGGGGTAGGTAGTTCACCAATAGTTTACCAATTGATATTACTGATGTATTTCTTAATTGGAAAACAAAACTTTTCCTTTAATACCTCAATCTTGTTATGACTCATCACAGGCATGAACTACTGACTTTTAAAATACTGATCATTATGCAATGCATACCAGACCATGGGCCTGCTGAAGCCAAACAATGATATTGGCAGGGTGACAGGACGATAGCTCAATCATTTAAACTATAGTGACGTGGCTTGCATGTCTCAGGGTCAAAGGTCAGGGTACATAATATTGATTTGTTTGACATAATTTTGATTTTATCTTGAAGCTCCTGTAAATATATACTTTAAAACTATGAGGGATTTAATTTCACGAGGGATTAGGGTTCGAAATTTAAAGTAACAGTAAAATATCCAGATTCGCGAAATTAAATGTCCGTTAAAAAAGCAGTAATTTTAAATACGCAAAATAAAGTATTTATATGTATACATGAAATTATAGTGTTTAACAGTATCTCACCTGGAAGTATTGTATCCCATCATGCCTTGGGTAAAAAGAGTCTGAAACTCTGTCTCTTTGGCTCCAACACGAGCGTACAGAGTTCTTTTCACATGGTGCTTGCTTGTATCGATATAGAAATCTATAGGTTGTTGAAACAGGATCAAGTAATACACAATGGCGAGTACGCCAAAACAGATTAGGGCTAGCTGATAGTTGATTTTGACGGGTATGTGAAGCCTCTGACATACATTTCCAAGGCTCAACCATGCCAATGCACTCACACACATGACACAAAGAAAAACCCACAAGGAAATCATCAATGGCTTGTAGAAGTGAGTGTGATGAAGCCGGATGTAATCAGCCACCTGCGAGAGAAAAACAACCAACGGGTCTTATCAATGTACCGTATTATCCCTAATAAGCGCCCAGGGCGGTTAGCAAAGTCATTTTGGGTGGCCGCTTATAAAAGAGTTACCTTTTTAAATTCAGTATTGAGAACGCTGTTGAATTTGGAAAGGTTTATTCAAAAAATACAAAAGAAAACCTTCAAAACTAGCCTGAAAATACACTATCAATTTTCATCAGGTTTTCACTAGTGAGCAGCCATCTTTTCTTTTCATTTGTGGCTAAAATATATCACCACGCATACCAATACGCACAGGCTATATTGAAAAGGTGGGCGCTTATAAGGGCATGGGCGCTTAAAGGTATATTATGTGATCTTTCCAGGGAACGCCCTCAACATAAAAAAAACCAGATTTTCTTGCAGATTTACATTTCTGATCATAAATCGTACATACATTACATACAGTTACAGGGCGATACGATTCTTTTAATTAATTCAAAATCATGGTTTTAGAGTGAAAATAAACTGTTAGATTATCGACAACTTATTTTTCTCTGGTCTAAATTCACTCTAAAACCATGATTTTGTGGTAATTAGGAATCGTGTCGCTCTGTAACTTGGAATATATTCATGATTTATGATCCGAAATGTAAATCTGCAAGAAAATCTACTTTCTAAAGAAAATCATGACTAGAGGGGGCTCCCTGGAAAAGATCACATAATATGCCTTTAATAGGGATAATACGGTAGTCCTTCTTGTGACAATCATGATTTAAATCTAAAAATCTAATTACGTCAGCCAATTTTAAATGTTGTGTAAAATACTGAGGAACTCAAATCATTGTTGTGTACTTTGGTAACATTAAAATCTAGATATTGTTCTGTTATTGAATTAAATTATACAATTGAACAAAAGTGGGTTCCCCTATTAATATAGGCTCGTGCATGACTGGTTGTTCAATCTATGAAATAGCTGTTTGTGTATCATAGTCCACTTGAGCGACTCCAACTCGCCACGACCTGCGCTACTGGTTAATACATAATGTAGTCAGCATAAAACCTGGTCAAGCAACCTAGTCGGATACTCGGATAGGTATAGCAAGTTAAACCCATACATTCTCTTGGTCGGCCATCCAGGTTTACTGTCCCCTTAGCCAATAAATTACCCAGAATTCACTCTGATGCACTGCCTGTTGCTACATGTGACGCGTTCTGCGCATGGTGTGCACTTATATTCCTAGCGTGAATTTCACCTTTGCGAGTTTGTGTGACATCAGCCCGACTATGAGAATACCAGTAATCAATTCAGCTTTCTTTACCTGTTTGGTGCTGATGATCAATGTGCACTGGGTTTGAAATTATTGGTTGTCTATGAATCTGTCACATGGTTCTCACAAGGGTTCCCATAACTACTAGTAAACAGTGATCTGTAAAGCAAAATAAGATCAAGGTGACTATGACAATAGATTAATTAGAAATTGGCATGATAAATGTCCAGAAAGTGTAGGGGATATAGAGCAATTTATGACTGAGACATGCCTCTACAAAATGCAGAAAAACAATTTCCACATTCATAAAGCAGAAAAACAATTTCCACATTCATAAACATAAAAATAGGTGGGGGTCGGATGTACATTTTGGAGGGGTCAGACATACCTGTGCAACATAAACACAACACCAAAAGTAAGTCCCCCTCTCAAAATTTCGTCATAACATCGTAAGGTAAAACATTTTATCAATAAAACTTAGTTAGAAATAATCCTATGACTGTTTCCTAATAAGTGGTGTTTGAAAATGAAAGATGTCCATGACTTCATGGCTGAATGAGCTCAAATGAAAGACAAAAACTGCCCTTCTCGAAAGTCACAAATTGCTTCTTACTAATGGAAAAACACCCGTGGTTGAGCGAATATTACTGTAATGTGTAATCAATTCATGATCATTCAGCCATGTAAATCCACTTCTTGGCTCAGATATTAGCACAGTGAGTTGTGACTTTTGAGAATGGCAGTTTTTGTCTTTTATTTGAGCTCATTCAGCCATGAAGTCATGGACATCTTTCATTTTCAAACACCACTTAGGAAACAGTCATAGGATTATTTCTAACTAAGTTTTATTGGCAAATTTTGTTACCTTACGATGTTATGACGAAATTTTGAGAGGGGGACTTACTTTTGGTGTTGTGTTTAATTCACAGAGCATCAAATCACATCACTCTGTTATGGAATCAGCCTACTTGTATTTAGTGTTGATACTGTATCCATAATACACAGGGTTGGATATTAAGCTTTTTTGGTACCAGCCAGTCAGGCTAGCTTCAAATAGTTACCAGCTCGACAAGAAATTCACCTGCCCAAATTTGTTTCTCGATTACACAGATGTTGGTCATTATCATAATTCATATCATGCTTTGTTTGTTTGATAAGTTTCCTCATCACTATCATCAAGTGCTATAAATTATTTATAATTCAGTCCCAGAATGTCTACGCGAATCTGCAAATTGATTTGCATAAGACTTACCAAACATGCCACAATGTGGGCCAAAAGTTAAAGGGGCACAGAGAGATTTCTCAAAAAATAAAATTCAACATTTTGACCTTGTTTAGATAGATGATATATATACATAGGCTACATGTAGAAACACTCTCATGGTAGATTTCTTTTAAAAAAAGCAGTAAACATTTAAAATAAAGACATTTTCTCAGCATTTCCGAAGATATAAAGTGCTTTATTTTGTATTTTGGTTAACAATCACCACCAATTGAATCAGGGAGGTCATGACTATGCATCACGCAACAAGCCATGGATGGTCTTCAAGGTTATTTTGAATAAACATGAAACAAATAAGTTAGAAGCCATCTGTGGCCTTTATTTAGATGAATTTGGGTAATTTCGATGTGATCTACATCGAAACTCAAAAGGCTATCAAATCCATGAAATTCACATGAAATACTGCAAATTAAGCTCCGTCATTTTAGGTGGTAGTTAGTACACGTACATATATAAGTGTAATAAATATAAGAGGACCTGACGTTTCGATTCTAACAGAATCTTTATCGAAGGTTAAATGACAGAAGACAACATACACAACATATATATAGACAGAGGAACAATAGGCAGGAAGTGATGTAACACAGTGGGGGTCAAAGTGACAGATGGATGAATAGGGTAAGGAATATCAAACTTGACAGCTGATTGATGAAGTGGATAATGTAACAAAAGGATGACATAGACAAAGGGGAGATTAAGAATTAAAAGGCAAATGGGATATAAAAAAATCCATGGTGGTGATTGATGGCTTACAAATAAATAATGAAATAGATGGAAATGTAAAAGGACTGAGAGAAAGCATGAGAAAACAATAAATAACAAAGTAGGAGTAAGACTAGGCCTATGGTAACAAATAATGGAAAAGCACTGGAACGAGTGATGAAAATAACTGTGCATAGGAGATAATGTTGAAAATGAAAACAAAGTATCACACATATCAAGAAGTAAAAAATATATATATATATTTATATACATATATAAGCATTACGTATTATATGTGAAAAACCCAACTTCTGAAAAAATTGAGGGCTCCCTCCATGAAGGATCTCTCAGTGCCCCTTTAAACTATGTTTCAACACGCACAGAAAAGTAAAACATTTATTTCCTTTTGTTGAAAATAAAAATAATAAATTTAGATGATTTTAGATCCCCATTTTTACGTTGGTTTACTGCTGCTGCGCATGATCCTCTACACAAAAGAGATTGGGTCAAGTTCCATGCAGCAAGTACAGAAATGAATTGTGAGATTTTTTCTGCATGTGTTATGTTCAAGGAATTAATTTCCTTCCTCCAATGTAAACTCTGAGCGTGAATTTGCATGATTTAAATGGTGAACGCTGAGCCTGAAGGGAGAGATCCTTGCAATTACAAATAGAGTTAATTGTCTTACTATTTCATTCGCTAAACCTTTACTTGCATGTTGTACAGCAGATCGATATTCAGCTTGATGATGTGATATTATTTCTTGGATCATTTATTATGAACAATTTGTTTGAAATGATCGTACCTTGTTTTGTTAAGCGAACCAATTTCTGCTATTTTTAAGCTTATTCTAGCATGTCCCTTCTGCCTAAAAGTGTCTACAACGTGCACCAAATGGCGTAATTCGTGGGTTGATTTTTCAAAAAGCTTCACTTCGCAAAACAAATGTGGGGATTTCCTATTATTTATTTACTTTTAAAAAATCAATCAGGCATTTTACAGTGTTTTTTATGATCTGAACGACCAAGTAGAATTGAGGAATCTGCACTTTGATAGTTTGAATAAAAAGGTACCCGTCATAGGCCTACGCCAAATTAAATCTGATTAAACTATTATAGGCCTTTATATAAGTATTATCTCTGATAACAATTATGCATGTCACCAATATAATTGCACACCTGGATCCCTGGGAGGCCAGGTGTATAATGTTGTAATCATCCGCGTGAACGAAAACGTGGTATATGGGTGCTTTTTTCGACCACAACGTGTTAAGGGTATCAAAATAGCAAATTTCAGAGAATAAGTGTCTTTTTCAACATGAATCCGCGCTAAGGGTTGCTTGGGCCGAGAGTCATGTGTCATCATTCAAATAGCCCCTTACTTGTACTTGGTTGTGTAAATCCTTTACAGATGAGTCCGTAGCTAAACTTTATTGTTAGTGCGTGACGTCCGTAGCCAGACAGAAAGGTGCACGCAGTGAAGAAAAAATGGTGCGCCTACTGACAAAATATTACGTGAGTTTTTCAAAATAAGGGTGTGCTATCAACTGGAACTTAATATAAGGACATTGCTACCATGTGTGGAGGGTTGCATAGCCCGGATGGTAGGCATGGATGAGGTCCTGAATGTGTTGACTGACGGATGAATATGAAGGACAGCAGCTGGTGGAAGTCTGTTCCAAACATAGATCGTCCTTTGTTAAATGTTCAATTTTAAGTCGTGTGTAATGGTGACCCCCAAGTAGTACCATGGTCAAGTAGTCTGCCTGTTGAACACAAGGAATGTTCTCGTCCAGTAATGTGTACTGAAGTGATGGGCAAGTGGTGTGCGCTTCATTAAGTGCACTTTTAAGTGCTGCTCTATCAATCACACTTAAAAGTATGATTGATATAGAGCAGCACATTTTATGACGTTGAGTATATAATGCTTAACATTTGATTGACAAGGTTACCGTGACGGCACCTACTAGACGCTTGTTTTAGTTGTAAAAAATGATCATGATCAGGAAGTCGACCAAGGGTCGCGTTCTTGCGCGTCATTGCATCATAGGACCCGGGGGGGGGGGGGGAACAATGTGAACAATGTGTAAGCTAATAACAGCGAAACACGCATGCCGTTAAATCGATTTTCGTAAATGCATCGTTGCTGCTGTACACCTTTATCCATGATCATGAGGTAAACAATGGCTCCATCTATTAGAACATAAGAGCATACAAGCATAGTTGGAAGAACCAGTTTAAATGGTTAGAGTTTTGGGGGGAAGATGTGGTGGTGCACATCTTGCACCGAGGCAGCGTCGAGGGGATTCAAATCAAATGGGAAAAATGCCTTCCTTAAACAAAAAGACTGCAGTAATTTCATGCTCTCTGCGCTGAACCGACATGAAGGACGCCCATCATAGGAGACCATTTGCGACTGCTGTCGTTACTGCAGACATACCAAGCCAAAATACCCCTTCTTGAAATCCAGAATAGCCTCTGATTTTTAAGTTATAAATTGCAGATTACACCTGTAAAAGTCCAAATAAAATTACATGCAGATCACATCAGTCACAACTCACAGCAATGTATCAATGTGTGTCCTTATTACGCAATGTTATAGGTTGTAATTATACCTAACTTCACGTAGCTATTGCTTGCAATAGCTACGTGACATAGCCCCTGGTTTCAAAACGCAATACAACTGTATCACAGCAGCGAGTAATTTTTCATGGAAATATTTCTTGAACACCGCAAAGGTTAGACGTTTGCAAATAAGATTATCAGTAATACGTTTTCCTACAGTGCATTCCTACCTACCTTATTTTTAAAACCGAACAACGGAAGCAGAAAAACAGCGCATTATCTGAGGTGTGAAAATGAAAATTCGTGAATACATGTCGTCTAAACGGATTAAGTAGCAGCTTCCTTTGTATGTACTTCTTTACGTTTACCGCGACCACCTGTGTGTCTTTAACAACTGTCAAAGTTCTCGAATTCCACGACGTGTGATTAACGTAGTGTACGTCCCCGGAATCTTAAAATAACCGCTATCGTGTGTAGTAATATACTGACAACACGATATGTAGCGATGCATGCTTGAGGGCAGCATATAAGTCAGCCTATTTTTTTCCCTCGTGGCAATGCCGTTTCCAACGAGATCTCGCGTGGTTTCATTGCGGCATTTTAGTCTCTTTGACAGTGGTTTCAGACGGACGCTGCGCATGTACCAATGATTTGGAAACAGCAGCGTTTCAGCGTTTTACGCAACAAATCTGCATTGAGTCTAATCAACGCACGTTGTTTACCACTATTTTCGTGAGTTCGACTGAGTTGCGGATCTCTTATTCAAATACAAATTGACGACGATGTAATCCACCGATTTTCATGTTTGAAATATATCTGTAACTCTGAAGTATTTGCTTAGCCCATGTGACATTTTCTAAGACGTCAAATGTGGGTTTATATGCCACCACACAACACGGGGGTTCCGTAACGTTCGATCCCGGGGTAGAATTTGCGTGTAGGTTGTAATACCTGCACACAGTGCACTCCCTGACCCTGAAGTGCAATAGTAATTTCTTGCGACCTCTGCAGTTCACCCGAGATAATTAACCCCTACCAAATCATAAGTTAGATTGTGACCTCTAATTTCTCTAATTCGGTTTTGACCATTTTTAACGGCTAAAACTTCAGGACCCCTTACATTTCTGGGGGACCCCTTAAATTTAGTTTAAATTGCAGTCCTTAAAGGGTACTGAAAAATGTAATGGGACTCCTCACATTTTTGAGCCAATGCTAGCCCTCTGAGTCTGAAGTCGACTCGCTCGAGAGTCGAGCTTCGACGCCGTCGTCAACGACGACTGTTTACGCTAGTTTTCGTAGAGCTCTACTCTGTGACACATACAGCTGTTTTGTACTACATTGTATTACCTGAGACTGAGAGGTCCGTTTGTACGTAGACCAGGGTTTCATTTCTTTTCTTCAGATATTATTATTTTAAATCTCATCACTCATCAATTCAATCATTCATTCATCATGTTCATGACTCATGACTAGCTACAAAAACAAGCATTGACTTCCTACGTCGTATTTGTTTCATAACAAAAAATAAATTTTCTGGTAGTTAAATTTAAGTTATCCTTACTTATAGAACTATACTTACGGATTATTTTGATACCATCGATGTAATTCTACGCTCACGAATTCTGGAGATTTTAGAGGTTTTTTAACGACTAAATAATTACCGTTCTTCAATGCCGTCGAGTTTGCTTGGTCCCTGCATCAATGGGCTCCACACAACTCATCCAAAAGGGATTCTGGGTACCGGGAATCAGCCTAAGAAATAGGGGTCAATTCAGGGTCGATTAGACTAACTCTCCGTCGCCCTCTACGTCGCTATCTTGCAGGCTATATTTGTACAGCTTTTGTACGGTAATTTTGAAGACTTGGGGATGTACCTAGGGTCGATACGGAGAGTTCATATGAAATAGCGTTCTTCCGTTTGCACAGCGCATTAATTCCCTTTCTTGTATTTACGTAATGAAAACTGCATACCCAGGACCCTAATTGTACATAATTTGTCGTATTGGATGGTTTTAAATGTCAAATATGTTAGAACATTGTATAGTTTGGTAATAGACCATTTAAAATTGAGATCAGAAATCTTCGGAAAACAGGTCACGTGCGTTCTTCGGAATCTCACTAAAAGCAGCCTGGTGCCAACAATTTGGAACCAGGCTGTTGTTAACAGTTGATCGCATTCGTAAAATCGTAGTATTGGTGATTTACTATGTTTGCATACACGCGTACACCCATGAGGAGTAAAACGTGGAACGAGACTAATTGAAAATATTCGGAACCAATCGTAAACTACCGCGAATTGACTTTCATCTTTGCTGACGACTTCTCCATTTCGCTGTGATTAGGGCCGATTTTATATCATTAATATTTCATTTTGAGTAGCATTTATGGAGCTGAAAATGTATCTAGGATGCAATAACAGTACATAGCACATGTATAACCCAGGTAAGTGTATTCAAATGTTTTAGAAATAGGCAAACTAGAAACGAAAATCGCCAGCGTACGAACATATGCTTTCATTTCATAGCTCTCATACTGAGTCGTATCACGACGTATGAGAGCTATGAAACAGAGCTAACTCATGACATGAGTGCAGAATTCGACAGACTCAAGTTTTTTCACTAGTTTACGCTTCTTTCCAAAAGGTTACATCATGTAACCAATTGCTGAGAAATAATTTGTTGATAAAGGGCACATTTTACGCACAATATGGTGTTCATTTACCTACATTTAATCTAGAAAATCCTGCATATTGTTCGTGACTAAATTAAAGCTCCGAAGCTCGTAAAAATTCTCTATTGACACCGGAACCAAAAAATCAGCCACAACTAAAATAGATGCATTCTAAGTTTCTCTCAATTAATTGAAATTTGAAATATTATTCATTATTTATACAAATTCTGATTACGCCAATCCTTAGGAGAGAAGCATTTAAACAAACATAAATTACATACTACTCGTAATTACAATAAATGACGACGTAAGTTGAATGTGATCGCTCCATTTTATTACAGACTCGGTTTAGCGTATCCATTCTAGTTTTTGCTTCTAATCTGTCATCGGACAGCGAGTGAACTCGATTGCATTCAACTCGCCCCGAGTACCCCCGACCTGTGCCGGCCGCGATTTTTTTGTTTCGTAACCAAGCCAGCTAATTTTTTTCGTTGGATCCAAATCATCCAATTACTTGTTGCAATAATGCAATCATCCAGTGGCATCAATGAGATTGGATCAAGACTATTCTTTTCTCATGTCTGATGGCTGACAGCAAAATTGTTAACTTTATTTGTTGGGAGTGGCTGTTTTTAATAATAATTCAACCAGCATGCAAGTTATAGGCTTTTTAAGCCTGGCCCGAGCAATTTGCTTGAGTCTGGTCCCTTCAGGACCCAAGCGTGTGTCTGTACGGACCGACCGTGTAAACAAACAAACAAACAAACAAACAAACAAACAAATCATGCAAATAACTTAGACTTACACATGTTTCAACTTTGAAAAAATGTCATTAGTTTATGAGCTCCGGGCAATCACTGCAGAACAATAATTCATCCAGATACCTAGGTGGCTGGTTCAGATAGCACACAGTTATGACAGTAATCACACACAAATCAATGATATCCCCCCAGATATCATGGCATAGAAAACCATTCCTAGTGCAACTTTTCTGTTGTTATGTGCGGTCATTGAAATCGCCATAACTTTTAATCTATACATTCGATTTTTTTGAATGACGTATCAAACTGCGGAGAAGTAATTTGTTCATTTAATGTATATCTCAGATTTTTGGTACCGATTATCTATTTTGAATTAGCTAACATTAAAGCACCTGGTCAGGGACTTTTTGTGCTAGGTGTAACTTTTATAATGCTAGTCTCAGGGATGAGCGGGTGGGGGTAGCGCGTTACAGCCTATAAAAGGTATGGCTATATGTCACTCATTAGCCCCACCAGGAAATGTCAAATCCCAGCCTGGCACCGTTGAACGCTCTACGGGGATCTGCTGTGGGTCTCGTATTATAACTGGACCTAGCTGCTCATCTGGTTAAAGTCGCTATGTATATCGGGCCACATCGCCAAGTCAACATTATCCGCATACTATTATTTTAAATGCCTCATTGATGATGCTCTCGAGTAAAAATAATCACTAAAAAAGAACGATTTTATAAAAAAAACCATAATTATACCGTACTACTAATAAAATAAAACCATGTTAAAATCAAACTTCATTACCTTTCTGACGCTGATTGCTGCATGAACATTCTTAGGCGCAGATTACCAGATCTCCATGCAAAAAACAAAATCCAAAATTGTTAAGGTAGGCGGCATCTTCATCTCTAGCATCTGTTGTCAATTGCTTGAGAGTCAGCAATTATAGTCACGGCCACGTTATGTATAGTCAACCGATAGTCACAGAATGATTGTACACGCCCCCATAATTGATATTACCACGCCCCATAAAAATGAATCACCATTGGAACTTTGGAAGTTCAATGTAGGCTATAGCAAACAGTATCAAAATGAAAGTTATAATATGTCCATTATAATCTTAAACACGTTGTCCTCAAAATCGGCAGAAAAAAACTCATGGTCAAAATCAGAAATGTACCGACGGAGGCTCGTGTGTACCGACGGGGATATTTCAGGGGGGCCACCGAGCCCCCGGGCCCCCCTCTGGGTACGCCACTGAGTACAACACATTCGGAAGTGCACCGGTAATTACTTTGTTTTCTGACGAACTAAGTTATAAATGAGAGTTGAAACCAAAGGCCCTATCCAGGTGTTATCTAACGTAAGCACACCGATTGAGACATCTGTCACAGCTCGCTAGTACGTACATCAATAACGACCAGTAATTCATAGGTTTCAGGGAAAAAATGACATACATGTACATAATTTATTTTGTAATTTTACTGCACTGTCACGCTATAGTCCTACTGTTTGTTACACTGCAAAAAGAGGCGTTTATATTTCTGATAACACTTAATAAACACTTCAACATGTTTATTTTTGTGGTTTACGTGTAAAGGTATAGGAGGCATGGCATACGATAAATGTTTACATAAACACTACAACACGTTTAAAGAGGTAATTGTGTAATATTTATAAACACACCAACATGTTTATATCAGCAATAAGTAACATGTTGGGGTGTTAATAATTATACAACAAATACCACTATAAACGTGTTGTAGTGTTTATGCAAACGTTTATCGTATGCAATGCCTCCTATACCTTTACACGTAAAACACAAAAATAAACGTGTTGAAGTATTTATTAAGTGTTATCAGAAATATAAACGTTTCTTTTTACAGTGTATACGGTTTAGGCTTACGGGCTTACGGCACCGTGGAATGTTATAATGTCGTCTTTCCCTGTATACGGACGGCAAGAAGGAACAAGATGAAGGGTGTCATCGTCAAAAGTCTTTCAAACTGAATCTGAACACTTTGGTTTCTATTGAATCGTTGGTTTTTATTTCCGCAAGTTGAAGGAAGCGAAACATACACATTTGTAATTCGCAGTGTTCATGTTATTAATAGCCCCGTTTTAGTACACAGTGTAAGATGAAGTAAACAAGTTAAACTTCTTGCGATTAAACTGTAAGAAAGAGGACACGTATTGTCATATCTCTTTGCTGGTGATAAAGGTACTTCAGGAAAAGAGATCGTTGAATTCAGATGTCTCATCCATATGGTCACATCGGGGTAGTGCATTTTAGTGTATTCAAAGCTTGACATTAAATTAAATTTTTAAGGCAGGACGATTTACGGTTCTATCTACATCGCTTATGGACTTAGGATGTGAGAGACACTGTAAATGTAATCACGTAGGATTACATTACACATTAACGATACAGTACTGTCCAATCCAGCTGTTCAATGGGTAATTATTGCTAGCGATTTTACGATTTCTTTCCATGAATTTATGATTGCTATTATAATTTCTATTCGGATGCACTTTAATTTTTGACTGTACATGTATAGGCCTACTTTTGACTGCATCTATTCTATGATGTTGGAAAAATTCACATCTCGCTGGAGTGACGTTGCGCGGAAGGACAGCAGGAGGAGTTACCGCGCTAGTGTTTAGGATAAGGTCACAGATGCTTGAGTTTAGAGGGGTGCGTTGACTTTGATAGCAGGGGAGGGGAGGGGGGTGTTCCAACAGGCGAATGCAGCCTGGGAAGAACCTTTTAAATTTTGTAGTTTACATCTTGCTTTTTGCGTTGACGTGCTGATATTATCATAAATCATGCGACTTTTGGGAACAAGTAACAGGGGATTAGTTGTTATGTATATTTGATTGATGTCGACTAAAATGTGTTTCGGTTTATTATCTTCTCATTTGTGAACGTCGCGTCACCACATCCGAGCCTCTAAGTTATTCAATTACTTATCTTAACTAAGTAAACATTCTCAAGCTTCAGTCCTACGCATTTCCAGATATATTTTGGGCATTGACAGAAGTATTCCGTGTTACAAAATGAACCTCTGATTTCATCTTTGAAAACACGAATTCGTCACGAGGGTCAATTTCAATAGATTACTTGCTTTCAAACTCAGGAAGTGCATACATACGAGTTCCAGGGTGCCTTTCTTCGCGAACTACATTCACATCACAAGTATTCAGCTTGTCGGTGACATCTCGGAGCAATTGTAATGAGGCAATTAGTTAGGAGGCTAACCGATGAGAGGATCGAGGTGTTTCTTAATTGATACAAGGCTA
The DNA here is from genome assembly GCA_035610835.1 of Ophiura sarsii. NCBI lineage: Eukaryota > Metazoa > Echinodermata > Ophiuroidea > Amphilepidida > Ophiuridae > Ophiura > Ophiura sarsii. The sequence continues at coordinate 14,872,543 of CM069448.1, read as the reverse complement.
GGGATTCAATTTAGTCAGTTTCCGGATCAAAATATACAGTGCTGCATGAAAAGCAGCAATTCCAAAACACATCTGCCAAAGGAGCTGTGCAAAGCAGTTTAATGCAGGCGAATTCACCTGATTAAGTGACCTGAGACGATGCAGACCAAGCCAGGGTCCGGTATTTATCCACGCATCACTAATCAAACGTTAATATGACGTGCATTACGTCCAGGGGTGTACCTTCATTTTTTCTCCAACCAGCCAGTCAGGCAGGTAGCCCGACTGTAAACTTACCAGCACAACAAGTAATCTTCATATTTTTGAGGAGATGAAAATAAAAGCTTACATTAAGTTTAAGACTCTTGAATCAGTAATCAGTATCAGTGTCTTTATTTTATCCAAACGAAATGTTTAATGAACAAAAATACACATACATCTCCACATGAGTTCGGCCAAACTCAAAATTACACAATCAGAATCAGGCTATTTATCAGCATACATCATCATGTAAACGTAAATGTACGCCCACTTACAACTTCAACCCAATCGTGGTTGTCCTAAGTTGTCGTGCTTGTGGACTTGTGGTGCCCAGTACCAAGGGGCTTCGTTTCTGATAAATTGAGAAAAGAAAAAGTGGCGCGGGCCATGTGGTCCGGCAAGATTATATTTCTAACGACAAATTATTCTAAATTCTTAAATTATGTAGCGTAATACTGGTTTTCAATACATGTTGGCAATATTTGGTGTTACAAATTTTAAGGACAGGAATTATTACGATAGTATTTGTACACATTTGGCTAGAGATCGTATGCGTCCAAGATATCATGTGGCGGGCCCTGAAATATTTACCAACAGCAAAATTCTTACTGGCCAGCCAGGCGCCCGACGCAAAATTTACCCGCCTCGGGCGTGCGGGCGGGTACTATGTATAGCCCTGATTACGTCCCCAACATATAAAGATCGTCACAGCAACCGAGCCACAACCAAAGCACATCATATAACCTTTCACCCACTAAATTATAATCTATCTACCTTATTAGCTGGATAACGGCAAACTCACTAAAACCACTGTATTAATCACTGTATTTACAACCTGTTTCAACTAAAAGCGTTTAACAATCAAACATTGATATGACATTCTGAACGTCAACACGACGATAAACCTTTGTAATTTAGTCAAAATAAAGTAAAGATATCACTTTGTTGCTTTGACGTCTTTACCGTCCCTAAATTGCAATTAACGTGTCAGTTAGATAATGGCAAACTCTGTTTAAATCCACTGTATTTAAAACCTGTTTTTAAGTATAAGCATTAACATCAAACATTGATAAATCGATATGACGTTCTAAACGTCAACAAGACAACAAGATTTTACATAAACGAGCCACAATCAAAATACAAAATTGAGATGACCAAGATACAACCAATTTCTTCATTGGGTAACGATAAATGCAGTTGAACTTTGAATAAAGGTATTTCATATTCTAAATTTATTAGGAAAGTGACCGAGTTACTCTACACGATGACTATCACATTTAATCAAAGATGAAAAAAGGAGAACTATTATAAGCTTGCCAATTATTTTGCGCGCTCGCTTCAAACGCCTTGGGCAATCGACTGCAGTAACACTAGAAAGTTGTTATAAGCAAAATGTCATATGTCTTTTATAACACACCAAATTGATTAAAGGAAATTAAAAAACAAAATTGTGTCATTATTTAACCGTCAACATATTTGTCTTCACACGTGAACAAACGATGAGAATAAAGCATTTCTACATATTCGACACTCGGTCGGCAGTGTCGGTGTGCATAAAACGAATAAACGATCGATCGTATTTCAAACACAACTTCAGATTTCAGGATAGCTCGTGCGTGCGTTGGAGGAGCTCATTTGATTCGAAACTCAAAATGATTTGTCGACATCGGAGTTTGAGTAACTAACATGATCTGACAACAATGAAGATCAAAGGATTTAATCATGTAAATATGCCATTCTTTTCTTTTATTTCAACAGTCTATATGATCAAATTGGAATGTTTGCATTATTGTGGTCTATATGATCAAATTGGAATGTTTGCATTATTGTGGTATATTAATTTCAATTCACGTATTAACATTGATCATAATAATATTCTTTATGTAGCTATACTACGTCATTAGTGCTTACATTTCATATGAGTTATGACATTGCTTTTCTTGCGCATGTTTGAAAAATTGATTTCCACTAGTACATTTAAATCCGTGTTATTGTCTTTAAAATCTCACATGGCGCGGTGACATTCACGTTGCAGGTGAATTTCGAAATGTCACCTTTTTTCAACCGAGAAGGTATCGCTTTCTGTTGAGTGCACTTGCTTTAATAAATGAAGAAAAACAAGGGTACACGCATTAGATTTCTATTGTGGTAATTCATGGTGAAGTTAAACAATCGGTCTACAGTACTCCAGAGGACATTGGGATATATTTTCACCATTTTCCGATTAAAAAGGACATCCAGTTTGGTTTTATAAACCCCATAAACGCACGTACGTTGGCAATCCCCACCAATGACCTGTATATGGACCATTTAACGTTCGTTTCCCCGTTCCTACACTTGTGTACGTTGATCTAACACTTCCTTTAATAATCACCGAGTAACACAGTACTTCCTTTAGATACATTCGAGTGACATTCGTTTCCTTGTTCAGTTGCCGACTTTAAAGGTCAACGCGTACCGTAGGTTTCCCTGTTTCAGCGCTTCCTAAGAGATCACCAATCGACTATTGTTTCCCTTTTCAGCGCTTCCTTTAAAGATATTCGAGTGACATTATTAAATAGGCCCCTGTACTTTTACACGTAAAAGGGGTATTACAAAACGTCGATTTCTCTCTTATAAAGCGACTGGATTTTTCAACTTTACATTTTTCTTCAAGTTCATGATATTTGTGGTCATTGAAGTACAACATTTATATAGGGTAACCCTGAAAGTTCCGAGAAATAAGCCCCCGAATTTGGACAGCTGGCGTATCGTTCTCATAATATCATCACAAAATTGAGCAGTGTTGACAGAACATTTTCAGTCAAAATCACACAAAAACCTGCACAATGTACTGAAAAGATCTAATTTTGCACTGTGGTAATAGGTATAGTCCTAAAATCAGGATTATATTCCAACTTTAATCATTTGAGGGCAATAAGTACCTTTCCTGATGTCGTCGGTAAGGGCTACAATCATTTACTGATGTGGAATCTAAAAGATCACTGACTACGTTCGTTTCCCTGTTTCAGCGCTACCTAAACGATCCCCGAGTGACGTAGGTTTCCCGGATCAAGCGTTTCCTTTGAAGATCACCGAGTAACGTACATTTCACACATGCCCAAGATATTGCACTTTAAGAACTTGTAAATTATAACCTAATGGTGTCTCCAAATGTCTCTTAATTTACCTCTCTGTATCTACAAGGTTTCGGTTACTTATCAAAACATACTGGATAAACGGTATTATCGCTTGATGATAAACCTATCGTGATTTTAGATAACCTCTGTTTGGCAAAAATAAAAATAAAGGACTTGTGCTGGTCCTTATGTTTTACAGCGTCTAGCAACTGTTCCCTATTGTTCAAACAACTAACGGGTGACTGGAAAGTGGGCCCAGAATGTTGATGACGCATTCTACATTATCCACGGACATCTAATAATGATCGATGATATTTTCGGTTTTGTATCACAATGAATCACGTAACAAGTCACTTTTAAACCGATATTATGCGCTAAACTGGCAAGAAGCGCTCAACTGACTACCTCATCTAACCATTAGATGTGTATAATGCTACAATGGCTCGTGATGACGGAATTTATCAAAACCGAAGAGCAATAATGAGATGAACAGTCAACTGGATAATTAATCTTTACAACCGCCCTCTAACTGTAGAGGGCGTTATTGCGAAACTATCATAAAGGAGATTAATTCTAATTTTGTTATGCTCACTTTAACATGGAACTCTATGTGAATGTATAATTGGTTTTTATAATACGCTTACCATAACATATTTACTTATATTTATCATTTATTCCTAACCCGAATGAAGACAAATGTTGCTGAGGTATATCCCTATGAAATGTGAATACAAAAATAAAGCAATGTCGTCCAAAGGATTATTGTCAAAATTTATATTGAAATCACTCCACTTGATGAACAGTGAAATTAAAAAAACCCACTTCATATGTCGCATGGAAAAGAGATTAAACTAGATTGCCTTTTTCTTCACTCATAATGTGGCATAACACTAAGTAGAGCTCTATTGGTTTTTGCTGTTCTAATAGTAAATTCAGGGTCTTTCGGAAAAGGGTAAAAATGGGTAGTATGTAGGATCTAAGCGAATGTCATAGAATTCACATTACCAGGGTGCATGTCCCTAAAAAGGGAACACATGTTCCACGTCATTTACTTCATTGATTACTCTGTACTTGGCTGTAATATTTACATCTTAAAGATAATTTAAGGTGCCTTGCACAGTTAAACGGGTTGTGTCACTTTTTAGGAGAAAAGATGCTTGTGGAAATAGTCATTGTGCTCATTTAATACTCAGTATTTACTATTTGACGTGGTTATGAGCTTCAAGGTTACTAAATTACCGTTTGTTTTGTCGCATTTGCTTTATCCTACCGAAAATGATTACATTTGATTACAAAAAGTCAAATCATATGTACTATTTTTTAAATTACAGCCAAATACTAAGTAATCAATGAGGTCAATGACGTGGAACACGTGCACCTTTTTAGGGACACCTTGTAGTACGTATACCCTCGTCTCTAGAGATGCCACTGTTCTCAAAATTGTTGTATTTTCTAAATATTTTTCGAATATGTTTTGTATATAAATAAATTTAAAAAAACTAGATCTTGATAAGGACATCCGAGTCGGGAACGTAGAAGTGGCTGATGATTTTTTTTAAACCAATACGATATTATGTTTTATGGCGTCATCGCCTCTTCACGTCCATCGTTGCATTAAGTAGACGGCGCTCCAACGTTCAAACTCTCTGTGCCATAATACTTCACATTCACTTTTAGCATATAGGTATATTATATAAAGCTACGAGCTTATGACCACTTGTATTTCATTTATGCCGGGCTTAATAATATACCAAGGAAACGTGATATATAGGAATTTATACATAAACTCTAGCAAATGAGACAGTCTGCTCTGTGAGAACAATCATTGATTAGAACGGTAAGTGATATCCAAACACACTGTTTTTCGTTTGCATACACGGATGCTGGGCTTGGGATTTGAGGATCATAGCAAATTAATGTAGGCACGAAATTTAATTCTCAAATTTGTATGTAATATTATCAATAATACAGTCGTCAATGTTCAATGGCAAAGTAATAAACTCGTGAGCTTTGGATTCAGACGTAATGTCTCTGCTTTCAGTTTAGACATAACCTTGTCATTATGTCGCTTGGAATCAAAAGTGATCAAAATTAGTCTTTAGAGGCAGTTTTCAGTGATACTTAAGAGTCGCGAAATAATGTTTCAAAGCTCGTGATATTTCACCACGTGTGTTGTATTGTGAAAGAACCGTGAAGTTTCACGAGGACCGTGCGCATTTAGGGTTGGACCATTAAACATCGTGGGAATGTGGTTGAATAAGTGAACATCCGTTGTCGCTATTGTCAGTTTTAGCGCCTTCATGCCTCCTGGAGACTTACCTTACAAATATACTCTCTGAAGTTTTGGGTGTCGCAAGTGGCTGTTTTGTCTTAGTCAGTTACAGTCACTCTATACAAATATCAGCATTAAAAGTAGTAAAGCAATGGATTTAGCTCGCTAGCTCAATCAATCATAGGTTCAGCTACGATCAGTAACCATCAATTAATTTGTGTTTATGTAATATCGTTAGACATTTATTGACGCCTACCAAAAATACACACCCTCTGTATAGCACATACCTGAACACTTTGGATAAAAGAGGCTAATTAAATAAAATTCATATCGTGAAAAACTACCTATTCATTCATTGTACCGTAGATACATATTATACCACATTCCTGGAACAATTACGTTATTATAATACTAATGAGGTGATTTCACTCACTTTATTCGAATTAGCAATCAAGACATGATCACAGGAATAGGGCAATTAAGAATAATGGCGTATGATGTGTAATAATGGGCTATTTTACCGGTTCCCGGCACAGATGGTCTCCACATAAGCTTGCTCAGTTGGTGAACATAATCATTGTGTAGTCCCTGGAAACAGGGAACCAGCATAATCTTTAAGGGCAGACGACTGAAATGAAAACTAGTCATAATTTTGGCGGGAAACCGATTAATAATGTGCTCAATTAACAATCTGAATGAAGACAATAACTATTTCGTAGATTTGCTTCATTTCATTTACTCTTGATATGAAGACGTAATAACATTTCACAACAAACAACGAAACATTGAACAAAACAGAAGCATAGGAATATGCGTTCTTTCTCTCTACATCGTCATTAACATTGCATTACTTTGCCTAATTGTATCAGCGTGCACGGTATTATCTCATAATGTTATTATGATAATATTCTTTAATGTAAATAAATGATGATGATGTTTTTAAGCTATCTATTCTTAATATTAAACACGTTCTGTATTAAGTATAGGACAGCCCATGCCATTAACGTGATTATATCCTATAGTCAAGGTCAATTTTCTACATCACTTTATAACAATAGCGTAAGCAAATGGCTGGAATTATACTTCATTCTTCAGTAATAATACAGCGTACTCACCGAGGCTATTAAGGGGGCTGTGCACCTTCAGGTACAGCCTCCGTTACTGCTTGCGGAGGCTATACGAAGGTGCACATCCCCCTTAACGCACGTATGATAGCATCATTTCTATTTAAGTTCGTTTGTAGCAATATTTGAAAATATTTACATCGATATTTGTTTATTATGTTCCGAGATATCCGTAAAAATACCCCCGAAATAGATCAATATGCATTTAAAGGTGTCGCTCTACCATGAATATTTATTCCTCTAATATTGTCTTATATCTTTATCATGATATATTCTCTTTGTGAAACTCCCGGGGAAAATCCACCATAATATTTATAATATGACGTAAAATTCACCACGATATGGCAGACAAATCTACCACCATATCATGGAAAATACACGATGATATCCTGGATAACTTAGAGATGCACCAAGATATCGTAGAAATTCATCAAGATATTGTAAATCCAACGCGTGCAAGTCAACTACAATATAGTAGAAATGCATAATGATATCGTGAAGATTAAGCACGATATCGTAGAAAATCCACCACCTTATCGTAGAAATTCTCCACGATATCGTAGAAACAAACCACGATATCGTAGAAACATACAACGATACAGGGCCGTAAGACACTTTGTTCAAAAGGGGGGCGTTTTAAAAAAAAAAATCACCGGAAGAAAATTTTCGAATTTGCACCTATTTTTTGCACGATCGAGGTACATTTTGGCTCTAACAAGCTTGTAGCAAAGAATATTGCATTTTGGGAAGACAAATGCGCGCGTAGCGCGCGAAATTTTTTCATCTGTGTACACATTTTCCGGGGAAGATTTTCAAAGGGGGGGGGGGGCGATCGCCACCATCGCCCCCCCCCTTCTTACGGGCCTGCGATATTGGAGAAATATACCACGATATCGTAGAAATCCACCACGATATCGTAGAAAATACACCATCTTATCGTAGAAATTCTCCTCGATATCGTACAAATCCACCACAATTAATATCGTAGAAAATCCAACACCTTATCGTAGAAATTCTCAACGATATCGTACAAATCCACCACCATATCGTAGAAATTCACCACAATATCGTAGAAATCCACCACAATATCCTAGAAATCCATCAAGATATTATATACTAATATTGTTAAAATTGCAGCACGATATCTTAGAAATCAAGCTCGATATGGCAGAAAATCCGTGATATGGTGACAAATCCACGATATCATGGATAATTTATCCCAACATCTCACGTTGTCCTTCCCTTAAAAAATCATATTACATGATAGATTGTAAATCTTCATCGATATTTTTAATAAACTACCACACACTATCCTTGAGACCCACATTAAGGCCGATATAAAGCTGAAGATTTTTGTCATCTATACTCATCTTATAAGGTGTCCAAGGGATCTAAACGGACTAGCATTACTGTACACAATTTTAGTACAGAACTTATAGTGGATTACCTCAACCTGGTCTCACTTAAAACTAACAAAAACAGTCAGTTTACAATGCTTTTTAATTTGATCATATATGTTTCAGTTTTAAGATATTAAAATATAGCGCCCTCTATTTCGCTAAATAGTTTGACATCAATCTGACAAATACAGTAATTTTAACAATATTCATAATCTGATCATATCTGTCAGTTTAAGATATTTTGACACCAGGGAATATATATAGGCCCTACGCGAATATTTACAAGTTCAAAAAGTCGCGGTCTGAGAGGACGGCAAAATAAGGCTTAAAACACATATTAGACAGCCCACTAGCTTAAACACTAAATATTGGATGGCCTAGACTCTTAAACTTACTTTATCAGTGTTATTGAGCAGTAAGGGCGCTATTTACGGAATAAAGCTAATCAGACAGAAATTATCAGATTATGAAGCATTGTAAACTGACTATATTTGTCAGTTTTATTGGGAAGTTGGTTTCCTAGATGTTCAGTAGCTTTTATATCCAAACAGGTTTTGAGCACCAGACAATTCCTGTTATTTAGTTTTGTGATCGTGCTCCAATGAGAAGAAACATCAACTTCTTCCACTTACACCATTATAGTTATCATTCAGGGACCTATATACTTGAAATATGTCCTTGACAAAAGTGTTGAGAAAATGGGTAAAAGGGACAAAAAAGAGAAGGGGAGATAACAAGGTTCAAAGAGGTTTAATAAAAGCGACAAAAAAGGGAATGCTATTTAAAAAAAAACCTCGGTTCCTAAAGGGGAAAATACCGACATTATATATTCAAATATATATACCCCTTTACTATAGTTTGCAGATTCCTTTTTTAGTGAGTGCACATTTTACACTTAGTGTAAAGGCTCGGTTAAAAAAGGGTTCTTGGGACATTTTGCTATTGGAACACTTGATATCAGATAATCATAGATTGCCGTCATTCAACTAAAATGTTGTCATGGCAAGCAATCGATAATGTCATTATACTAATTGAAAACACCGAGGTAAGTGTCGTGGTATATAACGTAATAATTTATAATTGATGGTTTCTCCTTATTAAGCCCCTTATCTAATATCATGGACATAGGTGTAAATGTTCAAGGCGTGAGACGTGAATTTACCTACATGATGTTCAATTAATCTCGATGATGAATTTCGATATTTGATAATTTTGGCGAATGAGCTAGACAGGTTAATATCATCATCAATCCTGTTGGCAATGTGTACCGAGAATAATAGAATCATCACTCAATGATATGTTATGGGGGCACAGCACTAAATATACCGCCCATTGGATTACATGTAAATTAGGGCTAAAAGAGTCGCTATTTTGGGCCCTTAGTAACCATTTTTGGAATGTCTCGAATGCTTGATTCTAATAAACAAACATTCAAATTTCTTAAAATCGTCAAGAAGTGTTACACCTTCCAATTAGATTTTACGATACGATCATTTAAACAGCGCCACCCCTATTTTCAGCCCGGACGCTCGCCTTCTAACCGCCTCCGATCACGCGTGTTCATCCTCGTGATAAATTTTCAATACAATCGAAAATCAAAGTTTTGCAATATCCTGATCAAAGTACAAGAGATTATCTTTCATTTTAATTATGAAATGCTACCCTCACCTCAAACTGATTCCCAAAGGACCCCATTAATCACAAAATCGTTTTTTGTTTTTGCCGGAACTTACTACCATTACACAAAACGAGGAGTGATTTAGTGCTGTGCGCCCTTATTATGACCACGCACGGTACTTTAACACAGACATTCTGAGAAAACCATGCAGTATTGCAAAATCCAGGAAAAGAGGGGTCAGCATTTTGTACTCATACTATGAAGTTTTGTTGTGTTCCTCAAAGCATTCATGAATATCAGTATGAAAAATTCTCAGGTACCCCCCTTAGGGAGATATACTAGCCCTTCAAAACGAGGCTAAAATATCCCCGTTGAAAACTTGATAATAATGAATTTAGGAGACATTTGTTGCTATGTTTATAACAATGAAGGTACCTTTAATCACTTTCTCTTTTCGTACATCTGATGTGACATCTTTCTACTATTCAAAAATACACAGAACAACTAAAAAATTATTTTGGAATGTTCCATTATGAAGAATAGGGGTGGTGCTACTTTTCATGGTTTTAGAAATATCTCAAAAGTGTGATTTTTCACCGTTTTCATTTAAAAAACAAACAATTTTCATATCTTTTAATTTTTTTAATATTTGCGCCATGTATTACCCTATTTTTAATGTTTATAAAAATGCATTTCAAATAATGGTGCCATGATGAGTATTTTGATAACATGACATTAATGAAGGTACACTTTTGTATTTTTAGCAAATATTATAATGTATTTATTGCCCATTTCCCCTTCCATATTGACTTGTTTTGAACCATTGTCAAACAAATTGTTCCCCATTTAGTTTCCCACTCAGTCCAATAAACTCATCATTTGACCGGCTCACTCGTGTAACCATTTTAAATGGTTTAACCCTCTTAAAAGTGGGTTATTCCATTATTTTTATAGGGAATTCACAATTTACATAGCATTTTAAACTTTAATGTGGCACCGAATAATACACAAGTTGTTTTTACTTGAACCATATGAATACACATGGGTATGCTTATTGTATGCTGGCTCAAACACATGACCATACAAGGTTGATACCATTATTACGTAGGGGTGTATGTCCTATATTATAATGGTTTTACGTTTGACGCATTTAATAAAGCTTGGTAATTGTACAAAGTAGAACATATATTAATTAGTCATATTCAGTATTATTCTTTAATCTGAGCATTGTTAATGAGCAGACTAAAACTTATAGTCAAATTAAGAGCATTCCATTATAAAAGAGGGGTGTTTATTTGCCTTGATCACCTTTTCTGTGTTCCTATTATACCCTCTTTGTGCATTTTCATGAATTGTACCGTACTTTATATCTTGCTTTGTCAGTACTCAGCAATCAATGTTTTACATATGCATCCAACCCTTAAATTAATCAAACAAAATGTAATAACCCTAATAATTGAGTTCAACATTTAACTGGTGATAGTAAAATGTATATTGTTTGATAATGCACACATATTGATCAAATAGCTCAATCTCTAGAAGGTGAAACTTTTTTCTTTTCTTTTCAAGCTAAATTATTTTAAAAAACAAATTAGACCATAAACGGAGTTGTTGGTAATTCCCCTAGATACTCGAGACTCATTTTCATAATACAAATGTTGATGTTTTATTATCCATGCATGAATGAGCAAATGATTTATACTAACATTTTACAAAAGTCATATCAAATGCTACATTTGTTACCAAAAGCAAGGCCACAAAATGATTAATATACAAGTACAATAGATTCAGATTTTAACTGCGATGCCATTTGTGTACTCATTACTATATCACTCATAACATACATGAGCCAGAAATAGTGGTCTCAAGAATATTGCGCAAAGTCACAAATGTTTTTCTTCCTATATCAAAGAAGAATTCTTGTACAGATTAGGAACTGTAGCTAGCACAAAGTAACATTTCACTTTCTGAAGAATAAGCCAAATGCTAAATGTGTTACACAACACAATATAACTAATTATCTTGAAAGCATGGACATTGTTGATGAATAACTGCAGAGGCTTAATGAAGCTAGCTTTCCTTGATGTTGTTCCAACTGGGTCAATTTCAAATTTGACACAAATTTCTTCTAAGTATTTCAGCTTGAATTGGATGAGTTTATGTTTTTTAGCTTGTTTGCATACATGTAAATCATGCTCCTGGTAAACTAAAGGGTGTCCAAAATCAAGTGTACCGAAAACGGCATTTCTTATTTCTCTCCGGTTGTGTTCCTCATCCCACATATCTTCTTCTACCTCCGCAGCACTTACCAGGATGTCTAATTCAGCCCGTCTTTGACGTGAAGACAAACATCCGAAGAAACTTGAAATTTGTCTTTCAGAGCGCCATTCATGTGGCACGAATTCCAGGTTGTGTAATGAATCCTGTTTGTGACGCATTTCAATGGCGACCTGAGCTGGATCTGCTTTATTTCCGGTTCAATCCCCTTCATTGAATTTGGCTGTTAGATAGTTTTTCACCTTTTCTTGAATTCTCGGTGCCCGCTTTATAACTTTCAAAGCCCATCCGTGTTGTCTTTGATACTCTTGTTCTTCATCTGATATTGATGCTTGTGATGGTTGAAGAGGTGCTTGTTGTTCACGTGTCATCTGCAACTCGGATACTTTCATTTCCCACCTTTTCTTGATTTTGTCATATGACGTGTCCTTTTCTTCCTCCTTTGTGTGGGTACCTGTGTCCATATGACGTTCTGCATCATCAACAGAGGAAAATGAAAGGATACATCCTGGTTCGTTACAAAAAAATAGTGTAGGCTTAGAACTGGAACCCTGTTCAGCTACATGTCCCTTTGCTGAAGTTTCTTGATGTTGTGCTTCAACTACTACTCTTAGCTCAGTCATAACAGGGGTTTTCTCTAGAGTGGGCTTGATAACCTTTCATTCTCACTGGTTGTATGCTTTCCAGCAGCGGATACCTTCCTTCTCATATGCGAAATTGTTCAACAAACTCACTCCTTCAATACTTTCACCTGTCCCTGGTGATTTTGAAGTATCTACTTCAGCAAGAATAAACTTGCAGCCTTTTACTCCACCATTGGACTCTAGAGCTGTTTTCATATCTTGAGCTGTAACTACATCGTGCTTCTCATTGACAAACCTACGGATATGCGCTTTCATTGGAGCAATTTTCCTATCGCAAATATCCTCCCCTGATTGTGGGTCGGAGAAATCATATCGTGCAATGGTAATTCCAACTCTTTTACCAATTTGTGGTAAGGCTAACAGAAGCTGGCTGCTATGGTAGCAGCCAGCATTGTCACTCTTTAAGAACGCTTTAGAAACATCTTCATTTTGATTCTTCACATGTTTCAGAACATCTTCGATGAAACAGCATACCAATTCTGAGTACAAGAAATTAAAGAGGTGTACATAACACTCTACTTCCAATTTGCCATCAATCTTTGATCTTGCGATCACACACGCTACATGCCAACTACGGCCACGTTTTCCAAAAAAATCAGACATCTGCTCTCTAAATCTAGTAGGTTAAAACTTCATCGCCCAGTCCATGACAAGCATGATGCTTTTGTCATCCATTGAGTTTAGAACATCGTGTTTTGCGGATTCTTGGTTGTATGTTCTAAGAATATGAGCTTTCCATGCACCGACATCTGACTTTGCAATGTCAAACTCATAAAGAAGACGTTGTACTTCATCTTCTGGCAGCGTGGAGCTTTGAATAGCATTTTTGACATCGGCGAGTACCCTCTCTAGTTTATAACAGTTGTTACATTGTACATCATGGTCATGATCACAGCTCTCATCATAGTCGGGACTTGTTGGATCGGTAAGGGCATACTTTGAGCAGTGATCAGGACAATTATCTTCATTTTTAATGTGCGTTTTGTAATCAGTTTTTAAATAAAATTTTCCTCTTTTCCTTTTTATTTCATCACACTTTTTTCTTTCAAAACCTGCATTATACAGGCTATTATGATGTCATCCAAAGTGTCAAAGGCCCTTCCACCTTCCGTCAAAAAGTAATCTAATCCTTGCAACGACTTTTGTTGACTGGCAGAACAGAACTTGCAGGCCTTGGAGTTGGATTTCAGTCTCACGTGTGTTTCAACTACCTAGTATACTCTCTGTAACCATAGTTGCAGAATGTTCACCAAATAACCTTTAATACCATGTTTTCAGGAGGGAATATAGATGGATGGTGAATTTTGAGTAGATCTCTTGATGGGGTAGGTGGGGGTGGGTGGGTTGGGTGGGGTGGGTGGGTGGGGTGGGGTGGGGTGGGTGGGGTGGGGTGTTGAAAACATTGGCTGATGATGCTACTCAGTGATAATCCTTACAGGTATAGTTTCGGCTCATCAGCAATAGCTCACCCTGATGCGTGATGTAAAGCGCTAGGGTTTACTCCCTATAACATAACCCTGTTGCTTGACACTCTGTTTTAAGGGGGGGGGGGGGGGGGGGGTGGAGTGGGGTGTGTTGGTTGGGGTGTTGTGGTGTGGGGTGAGTGGTATAGGGGTAGTGGTATATTTGAGTGGGTGGCCCGAGACAACAACCCGTTATTTAAGTTACGATCAACAAGGCATCTATTTTAGCGCAATTCAGATAATGTATTGACAAAAACACCCATCCAATAAAATCGTTTGACCTATAAACAATGGTTAATGACATAAAAGGACTATGTTGGCCCTATTTTGTGTCCAAGGAGTAGTTGCATTGGAATAAAAAGATTATTACACAAACCATATGAAGAAAACTCAGCATAATTACAAATGTGCATTTTCATAATTTTACAAAACTGCTCGTCTTTTTGAGGTTGGTTTATACTGAATCAGAGGAGATACCATTATTTTGACTTTTAAATTTGATTAAGCAATGATATAAATAGATAATATGTTAAAATTAAAAAAATAAAAAAATATGAAGGTTTTGTTTTTTTTAATCAAATTTTGTCCAATAATTGCATTTTTTAAAGTTTCCTGAAAACACGAAAATAGGAAAACACCCCTTTGAAAAAATAGACTAACCCAATAACTTTTTTCACACATCTTATCATATTTACAAAGCGGAGGGTACTAATTTACCTCATGAGAAGTTTGATTCTCATTGGCAGTACCTTTCTGTTCGTTTGGACTCATCCAATGTACTACTTTTATTACTTTTTTTTAAATATAATTGCCGTTCCAGGGGGGCCACATTTAGGGGGGTCATGAATCTTAGCCTATGGGGGTCGGAGAATTTTTTTATTTCACCACTGGTCATAACTTGGGGCACTCACTCAATATACAAAATATGAACCAAATATGCCAACCCTCGTGTTCCTCCCCCTGCATGAGTCTACCAGAATATCCTTCTTAAAGGGAGACAGGGATAGTAAGTCTCATTCTTTGCCCAAAAGACATTTTGACCAATATGATAAACACTTTAGGAAAATGTGTACTTTAGGTCCCAGATGCGGGACTGTACTAGTATCGTCCGATACTGGAACACCCAGTATAATAATAACAATAATAACACTGATAATAATTATAATGATAATAATAATCGGGATTTATAAAGCGCCTTTCCAAGATTGATCAATGGGCTGGAATTTCGCTGCCACTGGTATTCATCAGAATCTGATCGCATCAACTAGGGTGCTGCCAATTCAGGCGCAAACCTATCCGCACTTAGATTGTAACATTCACCATTTTTCAGTGCAGCTCCCCAAATTCTATTGAGTATCGTTTGATACTGGTACAAAGTCAGTGTTCCAGTATCCTGCGATAATGGCAGAAATAAAATGTACCAGTATCGTCCAATACTGGGACAAATCACTACTGGTAGCACGTGTACCAGTATTGCCCGATACTGGAAGATAAAAAATGTTCGAGTATCGACCGATACTGGAACAGTACAATCGTTCCAATATCAAGCGATACTGGCACTTTTATGTTCCAGTATTGGACTGATACTGGTATACCAGTATCTACCCCGGTATCTACCAGTATCTGGGATCTAAAATACACCTTTTCCACACTTTTCACGCGGCTATTAGTGTTACCATAATATACAAAACAGATTTTTCAAAAACCTTTCCCAACTTTCAGTCTTATCTCAAGAATTACTAAACTAATAGTAATACTAGGCATATTTGTACTTATGTTAATGCATCTAAACGGTCCGCTGTCGATGGAGATAGAACGATCATCGACTGAACCCCGGGACTGAACACACTGTATGGTCGCTAATCAAGCCACCACTTGAATAGCTAACCATGCATAAAATGCAGAATTAATCCATAGATTCTTGCTCACAATAGAAAATACTATGCTTTAGGGCATGACCACTGGTCTGCTTAATCTGGTAATTGGAGAATTTATGACTGGCCAATTGCAAAATCGCCGGTATAAAAGTGATTAGGTATAGGAGGTGTAATATTATGCTACAGCCTACACGAACATCAGAATGATTGTCAGTCTCTTGCTTTAATAATGTGTAATCTTTAATATTGCTCGAGGATTAAAGCGACACTATGACTGATTGTTTTGGTTTGAAACCAATTAGAAATATCTGAATATTTTTAGTATTCGAATGGACATATCTATACAGTAACTAACACACAGATTTCAAGGTAAAGTTACTATACGAAGATTTAGAGAGAGAGATTCCTAAACATGCATTTGGATGGTTATTAACTATTTCTGAAATCGTGATTTTTCGCCTTAAAAGTACCGTGTGTTACATATTTCACTAATGTGAATAATGTGCCTATTTTTAGAAAACTGCATGGCAATTTTAAGTGCACCGTAGTTGGTTGCCATGGTTACACATTTAAAATCAGAATTCATCATTTCAAATAATATAGGGCAGGTTTATTATAGTACAATCTCCTAACAAATTTGCGATAAACTCAAAAGTCATAATTTCCCAATAATTTTCTCAATGCACAATGGAACGCTAATTTAACATCGTCATTGTAATCGTTGATTTGCGTTGCGTCGATTTGTTAGTTTATATATTTAAAATGCTGCCATTGTTTTCAACGATTTGATATTTCATACAGAAAGGAAAAGGCCCAGACATGCCAGAAGGAGTTTCTCCAGTGTCTGCATGTAAAACAATTAATATAGCCACATGCAGGGCACTTTAGCTTTAAAAAAGCAAGTGGAGGTTTGAACCAGCTAAAACTACAATCAGACCATGTTAGACAAAGCTTCAATCTTTGATTTTAGAACACACAATGAAGCAAAATCACACTTAAAGGGGTACGCAGTAGTGTTGAAGAATTATTTCTAAATATATAATTTACATCAGAATTCAAGATGAACATTAATAATGTTCATTTTTGCTGTTGCCACTCACGACATCACCAAAAGCAGCCTTATAACCACCATACTGTTATTGTGACTAGCTGTGGAGCACACAGGGTTTTGAAACGCATTGGAACATATGTGACGGTTGTGACCCTCTACCCTAAATCAAGGTCAAAGGTCAATTAACCATCCACGTTAGCAAGGATGTCCATGCACTTAGGTCGTAATTCTACCGACTTCAAGAAACAATTTGTTATACAACTCCATGTGCCAGCCTAGACCAGGATTGGAAAAATTAAAATGGACCCATTCTCCCCAGCTATAGTGTAAACATCTTGTCTGAGCCGTAGACCAGAATATTTGAATCGACGTTTTGTTGTACAAAGAGGGCTGATTTTTCTGAATTAGTACAAGTGTAAGTTCATACATGTAATACAATTGTAAACATGTACAAATCCCAAAATTAAGAGCGCAGCCTCGATGACATCACTGAATAAGCCTTTAAATGGGGCACTCCAAAACATTTGATGAATTTGAAAATTTATCTGGATACGGGGAAAGCAGGGGCAGACAAGAAAACCTTATAAATGGCGTCGAGGGACGCTAACAACTCAATCAACTTTGCGCGGGTGAAATGGCCCAGATAGGATCGCCATCTCAATTAGATACATTTATCACAGTCTTGTGTGGAAGGAAGCAGGCTTAAATGGTCTTTTAAAATTAGAATGACCTCAGTACTTTAAACAAATTACTGTAGAAAGGAGGTTGGTTGGATACTCGGTGATTTCCATGGAGATTGGTAGCTTGTCTGATGACATGACACGTGGTCGCCATTAGAGATAAGGATTGTTTCGTATCAGCAGTCGGCTGAGCAGTATAGGTCCTCTTTCCTAGCTCACCAGGTTAATAAATAAATTAGCCTTGGACGTTGCCATGGTTTTATTTTTTTATTTTGCGTTAACGCTATTGTGTAAGGCCGGTAATGATGGAGATATTGTTTGGGCAAACACAGAAAAGCAACGTGCAAGCCCAGAAAAGCAATGATTGATTGACTGAATTTAAGATTCAAGCTGTTTACTGCTTGGTTTATCCCTAACATTCTATTGGGTATCCATATGATCAATGACAATGTGAATAGTGGGTAGATGTGAAGAAATCATTATCATTTAGTTTATAATCATGAAAGGATGTGCGTTTGTAACAATATGAATATGAAGCATATTTTATGGTGCCGTTCAAAACCTATAATTGAATGATTATCATAAAGTTTTTCAAAGTGGAATCTAACATTTGACGCGTTTCTATAACAATATCAATGATTCTGCTAGATACATGACAATAAGAGCCATGTCATTCATGGTTGATTACCAAGTCTATGTCTAATGCTATGGATACACGGATGCATCGATCGATGTGTGTTCACGACGATAACTTGAGACTTCAGAATAAATAAAAAATTCCATTGAAATGGAATGGGGGCGATCCAAGAGAGAAAAAAGCATGTTTTGTAACCAAACATCTGTTTCATACCAAAATACCAGGGAAATGGTGTATTTTCCCCCCATAATTCAAACCAAAAAAACAAATCAAAACACCGCAGTCTAAAAATAGTACAGGAAACCAAAAAAAAGTTGATTTGTGTGCATGGAAGGGGGGATACCGTCTGAAGAACAATCTAGGTATATGTGACACATCCACAACTCACCACTTATTAGACAACAAATGAAGATTTCTCAAACAAGATAAGCTAGTCAAACAAAATAAGCTATTATGTCTCTCTGTTGGGATATAATAACATCTCTCTGATTGAATCATCAAATAAACAAATATAGCTTTGACTCCAGCACAGACTGCGGGTACTGTTAAAATAATCTGCATAGGAACATGTAATTTACAAAGACTACAAACATGGCAGCCTCCGCTTATGTCTAGAAAGACCTAAATGTGTAAATTTTTGAAATCACATGCTAATAGGGTGGATTCGCCCCCCAAAAGGTCCTGACTGGACAGCTCAGAATTATTATGCGGTGAAGAATTATGACTTAACGGGGCTTAAAAGGGATTTTACAAAGATTTTAAAAGTTAAATGACTATTAGTTTTTATTTTCTGAGCAGTTCTTTTTATTTCTATCGATATTTCCAACTTTTTTCTTCTTTGTTTTTTCTTTTCGGGCATGATGTACTTCTTTGCATGACATTATCACTCCAGTTGCGGCGTGTTAAAGATGTTATCCGCTAAAGGATAAGAACATACGTGACTTGTAATTTCCGTAGTTTCCCCCTAGCGTCAGCCGATTGAAAGGTGTGGGATGTAATTATGTTTTAAATGTTCGATCAAAGCACATCTTGACCTAACGGCATAGTGCAATGGCTTTCATGGCTAATGTTTGCCGACCCGTGCACTTCTATTTTCCTTTAGTTAATATTTGTACCCGTCGTAAGTATTTGATTGGAAGCATAAAATCAATGCAAATATTAACCGTGGAAAAATATCGCGGATCCTTTTGCATACATTGAGGTGATCTGAAAACGTGATGAAATGTTTACAGGTTCGATTCCAAGCCAAAAATAACTTTATTTACTCTAAATAAACAACTAAGCCGTAAAATTACTCTTCCTTGCTCAGTATTGCACGGGAGGGTCCCTTAAAGATCTCTTACAAGTGATTTCTATAATGCTTTCCAAGTCACTGATGATGAATTGCTATCACGATGTATGTGCACTCCTCACCTTTTTAACTTCATTATGCTAATTGCAACATACATCACCTACAGAGTAGAAGAGCTCCAAAAACACCATGAAACTCCGTAAAGCCAATTGACAAAAGTCAGATTTTTGATGATGTTTCACATTTAGCTTATAAAAGTATGAGATGAATTCACAACTGTTCAAATTCAAATATTTTCGATAAAGTATTGATGATGAATTGCCATCATGATGTTTTGCACTCATAACTTTAAAAAAACACCACCGCCTGGTATGAGAATATCTGACAGCTATCACCTGTTACGTACCTAACACAAAAAGTCCCTGACCAGGTTCTTTGATGTTGGCTAATCCAAAATCAATAATTGGAACCAAACATCTGAGATATACATTTAATGAGCAAATATCTTCTCCGAAGATTGATACCTCATTCATAAAAATCAAGTGGGTATTTTTGAAGTTACGATTGTTTCAATGACCACGACTAATGACAACAAAGTTGCACTAGAATTGGTTTCCTATTGGATACCATTGATTTGTACATGTATTGTTCACTACACTCTGGACCTGTAGGTATTAGATAAAGGACGAATAGCAGACCATCAGCAATAATAATGGGCGCCCGGCTAGCCTCTTTTGCACGAGCCTGCAAAAGGGGCGCGCCGGCGACCATTATTATTGCTGATGGTCTGCTATGAGGGGTTTATCTTTCATACACGGCGAAACACCGTATCTGTACAAATAAAGATGATAAATCATAATTCGTAATTTACCTAATACAATTTGGGCAATGGATCTTGGCATCATTTGTTATGTTGACATCGCTAAATTTTGCAAGAGACTATTAAATAAAGTTGGTCTGGTGCTTAGTCCCCCATGACGCACTAACATAATACAATCATCTTCAGACCCAGCTTAAAGTTAACTATCCATGAACTAGTTACAAACACTGAAATAACGAATTCAATATTACTGAGTGCAAGGGAGCGTGTTGAGAAATAGAAAAGCTGTCTGATTAAGAGTTATACTTGAATGCACGAGTGAGCGTTTTAAATATCTACAATGGTTGACTATCTCTGATGAGCACAAACTATTATCAGCAGAAGGTATTATATAAACATTAGAATTGGTTCAATAAAATGATTTGTCCTATGGCTTAATAAGCAAGTAGATTGTTTGACCCATGAGCTACTTTAGTTATATAACACAAACTTAATAGTTGAATTAGCATAATCTGCAGTTCTTTTAACTGATCGGTCAGGTGTATCAGTGGGCCATCAACTTTCATCAGAATAACATCACATTGGTTCTTCGTCTGATGCTCCAATGTTATACCGTCTTCGAAATCCATGCAACCGAGAGTGTCTTCATTACCAAGATCAAATGAAGTCTTGTAAACTATCGCCGATAACAAGGACTACGCAATGTTTGGATATATTTGGAAAATGACTATTTTTACAGTACGTGTTCATTTGACTTGACAAGAAAACTAAGAGAATGTGAGTTATCTATGATTTTGTATCATATTTTACTAAATTATTATATTACACATATTTTAGATTTCAGCGTCTTCTCAGTTGCGTATAGATTTATACGGAAAACAAAATAATAATATCATGACCGCTACGTAAGACGTAGAACGTAATTAATCCCAGTCACAACCTTTGCCCTCCCAGTCAGCTCATCAACAAGCCCTACGCATTTGGATCCCAACCAATCGAAAATGTTTACTTTTTATATTAAAATTACATACTTTTAGTTGAAATAGTTTAAATTCAGTTAATTTAGGCCTTATTGCATTAATGAATGATATTTCACGGGCGCGAACTCAAAGACGTATTTTCCCCCAATTTTTGTTCTTGCCCAACCTCTCGCCCCCCCCCGTTTCAGTTTGACCCCCACCCCTGATTGACCCTCCCCAACAACACCAACAGTGTTACTGGCGCCGCCACTGTTTTTATACTAATTTGCTGTTCGATTCCCCAATTGACGTCTTGAAAATGTTATTTGTTTACCTCCAAAATCATGAAAATCAAATTGTTGGCACTTATCTTGGCAAAACCTAAAATGGGTCAAAAACCGTGTTTTTATCTATATTTTTTCAAAATTGTGAATTTCATGTTCATGATGGACCCTTTTAAATGAATAATGGAGGAGTTACAACAGTATTACGGAGGCTATGCTGATTTTGCGAATGCTGACTCAAATGTATATAAAAGTAGACAGTTTTGGAAAGGAATGGATCAGACAATCCAAAATATTCTCATTTTCAATATTCAATATTTTTTTGAAATTTTGACCCAAAAGTGCCAAAAACGTGATTTTTCCAAATTTTTAAACTTTACATCATAATCAAGCGATTTGGGCATTTTGGGAAAGGAAATAGATAAGAAAATCCAAATTTGGCGTCAATTTTAACCAAACATTTGTGATTTTTTAAGAAAATCACACAAAAAATCACTTTTTTAACCCAACATTTTATAACAAAGCTAACAAAAAATACTCTTTTGGCACTTTTTGGTCAAAATTTCAAAAAATATTGGATTAGATTAGGTTAAAAAATGAGAAAATTCGTCCCCAAGTTAGTGTCTTTACATTATAATCAAACGATTAGGACAATTTTTACTCACAGTTATTTTTGTTAGCTTTGTTAAAAAATGTTGGGTCAAAAAGTATTTTTTTTGTTTGTGATTTTTTCAAATTTGGACATTTTTTAGAGCACTCACAAAATTCCAAAAATCAAATAAAAAAACTTCCTTGCGTGCTCCTTTAATGTCCCCGAATGTGTGCCCTCCTTGGATACACCATTTTCAATTTCCCCCCTAAATTGAAGAATTGGTAATGAAAAATCCACTACGTTTCTGGTGCTATTAATGCACATCCTATTAATAATAAGGCTTGATTGTGTATCCCGATCTAAATTGTAATAATTGCATTATCATAAGGCCTACCTTAGCATTAAAATAAATTATTTTCAGTATGTCGATATAAATTCAATAAAATACTATTGCCAACTATGTGTGATATTTATCCGTTTGAAACTCATAATTGTCTTTATATTTCAATCATGGATGCATAGGCATACTTCAGGATCAGGATTTAAAACTATTGAAAAACTATTGATCATGTTCACTGTTGCTAGGCCTACTTAAAATCTGTTATGAGATGTTTACTAAAGAAGTGTTAATCTTATCCGATAGGTGATAGTTTAAATAACTATTGAAAAACTATTGATCACGTTCACTGTTGCTAGGCCTACTTAAAATCTTTTATGAGATGTTTACTCAGAAGTGTTAATCTTATCCAATAGGTGATAGTTTAAAAACCTTCTTCGTAGGTAATCCACTTATCTTTTCTTTGTTATTATTGTCTTCTTGTTGATCATCTGCTCAATATTTTGGAAGGGGTCACTACAGGGCAGACGACGTTATGTGAGCTAGAGGACGTTATCAAAAACCTTTGTCTAATAATGGGCTCTTGGTTAGATAACGGGCTGTTCATACGCCGTGACCAGAATGGTGACCTCTTCATACAAAATAAAGGGCTGATGCAACAATAGAAAGACAATAGATAATAATGAAAGGAAAGGTGGCTAGACGTGTATTGTTAGGTATCTGGATGAATGAGTAACAGGTATCGAAAGGGAGTCTGTACACGCACATTTTCAATGCGTAATCACACACGCAATGATGTCCCATAAAAACCCAATTTTAGTGCAGTAATTTTGTTGGTAGTTATGGTCAATAAAGCTATCATTACTTCAAAACTATATACACTCGATTTGTATGAATGCGATACCAAACTACTGATCGTACTGATTATTGATTTTGGATTAGCCAACATCAAAGCACCTGGTCAGGGACTTTTTATGTTAGGTGTACATCAGAACCGCGTTTAATCAATAAACAAAGCTAGATTGGGCTATTCCATTTATTACCTTAATCTTCCCCACAGGGAGTGTGGATTTCAAATAGGGTTACCTGCATTGGTGACTCCATTTGAAAAGTTCACTCCCTGTGTGGAATATTGAACGTATGTCTTCCATAAGGGGTGTATAGATTTCAAATGGAATAGCCCACTACTTGACAATGTTTCACATTACCTGTATTAAAACCCTTCCATTGTCTATACTCATTAATTGTATGTGGTTGATTCAAGACTTTTTCTTTCAAATACAACGGTTTGAACGATGCTGTCCAAGCTTTGATGATGAATTGCCAACCATTATGTTCATGCAATCGTCACTTTTGAAACTAGAATATGTTTATTCTAACCTTCTTGGCCTTATAGTATCTAACACCCACCATCGACCATGAATTCAAAATCGCGTTAAAGTAATTTGTAGAGCCTGCAGAAGTCGACCATGTTTCACGTTTACTTGGAGCAAATTCCATATTCCCCTCATTAAAGTATGTAATGAATTCATGACTTCTAGTCTTCTACACATGCATGATGTCTCATAAACATGTTAAACCATGTTTAATGACATACAATCTCACATTTCTCTGAATGGATCGATGCATAAGCTCCCATAACGAGCAGTTACCAACACCTTACACGCGGCAGTCGTCGGCAGAAGACAGTTGCAAAATTCCAAATAATGTTTCAAAAAAGTCACAATTATTGAATTTCAACACCTTATTTGAAATTACCATGAGAAATGCATGAAAATAAGTACAAAAATGCCTAGTATTGGTAATAGTGATTCATGAGATAAGACTTTGAATGTTGGGAAGGTTTCTGATAAATCCGTG
Source organism: Ophiura sarsii (assembly GCA_035610835.1). Lineage (NCBI taxonomy): Eukaryota > Metazoa > Echinodermata > Ophiuroidea > Amphilepidida > Ophiuridae > Ophiura > Ophiura sarsii. The sequence goes on along the minus strand of CM069448.1, from coordinate 14,847,998 downwards.
TTGTATAATTTGGTAAAACTATCGCTACGTGGAAAGTGTTAATATAATAATGTGGAAGGATCGGTGTAAAAATGGGATTTATCTCCTTTTAAGCTGACCCGCTTGCCGATCCTTGATAAATAGAAGGGAGAGCATGCCAAATGCAAGCGGCCAACGAAAACACTATTTAATTGCTAACGATATTGGCATCATCCACGAAAAAAAATCTCAACGTTTCTTAACCCTCGTTTTTGACCGGGATCACAATTTTTGAGGAAAGAACACCAACTAAATCTCCGGGAACCTGCCGGGATTCGATCCGGGGACTTAGGATTGGCATTTCTTAGCACTCAGGGAGGTTAGGGTTTATACCCCTGTCACAAATACGGCGATCAGGCCTTGCGCTTAAAAAAGTATTAAAGCGCCAAGCAAACGCATAAGAACCGATTGGGGACGCAGTGGACACGATAGCTAAAGCGAAAGAGGGTCCCCATGTAACACGCAGAAAGAGCGCGGAAAACTGCTTACATTTGTCGAATTCTTAAAACAAGGTAGTTCTTAGTACGCTCCTATCCCGCTTATCACATTTTCACGGCGTTCTTATTACGACCTATTGTGTTTCTACTTTAAGGTCTCACGGGCTCTCACTGCGCTTCCACTCACCATGCTCACTGTAAAAATTCTTAGTGCGTTCAAGTCGTTGTCTGCGTTACTAGTACGTTCTCAATATACGTTTGCACAACGTTCTCTGCGTGTGCGCGGAGTACATATCGATTGCACGAAGGGTGCTATTAGTTTCAAACATAGAAATAGTAGATACAGAAGGAATAATTAACAATGATCCATGATTAATTAAACTCTAATCACATTGCCTTGATACCTTGATAAAGCAAATGCTGAAAAACTGGTTCATGCTTTTATCTCATCCCGATTGGATAACTGCAATAGTCTTCTTTTTGGACTCCCGGATAAAGACCTCAATAAACTTCAGCGCATCCAGAATATGGCGGCAAGGATCATCTCTCTGAGTAGGAAACGCGACCACATCTCTCCAGTTATGTGCAATCTACACTGGCTGCCAATTCGCGAGAGGATCGTTTTTAAAATTTTACTTTTGACTTTTAAAGCCCTGACCGGTCAGGCACCCACATACATCTCAGAACTGATTGCATATTACAAACCGAGCCGGACTCTTAGATCATCATCTCTACATCTGCTTCAAGCAACTCCTAGAAAAACAATAACTTACGGCAGAAGTTTCGGTCTATTGCCATATGGCCTAAACCCATTTGGTCTAATGCCAAAATGTCTAATCCAAATTGGTCTAAATCCATATACGGTAGTCTAATTCCAATTGGTCTAATACCCAATATGTCTAATACCCAATTGGTCTAATATTCAATTAGTCTAATACCCATTTGGTCTAATATCCAATTGGTCTAATTTCCAATTGGTCTAATATCCAATTGGTCTAATATCCAATTGGTCTAATATCCAACTGGTCTAATATAATGTTAAAAACAAGATGTAAACCCATGATTTTTTTTCTTCTTTCACTTTTGCTATCTTATAAGTCGCTTTCATGTGGGTACGGATGCATTTGTTTAGTCCACCAAAGTCTTGCGTCGGCTTACTTTTAATTCTTGCCCCACCCCAATATGAAATACTATTTACCTAGCTACTAGTACGTATAGCTACGCTACATGTACTATAAAATCTCCAAATTCAATTAAAATATTTTCTATAGTAAGTCATCTTAGACCCTGAATATCTTTTCAAATTCAAGTTCTATGTCTGTGGGTCTACATGTACATGAGTCAATCAATACATGTCAATGGTCAATCAAAGAAGTTGGCTACATTTCATCAGTGACAGTTGGAGATGTAACAATACTAGTACTCCCATTGGTCAACCACATGGTTTAACAATCAAGGGGGTACTGTAAAACAACTTAATTTCACAGCAAATTAATTTAGAGAATTAGAAATTTGTCATCTTTTTGCTGCAATCTGTTTTCACTAATTTGTATCATTTCCCTATAAATAACCATTATAAATCGTATAATTGGCGGCAATTTAATTTGGCGAAATGGATCTCGTAGCGAAATTAAATTGCTAGCGAAATAAGTTGTTTTACAGTTATTTGACAAGTAAGCTTGTCAGTGGTTTCCCTTACCACATGGAGCATGGTGCAAGGACATTGGCGCATGTTGAAAGTATGTACTGTATATTATATTGATAAACCAGAATTATTTTAAAAACTAATTTTACCAGAATTATGTTACTAAACTAACTTTTTCTGAATTCCGAAATAATAGGAAAACTGCAACTCTTTGTAGAGTTGAATGCGCGTTTACTACTATTTTGTGAAATTTATTAATATTGTGACTTTAATCACGGAATAAGGTAAATGAGATTGACCATCATAAGTGTATTCCTATTAAAAGTGAGCATATTATTAGTATTTTGCGAGCACTTCAATCTGCCTTTGAACCGTTATGATATGTATGAATATCGTAAGCAGTATTTTTGATAAAGTAACGTATCCATTCAAATTTCACTTGACACTCACTGGTTTATCACGAATAAATGTATAAATTGTAAAGATACGAAATATGTTTTGATCTTAGGAAGTAAAGTATATCATCAGGTTTATACAGGGCACTGGCATTGGAAAGGGGTTTAGACCAATCGGTATTAGACTAAATGTTTTTTAGACGAAATGGTTATTAGACAATATGGGTATTAGACCAAATGGATATTAGACCAAATGGATATTAGACCAACTGGGTTTTAGACAAAATGGTTATTAGACTAAATGGTTATTAGACCAATTGGATGTTAGACCAACTGACATTGCAGTGATTTTACAGGTCAAAATAAATATATGTTATTTAACATCGGAACTGTAAGAAATGTCTGTGTTTTAACGCTGAATGTTACTCCATGTTACACATTTTATACAATTTTCTAGGTATTTAATGGATTATATGTATGTGCATTTACCTCATGAAGAGAGTGTGATTGTGTTATTACCATTGTAGTGTGTGATCTTAAAATAAATTTGGCGCGCTGTGTTCATCAAAACGTGTTTGATAACAAACACACAAAAAACACGTTTCTCCACTCGTTTTGTGTAATAGATCCGCTGTATATGACTTCTGACTTAAAAATACACATGTATTGTGAAAATGGTTCCCTAAAAAAGCTGTCAAGGGGGAGCTTGAAATATTTTGTAAGTAATCAGGAGGGTTCCCTAAATTTGTGATAGAAAATAGACCGGGAATCCGAAGAAAAAATATTTTTTTGTTTGTTTGGATATTGGCCATTCCAGAACCGTATTTAATGATCGCTCCCTAAGAAGGCGCAAACAAAATGAATAAAAAATGTCGAATAGGCTGACATCAAATTAATCAACAACTGCGCTCGAGGAATATCTCCTAACACCTCCTATCACGTTTCGACAATAACTTAAATTGCAAAAACATCGTGTGTTGGTTTTTAGAATTTTTCCCTCGACTATTATAATTCCTCAAGAAAGCGATATTTTGTGGACAAATTTGTCATGATGCATTTCCTGTACGCGTAATTGAGTAGTTGTTTCCCGTATGACATAAACGTTTTCTTTGTTTTCTTGTTGATACAGTTTAACGAACCAAAAGGTTGTTAGGGTCGGTTGCTTGGTGTGGAGGTTGAGAGTACGCGACTTATGATTGGGTGAGAAGTGTATCCCCTATGGGGCATAAGAAATGAACGTTGAGGGTGACACTAGACTTAGTTGATTTATGATTGATAATCTTATGTTATCAAGAAAAACGCATTGTATTTTGAATGATTCAAGTCGTTATGGTAACGGCAAGAACCCATATTTTGTATAAGATGAATATTAGATTGGACATGACGTCATACAGTTGCTGTCTCATTGTTATAGGACGGATTCTGCAAAGTATGGTGATGAAGTAATACCAGCGATGCGTGCACATTTCCATGGCAACCGTCTCACATGAATGTGTGCAACACGGATAAAGCGAGGAAGGAACAACAGTTTATAACATAGTTTGATATTTTAATGGCTTTTAGCTCTGACCGAGCGGGATTTCATACATTAAAAATTCAACATTGATGTATCCACTCCGGAAACCGCTCGTGACATTGAATGATAACATCTATCTTTTAGTATTTTTGAATGATTTAACTAAAACTTGCGTCGTAAAGCAAACTGTATTTACTTGTGAAAAACAATTCTTTGTTTTTGCCACGATGCAATGCTGTGATAGCAGTCAGGGAATGGGTGGTGGCTTGGTCGATGGTACTTTATATATACGACATACGGGGATGTGACAATAAGAAATCTTGAGCTGTGGAACCACTCGAGCAATATGTTCATCGTGGGGACCATTATATGATATTTATAGGCCGCATCACAGTGTTTTGGAAAACATTTCCTTAGTGTGTCTAACTTATTTCCCATGTTCAAAGAATAAATACTTTTCATTGCATCTGTTTTAGTGTTCTAGACCGAAACAGCATCGTAGACAATCACAATAACAAGTTTCGTTTCCATTGGAACCACCATTTCCCCCCTTCAACATCGTATTCCGAACTTTGCCTTTAAAATAACTCAAGGAGTCTCTATATGACCATAGCGCATAGGGTGGTACGAGTTTAGAAACAGACAATTTACGCTTGAATTGTTTTATGCATAGATATCGAATATAAGTTATGTCACGTGATACAAATCAACCAAGGTAAATGAAGTACATAGAACATAATGTAGGAAAATCAATCAATCAATCAATCAATCAATCAATCAATCGATCGATCAATCAATCAATCAATCAATCAATCAATCAATCAATCAATCAATCAATCAATCAATCAATCAATCAATCAATCAATCAATCAATCAATCAATCAATCAATCAATCAATCAATCAATCAATCAATCAACCAATCAATCAATCAATCAATCAATCAATCAATCAATCAATCAATCAATCAATCAATCAATCAATCAATCAATCACAATCAATCAATCAATCAATCAATCAATCAATCAATCAATCAATCAACCAGTCGGTCGGTCGGTCGGTCGGTCGGTCGGTCGGTCGGTCGGTCGGTCGGTCGGTCGGTCGGTCCGTCCGTCCGTCCGTCCGTCGGTCGGTCGGTCGGTCGGTCGGTCGGTCGGTCGGTCGGTCGGTCGGTCGGTCGGTCGGTCGGTCGGTCGGTCGGTCGGTCGGTCGGTCGGTCGGTCGGTCGGTCGGTCGGTCGGTCGGTCGGTCCGTCCGTCCGTCCGTCCGTCCGTCCATCCGTCCGTCCGTCCGTCCGTCCGTCCGTCCGTCCGTCCGTCCGTCCGTCCGTCCGTCCGTCCGTCCGTCCGTCCGTCCGTCCGTCCGTCCGTCCGTCCGTCCGTCCGTCCGTCCGTCCGTCCGTCGGTCCGTCCGTCGGTCCGTCGGTCCGTCGGTCCGTCGGTCCGTCGGTCCGTCGGTCCGTCGGTCCGTCGGTCCGTCGGTCCGTCGGTCCGTCGGTCCGTCGGTCCGTCGGTCCGTCGGTCCGTCGGTCCGTCGGTCCGTCGGTCCGTCGGTCCGTCGGTCCGTCGGTCCGTCCGTCCGTCCGTCCGTCCGTCCGTCCGTCCGTCCGTCCGTCCGTCCGTCCGTCCGTCCGTCCGTCCGTCCGTCCGTCAGTCCGTCAGTCCGTCAGTCCGTCAGTCCGTCAGTCCGTCCGTCCGTCCGTCCGTCCGTCCGTCCGTCCGTCCGTCCGTCCGTCAATCACTCAATCACTCAATCAATCAATCAATCAATCAATCAATCAATCAATCAATCAATCAATCAATCAATCAATCAATCAATCAATCAATCAATCAATCAATCAATCAATCAATCTCCGAAAATGCATGGGTTCATTTATTTAAACATAGCGGGAACCCGCGCTTCGCGCGGGTCCCGCTAGTAGTGAGCCTCCCCTCCCAGCGGTTTGTAGGGGGTGGTCTTTTTTGGTACGCGGTCCCAAAATATCATGTATCACCATTTTGTATGCCTCCCCCACCCGGTCAACGAACGTGATTATTGTTATGACCACCCCCATGCTCACGCCTATCTAGAATGGTTAAATTCGGAATATTGGGGGGAAAGTTGATGCGGAAGGGAAAATTATAAATAAGGGTATACGAATGTAGAAAAAATAAAAATGAAATATTTTTTTGGACTAACATTTAGTTTTGACACCCCCCCCCCCCTGGCAATGGTTTTTATTTCATGACCCCCACCCCTATTTTCCGTGTAAAAACACAGACACCTCCAATGATATTTGGTACCTCCAACCCTGGCCCTCTTACGAAGAAAATGACAGCCCCTAACATAATCCATAACATACCATGTGCAATTAATAATCAAGGGCCCCTATGCCCTTACTAATCTCGGTACTTGATCATGGGGGGTTGGGACATTAAGTGGTATTGACATTTTTTATTTATTTTTTATTTACTTCAGAATTCAAGACGAACATTAAAAATTGCCATTGTTGTTGTTTTTACTAACAAAAACACAGCAAAACTTGATTAAAACAATACCATCGCTATTTATTGAAAAACGCCCTCTATGCAAATATGGTTCGCGATATGTATCACGCGTGCTGCAGGGGATACTGTCTGACGTAATATGCTGATCTAGCGGAGATCAGCATTTTTTAATCGACGTTTTGTTGTACAAAGAGGGCTGATTTTTCTTAATCCTTATAGGTGTAAGTTCATACATGTAATACAATTGTAAAACTATACAAATCCCAGTTTTTATCATATATTTTTGTAATTGAGGGCGCTGCCTCTACCACATCTCTTAATGCCCCTTTAAGCGTTAAATACGGAACAAATAATGACACCAACAATTACGGTGCCGCTCTCGGAGATGGCCATGTGGAGCCGGCCGAAGTCCAGGTAGGTGATTGGGCATCTCGCTGGGCTGGCGTTGCGCTCTCAAACGCTGTGGACGTGGGGCTCAATAACCAGTACCCATTTGGGATGGGTGTGTATAGCAATAAAGCTATTATAATAAGGGGGAGGACATGGGACAAATAATGACAAAATGATGTGTGTCTTAGTTTTTTATAGCCTTTTAGTTGTATTAGTTGGCGGGCCACTGGTCGGAGCTCTCATCGTGATCATTTATGGTATCCAGTCTAAAGCACTTGTGCCATATCCCGGCTTATCTTTTGGCCAAATAACATTAAATTATTCCTTCAGTTTATATTTTTATCACGCATACTCACACCGTCGCTATCCCTGCATTTCCATTATGAAAACAGTCTGGTAGGCCTACCCATAACTGGCCGGAGGGTTGTAGCAATTATAAAGCTATACAGGGGGAAACACGGAACAAATAATGACACAAACTGGTGTTGCGCCTTCAATAAGCCGTAACCCATAGCCTCATAGGTTTCAGAGGACTTCCAGTTTAGCTAGAATGTAGCTGTTATAGGGAGTTAACAAACAATAAGCAATAAGCAAAAATCACCAGCCGTGGGCAAGGTATTCTATTTGTGCCCACACTGATAAATATTAGCCTCACATGAATTTTCGCCAATTTGGAACTGATCACACTATAAAACAGGTCTGTTACGCGTAAGTAATTAGTCTATGCGCGTAGCGGAGTGTTGCGTGGCCAACGATGGTGCGTGACTTGCACGCATCGCTCTTGCGTACATATACTTGCCACGTCAAGCAGCTGTAGTAACGACCACACGTAGCAACCCCGAGGAAGCTGTATGAAAGTCGTTTTTCGTCTATTGGATAACGCCAAGAGAAATCAACAATTTGCCTAAATTTAGTAAGTTCATGTCTCCCACGCCACCCCGCCCATGTAGCTACCTCCCTGTCTCCGCAACAGCTCCACCAACGGCGGTATCCGCGCGCATGCGTTGGCCAGTTTCATGAGGTAAGAATAGAAGACGTGAAACATAGCAACCGACCTGTTTTTTGGTTATTTCCATAGTAATGGAATAGTTTTGCAAAAAATAGTGTCCAATGGTTTAATGGCAATATGTACTCAATCAATGTACGCAAAAATCAGAGTTGAAAGTCAAGGCATCTCTGAGAACACTCGCGGACAAGATTTACGTTCTTCCTTTTATTTATATAGATATATAACTCTTGATAGCAAGGATACAATTCAGTGATTCAGAATAAGTATGCTCTTTGAATACATGCTTCATTTTTATTAAATTTTCTATTAGAACCTCACAAAACATTATACACACCATTTTACAGCAAAACACATCAATATTATATAAAATTTTATAAGCATTGAGTTACATAAGAATAAAAGTTACATTTACAATTAACATACAAGAAGTCAAATAAATGGGAAACTAATAAAATAATTAAATATAATTTATACTGACAAGTTAAAATATGGCGTGTAAGTATAGGTACTAAAAAGTATATCGTTCTAAAATAACAAGGATTCCAGCACAGAGTGTAGTGCAAGGCGTGACCACATCATCTCAAGTGAAGTTGTCTCTAATAAGTCACACGCTTCATTGGTTTGTCAATTTAGAAAAAACACATATTCATTCCCGTACAACTTCATTTGGTCTCACACTGTATTATTATCATTTAAACGGGAGTTGTACTAAGCTCATACTAGTAATCACGCCAGCAGTATAATAATATGAAGAACAAAGTCAAAGAGAGAGCAGTTTGTTTGCATAATTTTAATCCGACCTCGATTGTGATTTGTAAAAGTTAGTTGTGAATTATAATCTCACAATGCTTTAACTTCACTTAAAGGGACATTAAGTGGTGTTGACATTTTTTATTAATTTTTTATTTACTTCAGAATTCAAGATGAACATTAAAAATTGCCATTATTGTTGTTTCTACTAACAAAAATACAGCAAAACTTGATTAAAACAATACCATCGCAATTTATTGAAAAGCGCCCTCTATGCAAATATGGTTCACGATATTTATCACGCGTGCTGCAGGGGGATACTGTCTGACGTAATATGCTGATCTAGCGGAGATCAGCATTTTTTAATCGACGTTTTGTTGTACAAAGAGGGCTGATTTTTTCTTAATCCTTATAGGTGTAGATTCATACATGTAATACAATTGTAAAAATATACAAATCCCAGTTTTTATCATATATTTTTGTAATTGAGGGCGCTGCCTCCACCACATCTCTTAATGCCCCTTAAACTCTGTCAAACCTTATCATATGCCATTCATTACAAGTAATTCACCTAACAGAACACGACCAGTTGCCGTTATCATAGTTATGTTAGCTAATTGAAAATCAATAATCTGTACCGAATATATATAAAAAAGATATACATTAAGTACGCACATTTCTTACCCATAATTTGACACCTCATTCATACACATTTAGTGGATACTTTAAACTTATGGTGTTTTATAATAATGGAAAAAAGTGGAGGCAATTTAACTTTTCTATGGGATATACAGTCATCAAAAAAAGAAACTATACAGGTAATAAATGGGCTTCTAACTCAAAAAATATATATCTTACTTAAAATATTAAACTATAAAGTTGTTGACAAATTTATCTTCTTTAATATGAGATATCGCACGCTACGATCGGGTGATTATTGAGGAAGTGACACTCCAAAATGTAAGCTGAAGTCGGATTTTCATTTTCACATTTTTCTTTCCTACACGCAGATCCAGCTACGGGTACATTATTGATTACCGGAAGTGCAATTGAAGGATGCCTGCGCAGGCGTATTGTTCCGATGGATCAATACGCCACGCACACACGCACCCCGTCATACTCACCCCCGTGTTGAAATGTAAAATGTGAAAATGAGATTGTGACTTACATTTTGGATTGTCACTTCTTCAATATTCAACTAAATTTATCAACAACTTTATTATTCAATATTTTTAGGTACGATATATATTTTTAGAGTTAAAAGCCCATTTATTACCTGTATAGTTACTTTTTTGATGACTGTAATTGGTTAGTGTGTGCTACACAGTGACAAATGGGTTGTGTGTGTGGTGAATAACGTTACACCAGGGAGGTGTGAGTCAAGTATTTGACACCTCCCTGGTTACACGATGAATCTGTACATTCCTGGATGCTTTTCGACGGCACACAATTGTCATTGTACAATGCAAATCAATGGTAGCGATTGTTAATTTAACATAAAAGCACCTGATGAGGAATTGATGTGTTAGGAATTGATGTGTTAGGTATAAGATAAAATGTAATAGCACACGGTATCGAAAGTCCATTCAATATGTGATATCTAGACCGAAACTCACACTCCCTCCACATTCTTGTGGCAGGCAATGTTGTTACAGCTCAGTGACCATACGGTAATATTGCAACACCGAGGGACTTACGCTATAGTGCTTCCTCTCCTCCTTATGAACGTAGAATGTTTTGAAATGGCTACACTTTACAAGTTAACGCTTCAGTAGCATAACATGAGACATTACGCCTGTCTGGTCGCGCAGGAGGTGTATCCCAGATGAATCACACGTAACACATTTATGTTTATCACATGGGCATGCACTTACTAGAGATGAATTGATTAATCATCATGAAACTACATCTTTAAATCGGTTTTATATATTGTCTTGAAATTTCCTTGTCATTTGATTGGTGGATTGTATGTCACATGATATCAAATGTTTGCCCCATTTCATTGGAAATATTCCATTTTACATCGTACATCATTCATGCAATTTGGTTCTATTTGCAGTAAATGTTAGTCCCATTCGTTTTGGTGCATGTTTCTTTCAGCTGGCAACGCTCACTATACATGTTTCTAATATTGAACCTCGCCTCGATTATAATGCCTTTGTGTTATGGCCAGGCTATCGGTAGTGCGAGTGTCTCCAAACAACCAATCATCCATGGAAAATTCCATAGGCCTAAATCGTCCTGCTGAAGTCCGTGTCATGTAGAAATACGGGAGAGGCCTATGGTGTATTCTGCTGCTTGTATATCGTTGGATTATAATTGATTTCTGGTTTTGATGGGACCTATTTTTAATGCAGTAGACAACTATTGTAAGTGAGAAAGCAAGCATAGATTAGTTCAAATAAGCTACTGAATATGTTATATAAAACAAATAATGAATGTTTTTCATTCGTGCAATGGAAATAATATTTTCATTTGGTGAAAGATGAAAGGTACCAGCTTTGTTGAATGGAACATTTCACATCATGAAAAAAATCTTTCCAGTGCACTCATAACAAATTCATTATTTGTATAATTTTTCAAATGAATTATAACTTGAAAAAAAAAAGTATAAATTAAAAATTAGATTTAAACAAGTATACTTAAAAGATTGTGTTAGAGATCACGTGTAGTAGTTTCCCATTTTTAAAAATAATTTGGATATATTAAATTGAATAGTTTAAATTGAAATCTCAGCACAAAAAGATGAATTACTTTGAATTGTCAGTTGAAACCTTTCTGCTTTTCATAACAAGACTGATGACTCGCTTTTAACACACGTGACTTTCGCACCCATTGGAATACTTTGGGATGATGGTAGCGTGCCATCGTTACCTTTGAGAAATAGCTGTTTGCCCTAATTTCAATCCTCACCATTCATACTTTATTGATAAATCATCTTTGTGCAAACACGACGAACATAAGAACCAAATCAATACCATGTAATAATAGTCAGTTTTTAAGACAGCATAAAACATCTCTCTGCACAAATTGGATAAGTGGGTCTCTAATAATAATCTACAACACTTAGAAAAATAATTCCAGAATAAAATGATCAGATATCGTTATCCTAGTTATTATGATGACTCTTATATGTAACATCAGACACTGAGAGTCTTCGCACGTTTCTTGTGACGATATTGTATTATTTGTAAGCTAAATGCGTATGCTATTGCCAAAGACGTAGAATCGGTCTGGCCAAATTATGTATTTAGGAAACGATTTCTCCACTTAGATTAGTGGTTGGAAGATTCGGGTAATTTCTTGCCTTAAAAATTATATATTATTACTAAATTTCGTTTAGTAAGGATAAGATTAAAGTCAAGACAATGAACTTATTTTATAAAATGCTGACGATTCATCAACTGACCCCGAGCAATCAACAAAAGGCTTTATTGATCCTATAACACTTAAAATATCGAGTTTTGTCAACTATATTTAGGGGTTCAATAAGGTTTCGGAGTTGTTTATCTTGAATCGAAGCTGCCCGAGCAAAATAAACCCGTCTTACCATTGTCGATTCAAGATAAACAACGACGAAGACCTTGTTGAACTCCGTTCAACAACGTCTTAACATATTTAAATCATTCATATGTGAATAGGTCTGGAAAATTAATGAAAAAAATGGTTTTAAATTTGCCATTAAAAATAGCTGCTCTTAAAAATATGAAAAACACTTTTTTATATACGTATTATTGTAATTAGATGCCCTTATTTGGAAAAGGTAAACTCCTAAGGTAAATATTACAGGCGATAAATTATTTCGTTTAGTAATTTAGTAATTTAAATCATTTTATAAATATAATTTTATTCACAAAACATCTAACATTTGAGACAAATTAAATAAAGAAATTTGCATTTACATACATAAAACATTTGGTACAGATTTAAAGAATAATCGTATCAATTCAAAACACACCCCTCTATTTTAATAGTGAAGCGGTCCATAAAGATGAAAGGGAATCGATTTAAACGCCAGTCCGCTAAAACGAATTATTTTTGCAGTCGCCGGTACGTGTGACTGAGCGGTGAACGGGCAATTGAAGAGTTCAAAAATCAATTGAAATAATATATTTTTCTTGGGAATTTGTATACGGAGGATGTGGAATGATCGATCGCATACGTAATAAATAAAATTGCATTATTGAACCAAATAATGCAATTTAGGCCTATTTTCAAAAAGTTGACATTTGACGGTTACTTAGCCTTAGCCTAGGCCTACTAAAAAAGCTTTTTTTTGTTCCGATTTCTAAGCGAACGTCATTTTTGTCGTACGGTACGCATGCTTGATGCATAATTCATACAGTGGTTTCCAAAAAGGGCGCGACATCCTTGTATTTGCATATGAACAGTGTGTTTATCTCAAATTGACAACTCTTTGACGCTGTTCTTTAGATACGGGCGAGTTGTGGAACTTGCAGGTCTTAATCTTGGAATGGAGGCCATTGACATCATATAAACATACTTGTGACAGGTTTTTTAATAGTAATTAAAATTACTATTAAAAAACCTGTCACTTACATAATGTGATATGGGATAACCCTAGATAGGAAATGTACATTATAAATGTTTTTGTATGATAACAGAATTTTAAATATAATATGATGTTGTTGTGGTGGGTGTTTTTTTTTTGGGGGGGGGGGGGAGTAGGATTGGCTATCGGAATAATGTATTGTTGAGATCCTGGAATCCAACAAACACAACCTATTTCACTTTCTTCGCTTCAATCCTTTTATTACTATTCTACCACTCTCGGAACTCTACTCAACACTGGTTAAAACAACATAGTATTACATGTACATAATCAAATGGATGGTCACTGTATGATTTACATATATGTCAAAGGTTCCCTATACCAACAAGTAGGAAGGATAATCCCAGGTATATGACATCACTAACTTTCAGCCAATCATAATGAAGGAATATTACCTAACAACACTAATAATGGGAGGTCACTGGCTATAGACAGTGTGACTGCATGGTATATAAACACATTTGCAATTGATGATAATGACCTTAATACATAACAATATGAGCATTGATCTGATTAGCTCTGACTGACAGGCAACACAGGTGTGTGGGCCTTATCTAATAATATATACTAAAAACCCATGTACAAAATCCCCACAGTATATATTCAGCGAATTTACGTGGCCTGTGACCAGAATGTTGTAATTCAAAGGTTTTACATGTACATGTTTTAATCGGAACAAATCATCTTCATCACATTGGTCAATTACCATTTTTGGACTCGGATGGTGGCTATCGATATGATTCACTCGAACAATACATTAGTAAGTGAGTGTTGTTTTTATTTCCATACCGCAATGACAACAAAAGTGATCAAATGATAGACAGCTGGATCTAGATTTTGAAATTAATGGATTGAAGTCATCGACGTTATGTAAATACACTTACCTGACCAAGATTTAATCATATTGTAAATTACCTTGTCTTATAAGGACAACCCGGAATGGAAAATCTACGTTATTCGAGGGATTCAATAAGTTCTACTCCTACGACATAACTAGGTTAATACAGACGTTAAACAAATAACATTTTAGATGTATTTAGTTAACCTCGCACCATAGCTGCAAGTTATTCCAACGCGTCAAATAACGGATGGACGCCATTCGAAGTCGTGTACACACGCCTTACAAGACAATGTTGTAAGCGACCTTGTATTACAGGGATAGCCCAAAATAGAAAACCTACATTACACGAGGGTTATTGGAAAAGGGAATCCTACATTATATGAGGTCATTATACAATGGTCTAACATGATTTGGCCCTCTCATAAGATCCCACATTCTAAATAGGCCCCCTATACTTTTACACGTTAAAAGGGGTGTTACAAAACGTCGATGTTCTCGCTTATAAAGCTACTGGATTTTCAACTTTATATTTTTCTTTAAATTCATGATATTTGTGATCATTGAAGTACACAATTTATATAGGGTAACCCTGAAAGTTCCGAGAAATAAGCCCCGATTATGGACAGCTGGCGTATCGCTCTTATTTATCATCAAAAAATTGAGCAGTGTTGACAGAACTTGTAGCCTACAATCAAAATCACACAAAAACCGGCAAAATGTACTGAAAAGATCTCTTTTTGCACTGTGGAAATAGGTATTAGTCCTGAAATCAGGATTATATTCCAAATTTAACCATTTGAGGGCACTAAGTACCTTTCCTGATTACTTATGATTATGATTGGGCCACAGGATGCTCAGATTGAGAGAAAAGCCGAGTGTCGTCGGTAAGGACTACAATCATTTAGTGGTGTGCAGTCATAACATTCTGTTAAGGCGGGAATCTCATCTTAAAGTTACATGTAATATTGCTATCAACCTTGTCATACAGGGGCAGTCCGGAATGGAATTTATACGCTAAGAAGGGTCAATCAAAAAGTGTTCCCCTGTGAGACAATTTGGCAAAATAATATATTACCGAAATCACTTTTACCTTGTGTTTAGTTTCGAATCACAGCTACAAGTTACACGTACTTTAATCCTAATCAGCCAATAATTGTATCTTTTCTTCATTTCTGTTTGCGGGTCTTTCACGTGACCAATTGCATATATATCAAATTAGCTAATATTTTATATCATAATTTTGTTTATTAAATGGGTTAATCATTCATATCATGAGCATATTGTTATGACTTTAAATAATTTGTGCCAATTTTTAGATTTCAATTTTGGTTTCTGGTTTCCTGGTCTTTTACTGGTTTCTATTAGAAAATGAGTTTTGGATCTCTGTTTGTAGTTTTAAGCCTTGTAAAATATTTTGTGGGCAATTATGTATATTTTCTTGTATTTGTCTATTTTGTTTTTATCTTGTAAAGCGCTTGGAGATCTTAGGTATCAAGCGCTTTAATAAATGCTGTGTATTATACACATGATGCAGGTCATCAATATCCAACAATTTATTTCCTAATACGGTACCTGTGACCTCATAATGACACTATATCACATGCGTTGTCTGTGACCGTTAACGAATTACTATAATTGAATATTGTTTTTCTCGTGCCGAGAAAGGAAAATACCCCACGATACGGGTTTGACTTGAGTTTACTATTGAGCTCTTACTTTCTTCAATCGTTACTAACTTAATAATTTGAATACTTATATTGTACTACAGTGCAACAGAGCATAAATTTCCAAAAGTGCATGTTATTGAAATTACGCTCTAATTCAAAAAGTAACATATGTAAGACAAGGAGACAATATCATATTATAGAATACAGCTTGGTGATTTAATGTCATAGAAGAAAAAAAATGGTTTGACCTAATTTGCATATTATTAGCATATTATAAAGAAATACATTAACATTTTGAGTTTTTGAATTTCCAGCAAAAACTATAAAGGCTATTAACACCAAAGTTACAGGAAATGAAGTTCCCATCATTGCCAACAATACTGTCTGAGAAAAAGTTCACATTTATCTTTACTTTTAACAAAAACCCAAAATCTGTCTTAATTAAGCTTAATTAATGACCAAACTCGTTGAAATGATTAAGTAATACTGTGTATCCAAACCAGACTTGCATGGTATCAAATTAAAGGTAAAGATGTGCTGAAGAGAATGGTCTGAGCAGATAATTCAATATCCCTTTAGTATTTAAAATATCGCCCTCCAAACATTTAGTATATTTAAAAAGAGAAAAAAACACATGTAACCACTATTTTATGCAACTGTACACAGACTTGGCAAAAGTCTATTAATACTTGTGCAGCCATGCACGCAAACAATGGAAGGAATATTCAAGGATATGCCCATGCTAAGGGACCAGTGGTTTGAAATTCGCGCTGCAAGAAATTTAAAATGCAATTCGCCAGTGTGCAGTCATAATGGTGTATGTTACTTTAGGTGACCGTGTGCTGACATACATGGGTGTACAAACAGGTATCGTGTTAAAGGCCTGCACTAAGTCTAAATAAAAAAGAAATGTTTAAATAGTCAAGGCCATGAAAGGAAGTAGGCAGTAGCTGGTTGGATTACCGTGTATGGATAATCAAGTATTGGCCAATCCGAAATCAGGTCTAATAAGAAATGTAACAATGCTGATAATCATACAAGGACACGAAATAGTACTTTAAAACAAAGCTGTTTTAATTATATATGATACACATACTTAGGATTGAAATGTTCATTGTTGTACAACAATCAGGAGGCACTATATTTATAATTCAATATTTGGAAATTTATGCTCTGTTGCACTGTAGTAATTCCAAACGAACCTTTTTGCTAACCAGACGATACGTTTATAACCTTGATGTAATAAACAGTGATCTAGCTGTTGCGTTTAATTCAATTCTGATCGACCCATCAGCAGGATAACGTAATTGGAATTCTAATACATTGAATGCATGACTGTGGTATTATTGCTTCTGGACAATATTATAAGCGCCTGTGTGGGGTACCAGGAGGTTTGGGACACGACAGCTGTCGAATTGTTTTAAAACATACCTATATTGCTTTTGAATGCTAATCCTATATTCCTTTATTTTAATGTATCAGGGTGTAATTTGCTCAGAACGGTTGGCATATATTTTAGGGAAATTCATCTGAAGTTTATGGCAATTATTATCCGATAGCTTCTGTTTGGTTTGCATATAGTAAAGGCTATTATTAAAGATTGCATCCATAATATGGTACCTTCAAAATAGCTATGAATTATATCACTTTTTTGCCAGTCTTAGTTGGGTTAAATAAGGGTTATTGTGAATTTAAAAGGTAACATTGTAATTCGCCCCGTTAATTATCAGATTCCAGCAACCTATTGCATTTGATATCATAGCTAAATAGCACGAGATGTCAGTGTAGGTAGCTCTGTCGCATCGTCCAGAATTCCCTTATTTGCCCACTCCGTGTCTTAGATTTTGAATCCAACTTCTAGAAACACTTAAGCAGGTCAATTATCTACCAACACTCTCTCTATGCAGTCACCCGATATAGTCCATACCGGTGTGTGTGGTGTGTACGGATACTGGGCTTTGCCAATTTCCTTGTTTTACCTACACGACCTTGGGGATATACGACATACGGGGATGTGACGCTGAGAAATCTTGAGGTGTGGAACCACTGACCAATATGTTGTAGCTCAATGAATTGCTAAGATGTCATTTTAGGAGAACTGTTTCATTGTGGGGACCATTATATGATATTTATAGGCCGTATCACAGTGTTTCACAGTGTTTGTGATTAGACAATCACAATAACAAGTTTCGTTTCCATTGAAACCACCATTTCCGCCCTTCAACATCGTATTCCGAACTTTGCCTTTAAAATAACTCAATGGGTCTCCATATGACCTATAGCGCATAGGGTGGTACGAGTTTAGAAACAGAAAATGTACGCTTGAATTGTTTTATGCATAGATATCGAATATAAGTTCAATCAATCAATCAATCAATCAATCAATCAATCAATCAATCAATCAATCAATCAATCAATCAATCAATCAATCAATCAATCAATCAATCAATCAATCAATCAATCAATCAATCAATCAATCAATCAATCAATCAATCAATCAATCAATCAATCAATCAATCAATCAATCACAATCAATCACAATCAATCAATCAATCAATCAATCAATCAATCAATCAATCAATCAATCAATCAATCAATCAATCAATCAATCAATCAATCAATCAATCAATCAATCAATCAATCAATCAATCAATCAATCAATCAATCAATCAATCAATCAATCAATCAATCAATCAATCAATCAATCAATCAATCAATCAATCAATCAATCAATCAATCAATCAATCAATCAATCAATCAATCAATCAATCAATCAATCAATCAATCAATGTCCAAGGTAACGGAAGTAAGAGATTCTCATGCCTTCTGATTGAGTGTTGGTGTTTGTTATAGGTTTTTGATTGACCCAACGGGTTACTGCCAAGCAAATTATTTCCCCGGGATAATTTGTCAGGAACTAGCTTTTTTGCAAAAAAAACTATTCGAAAATTGAAACATTAATTTAAATACGTGCTTCATCATTTGAATATCTAAGGTATAGATACAGTTTGATTTTGAATGAATCTGTAATTTTTGCTCCTCACTAAGACTGATAATTTCAAAGGATTTGCCATTTCGTAGATAGCTCCCAAAATGGGTTCATTTATTCA
Source organism: Ophiura sarsii (assembly GCA_035610835.1). Lineage (NCBI taxonomy): Eukaryota > Metazoa > Echinodermata > Ophiuroidea > Amphilepidida > Ophiuridae > Ophiura > Ophiura sarsii. The sequence continues at coordinate 14,829,163 of CM069448.1, read as the reverse complement.
AACAGATATACCTCTTGATAGCAAGGACCTATTTCAGTGATTCAAAATAACTATGCTCTTTGAATACATGCTTCAGTTTTTTCATTTGCTATTAAATCCTCACAATACATTATACACACCATTTTATAGCAAAACACATCAATATTATATAAAATTTTAAAAGCATTCAGTAACATTAGAATAAAAGTTACATTTACAATTAACCTACAAGAAGTCAAATAAATCAGAAACACATTAAATTAAGGGCCAAAGTTTTCCGCGTTGCGGAATTTCCGCGAATATCGCGGAATTGAGGTTAAACCGCGGAAAACGACAATTTGATGAAAAGAAGGAAAAAAATGCACAAAAAACGTCCAAAACACACAATTTATAAATAGTCTTGAATAAAACAATATAAATATTAAAAAACAATACATAATAATAAAAAAACACAATAAAAATGATGTGTTTTTCTGTAAAGTGTGTTTATTTTGGTTTTATAGATCGTAAATTTTAAGCTTTCTTTGGGAAAATTACATCATAGAAAAATTTACAAAGCGGAAAAACGCGGAATTCGACAATTACAAAGCGGTAAACTTTGGCCCTTACATTAAATAATTAAATATAATTTCTACTGACAAGTTAGAAATGGCGTGTAAGTATAGGTACTAAAGACGTACATCGCTCTAAAATAACAAGGATTCCAGCACAGAGTGTAGTGCAAGGAGTGACCACATCATCTCCAGTGAAGTTGTCTCTAATAAGTCACATGCTTCATTGGTTTGTCAATTTAGAAAAAACACATTCATTCCCGTACAACTTCATTTGGTCTCACACTGTATTATTATCATTTAAACGAGTTATACTAAGCTCTTAATCACGCCAGCAGTATAATAATTTGAAGAACAAAGTCAAAGACAGAGCAGTTTGTTTGCATAATTTCAACCTGTTTTAACTGCGATTTTACTAGACTCTAGTGATGAACCGGTATCAAATAATACAATCAATTTCAAAATCTTAAAATGGACAAATTTTCCCGTTTTATAATATTTTTAAGTACTTCTTGCCTACTTTTTAAAAAAGCAAAACCAAATAAATCTAATAATTGCTTCAAACACAAATATATATCCATTTTAAATAATTTACTTTTTACGATTCCATTACATTTCCTCTGAGACGAGATCGAATTGAAAATGTTCATTTTGACCCCTGAGTGACCCCAAACATTTTTTTTCATTTTAAAAACCGAACTGTTATATATGCGTACGATCATAAGGAATATGTTGACCGATTCTGACGATCCTAGGTCATTTCACTAAATTGCAAGAGCGTTTTAAATGAAATCAAGTTTTGACCCCTAGTGACCTCTGTGTGACCGTTGACCCCTAACTGTAAACAACTTATATGAAGGTTTGGTGGGGGTCCTACTGACCAAGTCTGGTAATTGTAGCATGTAAGATGTAGGAGTAGATGCATTTTGTAGATGGGTCTGCATTAAATCGGCCCGAATTGCAATGTTTCTTGAAAATAAGGAGTAAGGACAGACATTTGTCCCCACAGTGTAAATGTAAACTGGCAGCGCATCGGATCTAGTTTATAAATGTGCGTGGTAGGGACAATGGAGTAGGTGTCAAGGGTAAGCATATTTCATTATCCAACCAAGCGGCAATTAAAGATCATGTTGCGTAAATATTGCTTGAAACGTAGCGTGTAAACGGGAAATCCCCCTTTTTAATTCAGAATATGAAGTGAAACATAGAAATTGAAAAAAGAGGGAACTTCAACTAAACCAAAGGATCCTTAAAATCAGACACAATAGATTACTGGATAAGATCAAATGTAAATTACTGGATAAGATCAAATGCAAATTACTGGATAAGATCAAATGTAAATTACTGGATAAGATCAAATGTAAATTACTGGATAAGATCAAATGTAAACTACTGGATAAGATCAAATGTAAATTACTGGAAAAGATAAAATTTAATTACTGGATAAGATAAAATGTAATAGCACACAGTATCGACAGTCCATTCAATATGTGATATCTAGACCGAAACTATCACTCCCTCCACATTATTGTGGCAGGCAATGTTGGTACAGCTTAGTGACCATACTGTAATATTGCACCACCGAGGGACTAGCGCTTCCTCTCCTTATGAACGTAGAATGTTTTGAAATGGCTACACTTTACAAGTTAACGCTTCAGTAGCATAACATGAGACATTGCGCCTGTCTGGTCGCACGATAGGTGTTGTAATGTATCACAGATGTATGTTTATCACATGGACATGCACTGACTAGTGATGAATTGATTAATTATGATGAAGCTACATCTTTAAATCGGTTTTATATATTGTCTTGAAATGTTCTTGTCATTTGATTGGTGGATTGTATGTCACATGATATCAAATGTTTGTGAAATTAATGGATGGAAGTCATCGACGTTATGCAAATACACTTATTACCTGACCAAGATTTAACAATATTGAAAATTACCTTGTCTTATAAGGACAACCCGGGATGGAAAATCTACGTTATTCGAGGGATTCAATAAGTTCTACTCCCACGACATACCTAGGTTAATACAGACTTTAAACAAATAGCATTTTATATGTATTATGTTAACCTCACACTATAGCTGCAAGTTATTTCAACGCGTCAGATAACGGATGGACGCCATTCGAAGTCGTGTACACACGCCTTACAAGACAATGTTGTAAGCGACCTTGTATTACAGGGATAGCCCAAAATAGAAAACCTACATTATACGAGGGTTATTGGAAAAGGGAATCCTACATTATATGAGGTCATTTTACAATGGTCTAACATGATTTGGCCCTCTCATAAGATCCCACATTCTAAATAGGCCCCCTATACTTTTACACGTTAAAAGGGGTGTTACAAAACGTCGATGTTCTCGCTTATAAAGCTACTGGATTTTCAAGTTTATATTTTTCTTTAAATTCATGATATTTGTGATAATTGAAGTACACAATTTATATAGGGTAACTCTGAAAGTTCCGAGAAATAACAATTATGGACAGCTGGCGTATGTATCGCTCTCATTTATAATCAAAAAATTGAGCAGTGTTGACAGAACTTGTAGCCTACAATCAAAATCACACAAAAACCGGCAAAATGTACTGAAAAGATATCTTTTAGCACTGTGGTAATAGGTATTAGTCCTAAAATCAGGATTATATTCCAAATTTAACCATTTGAGGGCACTAAGTACCTTTCCTGATTACTTATGATTATGATTGGGCAAAGGGTTGCTCAGATTGAGAGAAAAACCGAGTGTCGTCGGCAAGGACTACTATCATTTAGTGGTGTGCAATCATAACCTACTGTTAAGGCGGGAATCTCATCTAAAAGTTAAATGTAATACGGTATTGTTATCAACCTTGTCATGCAGGGGCAGTCCGGAATGGAATTTATACGCCAAGGAGGGTCAATAAAAAAGTGTTCCCCTGTGAGACAATTGGCTAATTAGTATATTTCCGAAATCCCTTTCCCCTTGTGTTTAGTTTCGAATCACAGCTACAAGTTACACGTACTTTAATCTTAATCAGACAATAATTGTATCTTTTCTTTATTTCTGTTCGCGGGTCTTTCACGTGACCAATTGCATCAGGATTTGATATATCAAATGAGCTAATATTTGATATCATAATTTTGTTTATTTAATGGGTTAATCATTCATATCAATAGCATATTGTTATGACTTTAAATCATTTGTGCCATTTTTTAGATTTCAATTTTTGGTGTAATTTTTATCTGTACTCTACCGGATTCATTGCCGGGTTTTGATATAATAAATTATGACCAGATGCTGGTTCCCTGGTATTTTACTGGTTTCTATTAGAAAATGAGTTTTAGATCTCTGTTTGTAGTTTTAAGCTTTGTAAAATATTTTGTAGGTAATTATGTATATTTTCTTGTATTTGTCTATTTTGTTTTTTATCTTGTAAAGCGCTTGGAGATCTTACGTATCAAGCGCTTTAGTAAATGCTGTGTATTATCATTATCATTACTATTATTATTATTATCAAGAATTTTGCGGTAAAACGTGATATTCATGAAATCAACCCGAAATCATTAGTGTTGTGACCAATGTATCGTTAACTGCCTGGAAAGGCATTGGAAACAAATGTCAGGTTAAGTCACAAGACAAATTGTCATAACTCTGGAAATCATACACATGATACAGGTCATCAATATCCAACAATTTATTTCCTAATACCGGTACCTGTGACCTCATAATGACACTATATCACATGCGTTGTCTGTGACCGTTAACGAATTACTATAATTGAAAATCGAAAAAAGGAAAATACCCCACGATACGGGTTTGACTTGAGTTTAATTTGAGTTCTTACTTTCTTCAATTTGAATACTTATATTGTACTAGTAATTCCAAACGAACCTTTTTGCTAACTAGACGATACGTTTATAACCGTGATGTAATAAACGGTGATCTAGCTGTTGCGTTTAATTCAATTCTGATCGACCCATCAGCAGGATAACGTAATTGGAATTCTAATAAATTGAATGCATGACTGTGGTATAATTGCTTCTAGACAATATTATAAGCGCCTGTGTGGGGAACCAGAAGGTTTGGGACATGACAGCTATCGAATTGTTTTAAAACATACCTATATTGCTTTTAAATGCTAATCCTATATTCCTTTATTTTAATGTATCAGGGTGTAATTTGCTCAGATCGGTTGGCTTATATTTTAGGGAAATTCATCTGAAGTCTATGGTAATTATTATCTGATTATCTTTTTGCATATAGTAAAGGCTATTGTTAAAGATTGCATCCATAATAAGGTACCTTCAAAATAGCTATGAATTATATCACTTTTTTACCAGTCTTAGTTGGGTAAAATAAGGGTTATTGTGAATTTAAAAGATAACATTGTAATTCGCCCGGTTAATTATCCACATACGGCGATCAGGCCAACGATTGCACTGCGCTCCGAAAAGTATAAAAATATGTATATTATACATATTTTTATACTTTTCGGAGCGCAGTGCAATCGTATAACACGCAGTGAAACCGCGAAAAACTGTCCGAAATTGTCCATTTTTAAATCAAGGTCACTAAAGGCCCTGCCACACATACGGCGATCAGGCCAGCGATCGCATTGCGCTATAAAAAGTGTATAACACGCAGTGATAGCGCGGAAAACTGTCCATTTTTAAATCAATATCACCAAAACCCTTTCACAAACTGCTGCGATCAGACCGGCGCTTGGATTACGCTGAAACATTATCAAAACGCCAAGCCAAACGCATCAAGATCTCCACATACCCCCCAGTGACGCAGTGGGAACTGGCTGGGACTTCAGAGGGTCGTGAGAGGGTCCCCATGGTCGCCCTTGAGCGCCAGTGCACCACGCTTGTTTTGTGCATGCACAAAACAAGCGTAGAGGTTCCGCGTTCTGTTCAGAGCGCTATAATGACTCAGTAGCAGCGAAAAGTGAGCTTCCCGTAGACGTAGCAAGGACGCATACAAACTACTTGTCCTCTGCGACTGCAGTAAAGGTTCGTTCACACTAGGCGATGTTTGCCGTGCGATGCGATGCGGTAGCCGTACTTCCACCGCAATGTACGGTAATTCGTCGCGGGTCACGCCGGGTCAACGCAGGTCACCGCATGCGATGGCATTCAGTGCCGTTTGGCAAAATATGAGAGCGTCAGCGTCAACGCAATGCGTCGCAGACTGCCGCAATGACAGTGTTAAATATGTTTTAACTCCATTGCAATAACGTATACCGCACCGTACAGTAAATAACGTTATAGTGTGAACAAATCTTTGCTGTCAGGAGACAAACACATCATGTTATTATCACTATTATTGTATTCAGATTAATCAAAAATGTTATTGATATACACCTGTTTAAACTCCCGCCAACCGATTATCATGGCTATATAAAAGTAGCATTATCGCATTACGCTAAGCTAGGATAATGCTCTCTAAATAGAATTTAAATAACAATCAATTTATCGGCAATGTGATTAGCAAATTAGAGCTAAACGTGGGTCATTGTTATTCCTTCTGTATCTACTACAAGGAGTATAATGTACAGTCCTCAAAATAAGTAACTGACCAGGTAATATGCTTTCAACTCAACAATATCGGTCGAGTGCACCAATGGCGAGTAGCTGAAGAATAGCGCTACCTCGCTAGTAACTGAGGCGTAACCAAAACATTTGAGAGCACCAAACCGGGGTAAGCTGCTAGGCTAGTAACTTGCGAGTCGCGATATTGGAGGCTGGTTTTGGTCATGAGATCATGAACAGTGAGGCAAAATCTTAAGGAAGGAAGACAATAACGGGTGTATAAAGCCAATTTGAACTCATTGCGAACCAGTGATTGCTCAATATTGTACAATTTATTGTTTGTCCCACAATCATGTCATACACATCTTTTTCTTTACCATTGAATGTTATCAGCGAACCAATGAGACGTTGGGTCCTGATCAACAGTTTTTACAATGTTTTCCCCAATATCAAAGTAAATTACAGTTGGGCATTTGCTTGGCTTTAGGGTGAAACCCATACTGGATGCTTAGTTTCATCTTTTAGGGGACGATGCTGAATAATGTGGACATTTACCTCGCTAGTTACTATTCTGGTGTTACTCGCCAGTTTTGCTCTCAGAATTACATCGTTAGTAAGTTACGCTACAGTTAGGGCTGCTAGGGAAATAGCTTACCTCCCTAGCTATAAAGTGGTGCACTCGGCCGATATGTGTTATATGTATGTGTTGTATATGTATAACCTAGGTAGTAACTTATTTTGAGGACTGTATATAATTTGAAAACGTGTTGAGAAGGGACTAGTAACGCAGACAGCGACTTATAATCGCAATTTGATCGCAGCAGAGCATAAACAAGCGCGGCGCTTTGTGTGGGCCTCAAGGGCGATCATGGGGACCCTACCCCGCTCTAGATGGTGTCCACTGCGTCCCCATTCGGTTCTTAGAGACCTTACTGTGTTTTGCATGGCTTTTTTCAGCGCAACGAGAGCGCAAGGCCTGATCGCCGTATGTGTGACAGGGGTATAAAACCCTTTCACATTCTGCTGCGATCAGGCCGGCGCTTGGATTACGCTAAATAGGTTCAGTCACATAGAAGACAGCTGGCGACCCAACCTCTTCCCAACTACACAAGACCACCATTTTTTCAAAACCGGTTGAAATCTTGTTCAAACTTGCACAATTTACATTTTGGATCCCGACCAGGGATGAGCAGGGATGATTAGTATGCGATATTCCCCGCCTTCAACAAGACAAGAGATGCTGAATCGCATACCAGCAGGCGACAACATCATGAAATCAACAAGATCAAGCATGTTTAATCGGCGACGCCACTTGTTCAGTCCCCGATCAATCACCGACCTTGACACGACGGCACAAGTTGTGACATGTTGCTGTCAAGACTGCTCGCCGATTTGTCGCCGAGTTGTTGGCTACAAGTCGGCGACTAATCTTCTGTAGTCGCCGATTTAACATGTCAAGTTGGCTTGCATCTTCTCACCCGTTTGGAGCAGACTCATTGCTGACCACTTTGAAACTACACACAACCACTCATGATGCGCGCCAACTCATCGGCTACCGCTTCCAAACCGCTCGTGTGTCCATGCCGACCTTCCCGATTAAAAAAAACCGCCACGATTTTTTTAGGCTGCGAGAAAAATTCGTGGCGGGTTTGTTACATTTGCCACGTGCTCCCGACCACAAAAGACTGCAGAAGACTGCACAGGACAGTCCCAGACCTTGCCAAAACTACACATGAAAAAAGAAAACTGCTCACGATTTTCGAATAATGGCCAATCGTGACCAGTCTTAAGCAGTCTGGAAGTGGATTTCATGATGCTGTCGATTCAGCATATCTTGTCTTGTTGAAGGCGGGGAATATCGCATACTAATCATCCCTGGTCATCCCTGGTCGGGATCCAAAATGTAAATTGTGCAAGTTTGAACAAGATTTCAGCCGATTTTGAAAAAATGATGGTCTTGTGTAGTTGGGAAGAGGTTGGGTCGCGAGCTGTCTTCTATGTGACTGAACCTTTAACACATGATCAAAACGCCAAGCCAAACGCATCAACATCTCCACGAACCCCTCGGTGACGTGAGAGGGTCGTGAGAGGGTCCCCATGGTCACCCTTGAGCGCCAGTGCACCATGCTTGTTTTGTGCATGCACACAACAAGCGCGGAGGTTCGGCGACTTCAGAGCGTTGCATTGTCCTGTCGTTTTATGTCCATGTACATGTTCAATTGTCAAATTCCAAGAACAGACTGAGCATCTTTTAGACAAAGACATGCATGGTAGGAGTCCAATCAATTGGATTATTAAGTTTAACAGGTGTTTGGTATTGTACTTGGGGTGATGATTTACCTGTTTCGACAAATTGAATGTTACAAAATTTCATTAATTAATAATATTAAATATTCCGCTTACATGCGGGTAATTTTTAATTGCTCGCAAATTATGGCTAAATTTACAAAAAACATAATCACATTTGCCGTATGAGTGCCCCAGACTTTCCCTTCCAGATATAATGCATCACAGACAATTACGTTTTATAAGCCAAACATACTCTGCCACAACTATCACTTTTTGTTGTTGTGATCCATATAAATCGACATGGTGTTCTTATTGAACCGATCTGAGCAGGGACAAACACATCATGATACTATATCGCTATATAATTTTAATGTATTCAGATTCAACAAAGATAAAAAAAAAGTAATTATATGCAATGTAAACATGATGAAAAGCATATGAAAATGTGTTATACATGTAATTGATATGAAATGTACGCATGTGAAAATTATGTGAACATGAATGTAAACATGCCGAAAAGCATATGAAAATGTGTAAACATGCTGAAAAGCATATGAAAATGTGCTATATATGATTATGATATGCAATGTAAACATGCTGAAAAGCATATGAAAATGTGTTATGTAATGATATGCAATGTAAACATGACGAAAAGCATACTTTATGAAAATGTAATTGATATGTAAACAGGTAAACACGCCGAAAAGCATATGAAAATGTGTAAACATGCTGAAAAGCTATGAAAATGAGCTATACATGATATACAATGTAAACATGCTGAAAAGCATACGAAAATATGTTATGTAATGATATATGCAATGTAAACATGATGACAAGCATATGAAAATGTGTTATACATGTAATTGATGAAATGTAACCATGTGAAAATTATGTGAACATGAATGTAAACATGCTGAAAATCATATGAAAATGTGTAAACATGCTGAAAAGCATATGAAAATGTGCTATATATGATATGCAATGTTAACATACTGAAAAGCATAAGAAAATGTTATGTAATGTTATGCAATGTAAACATGACGAAAAGCATAATTTATGAAAATGTGTTATACATGTAATTGATATGAAATGTAAACATGATGAAACTATGAAATGTGAAAATTATGTGAACATGAATGTAAACATGCTGAAAAGCATATGAAAATGTGTAAACATGCTGAAAAGCATATGAAAATATGCTATACATGATGAAAAGCATATGAATGTGTTATACATGCATTTGATATGAAATGTAAACATGATGAAACTATGAAATGTGAAAATTATGCGAACATGAATGTAAACATGCCGAAAAGCATATGAAAATGTAAACATGCTGAAAAGCATATGAAAATGTGTGATACATGTAACGATAATGCAATGAAAACATGATGAAACTATGTGAAATGTGAAAGTTATGTAGTAATAAACAATAAAAGATAAAAAAAAGGTTATTGATACACCTGTTCAAAACTCCCGCCAAAAGACACGCTACTATTTCCATGGCTATACAAAAGTGTCATTATCGCATTACGCTAAGCTAAGATTAATGCTCTCTAAATAGGATTTAAATAACAATCAATGTATCGGCAGTGTGATTAGAGCTTTAAAGATGGATTAATGTTATTCCTTCTGTTATACTATTTCTATGTTTGAATCTAATACCCTTCGTGCAATCGCTATGTACTCCCCGCGCACACGCAGAGAACGTTGCAAATATATTGAGAACGTACGCAAACAGCAACTTGAACGCACTAAGAATGTTTAGAGTGAGTGGAAGCGCAGTGAGAGCCCGTGATACTTTAAAGTAGAAACACAATGGGTGGTAATAAAAGCGCCGTGAAAATGTGATAAGCGGGTTAGGAGCGTCCTAAGAGCTACCTTGTTTTAAATATTTGACAAATGTTAACAGTTTTCCGCGCTCTTTTCTGCGTGTTACATAGGGACCCTCTCTCGCTCTAGCCAGTGTCCACTGCATCCCCAATCGGTTCTTATGCGTTTGCTTGGCGCTTTGATACTTTTTTCAGCGCAACGCAAGCGCAAGGCCTGATCGCCGTATGTGTGACAGGGCCAATAGCTAAATAGCACGAGATGTCAGTGTAGGATGAGTCTGATTAGCAGGATATATTCCTTCTCACGAAAACGGCTCACAACAATGCAAGACTGAGATTTGATTGTAAAATTATATGAAATGTGATGGGCCATAAGGTTATATAATGAGGTTTACAATAACCTTGACAACGTACCACATTAGCTCTGTATCATTGGGTTGTTTTATTTTGTATGTGAACAAATAGCTTGCCAATATATTATTATTAGATGGACATTACAATGGGTTGCAGATTTAATCACCGCGTGTATTGCCATTACGGTAGTGCCATGTTCTGGTGTCAATCCGTGTCAATCCATGTCAATTGACTTTTTATTAACAATTATTTTAGTTTTTGTTAACGCGAAGGATTCACAATAGTGCTACCTCGATGGACACCTTTCTTTTTCCCTGTCACGGTTTTGAACCATTTTGATTTGCACTATAGGCTTAATCAGATATTTACCAACCTTCAAACTGCTTCTCTGAGCACTCGGTGTGGAATGGTATGTTTATGATTACATTAATGTTACGACCAGGTGTTTTTTTGGTTTCGCTAAAGAGGATTCGCAAATATACTGCCCGACGCGATGTGCACCATCATGGCAATGAAGCATTCCAATTTGCACTTTAGGTTTAATACCAATCTTCAAACTGGTCCGAGTACTCGGTGGGGAATGGTATTACAATGGTTACATTAATGTTACGACGATAAATATTATCGTGGATAGGAAAGAATGGTTATCAGCCGTATGGGTTACATATTTCCTCTTAACCCTAACACTCTTGAGTACTACGAATTACTACGATGCGATGTGCTTGTGTCACCCGGCTCGGCAGTTTTTCGATGAAATAATGGCCCCAGGGTATATACAGGGCGGAATATACTCCGCCATGTATGGTTTCCCCCCGTGGCCTAGCGGTAGATCGTCTGCCTCTGAACCCAGAGGTCCGGGGTTCGAGCACCGGGGGAGTGGGGGCACTTTTCCCCTCGCTATTTGGCCGCGATTTTTTTCTTTTTCTTGTGCCCAGCATCATGGTAACTCTGCTGCTACATTAGCGTTTGTATTACCAGTATTGTACATATGGGTATAGTACCAGTGCAGTACCACCAATCCAGCTGCACAGTACCGGTAACTGTTCGGCTACTTTATTTGTACTGTATCGTTACCATACAGACAACACCTGCTCAGATAGTGGCCATGAGTAACCATGGGTATAAGAAAATGGCTGTTTAACTTACATTTTATGGGTGACACTTGAAGCACTATGTTAGGGTCAATCGTTATTCTGATATTTTACCTCATTTTAGACTTCTCCGGACCCTATAATCAATTTCAAAATGTTGTATTTTTACATTTGTTCTAGCTAGGTCTGTAAACAGCAGAGGGGATGTTTTTGGTATGATTTTCCCCATCACTTATGCAGAATTATGACGAATGAATAAATAGAGGCACTTTGTATCAAGTGCAATTTGTGTTTGAATAAAAACAAAGGAATTGATGGCGTTGATATTGGTAAGGGAATTGTTGTAAAGTCACGATCTATCACTCTAGAGTCTAGACACGCACAGATCCTTGCTATTCGCACTTTTAGAACTGAAAATATAAGTGTTTCCGTTTGTAGTAGAACATGAATAATTTTGAATACATTTAAAAGACAGCGGTTATATATCAGTTACTCCGTAATTATTCCCGAATGTAAACTACTCAGACTCGAATTCCTTAAAACTTATGCCTGGATTATACCGAATTGGTGAAAAAGGTGGGTTGGGGTGTGTATGAATGGAGTAAAAGCCCGTTTATTACAGGTTTGTCGTTCTGTCTACAATATTTGATTTTAAGGCGAGCACACCTAATTGGAAAATTAATGTCGACGGGAAATATTATCTTTTAAAGGTTGTTAAACCATGCTAAAATATAAATCACAACGAGATTTCGTTTATACTTTATGAGTCCAAGTGAATGCATTGTATACTTGGTAAATGGGTTAATGCCCGGTGTGAAAAATAATAGAAGCGGATGCATGTCGATTATCGTAAATATCAGTGGTACTGTGTTACGTGTTCAAGTAGAAGCCATCTGTCGACTTTTCTATACAACTATATCCCAAAAAGAAACAGGACTGTAGAATGCGATGCACAAACTAGTCTAGGAACAAATATTGCCTGGATATCTCTAAGGGCGCGTTCTCATTGTGTAAATGTGGACTCGTACACATCCATGGGGACTCGGTTAACATTGATTTCACATTCTCATTGTGCGATAAAACACACCAAAATTCCGATGTGGTATCGGGTCCACTTACCCGGATGTTAATTACATTAAAAATAACAATTACTTGTTTACGAATTTAAGCGAGTGTGCCGTGCGTACTTACTACGTAAATTACCACGCGTACGACATTTGGCCGCGTGAAATTGCATTTTAGAGCGCGCGCCTGACGGCGGCGCAGTCTGACGCAGCGCAATATTATGCTTGTTATTGTGGAACAAAAGTTAATGTGGTACGAGTCCACATCGATAATGTAAACGCGTTCTCATTAACTAGGTCCTAGGTGCAGACTACCTCATTATGGTGGTCTCTATGCTACATCCTGGATGTAGGGTCGAGTACACTTACAACGCGTTCACATTATGCTCGGAAGTAGCATCGAGCCCACGTCCTGGTATCAAACAGGCACAATGGGAACGCGCCCTAAGAGCGTAGAGCATACAAGGCAAAAAAGGTTCAACTTAAAACCATATAAGGTTCCTCACGTTGTCCTCCATATGGAACCCTCATGGGTTCTTCCCAAGAACCATTTCATGGAAGAACCCTCTTGAAAGGTTCTTTAAAGAACCAAAAAAGGTTCGTCAGTTTTGTCCTCTATATGGAACCCTGAGGGTTCTTCAGGGTTAAAGAACCCTCTTGAAAGGTTCTTTAAAGAACCAAAAAAGTTCTTCAATTTTGTTATTATAGAATCCTTAGGATTCTTTAGAAATATTAATAAAATAGATTGTTTCAAGCACCATTTTATTTTGCTGTTTGCATACTTTTCTAATTTACTTCATTAATATAATGCATGTATCTGGTTTGTGAACAATCACTAAGTGAGTGACGTCTTGAATTAATCATATAAATCCTTACGAAATGTACTTTCCATGGTGTTAATTTTAAGGCTGGTGTCAACCCTGTTTGGCGCCAAATTGATCAAGCACTGTAACTTTTAAATTATAAATGTGATGTACATAAAAGTATACATTTTTTGTAATGAAATGAGTCAGAGAATCCATTTTTGGTATCAAATTTTACTAAAATTAGTGATTTTTACATTTTTGCCCAAAAATCATCTTTTTGGCGCCAACATTTTTCAGGCAACCTAACAATATCAGTTTTTGATTAAAAATTCCAAAATTTCATCAAAAACATCGAAAGTCAATTATCTAGGAGCGATTTTTTTTTGTTGCTTAAAATTTGTTTGTTTTGAAAAATATTGACCAAAAAGTGCCAAAAATGAGATTTTTGAGATAAAAAACATTTTTTTGGCACTTTTTGGTCAATATTTTCAAAACAAACAAATTTTAAGGAAAAAATAAAATATTTCATTACAAAAAATGTATACTTTTATGTACATCACATTTATAATTTAAAAGTTACAGGCTTGATAAATTTGAAGCCAAACAGGGTTGACACCAGCCTTAAAGAAGCCGATAAAAAGAGCTATTCCAGATTGAGCTGTCAAACAGGTTCGAAATCCTCAAGTGTAACAACACATCCACACCAATAACTGAGAGATACGAACAGTTTGAGGAAGCAGTTTCAGAAGCAGCCGAAAAAGTTGTTGGAAAACGCAAACCTCATGGCATGCCAACCTGGGTTACGGACAAGACCATTCACCTAAAGTCTGAGAGGGACGCGGCCAAAAGACGTTACCTTGTCTCAAAGTCACGGCAATCCAGAGACAGATGGAGAAAGCTCAACACCTGTTTGAATGAGTCTTACAAGGCAGATGAATCATCCATGCTCAACAAACAGATGGAAGATCTTCATCAGGCTGACCAGAAAGGCGACTATTCCACCACATGGAAAATCATCCATGATCTCTCTGGGAAAGATAGGAAGTCCAGCGTCAAGGTCAAGAAAAGAGATGGTACCACCCCAAAGAATGACAAAGACCTGCTTGCAGAATGGAGAAAGTATTTCAGCTCACTGCTAAACAATGACAGTGGTCAAATCCCATCTGATCTACCATCACCTGCTGCTCAGGACTTGCCCATCCACATTGATCCTCCCACACTTGAGGAAACACAGGAAGCCATTCATCAAATGAAGCCCAAGAAGGCTGCAGGTCTTGACTGTGCAATCACATCAGAAGCACTCCAAAACGGCGGTGACGTATTGGTACAAGTTGTCCATGGGTTCTGCATGGAAGTTTACACCACCCTGAAACCACCCAACCAGTGGACCACCAGTGTTATTGTGCCTCTACCTAAAAAGGGGGACCTCTCACTTATGACCAACTATAGAGGAATATCTCTTCTGTCAATTGCAGCTAAAGTATACAACAAGATCCTGCTCAACAGAATTAGAGATCATGTCGACCCCATCTTGAGGAATAACCAGGCTGGCTTTGGCCCTGGCAGAAGCTGTGCTCAGCAAATCCACATACTGAGGAGGATCATGGAAGGGTTTAAAGACCAGCAGCTACCTCTCACAGTCACCTTCATAGACTTCAAGAAAGCCTTCGACTCCATAAACAGGAAAGTTATGTTTGCAGTACTGCGACATTACGGAATCCCAAAAGCTTTAGTCGACGCTATAGGTGTACTGTACAACAACTCGAGAAGTGCTGTGATGGTCGATGGCAGTATCTCTGATCCTTTCGCTGTCTCCACTGGAGTGCTACAGGGTGACGTTCTGGCTCCATTTCTATTTGTGATACTGGTAGACTACCTATTGACGAAGGCCACATCTGATCCTGACTCAGGAGTTGTGACACATCCACGTCGTTCGAGGCGTCATCATGCCATTGTTCTCAACGACTTAGACTTTGCTGATGACATTGCCTTACTCGAGACAACAATTCCACGAGCCCAGACGCAGCTGACAAAAACTGCTGCAGCAGCAAAAGACCTCGGCCTCTACATTAGCGTATCTAAAACAGAGTACATGACTGCCAACTGCAATCCTCCCCCGACACTTCAGGTCTATGGGGATACCATCAACCATGTGACTGATTTCAGGTATCTTGGCTCTATGGTGGCATCGGGTGCAAGTGATCTTAAGAGACGCAAGGCATTAGCATGGTGCGCTTTTTGGAAGTTAGAACGCCTCTGGAGGAGCCCTCAAATAGGTATCACAACAAAGATGAAATTATTCAATACCACCTGTGTGACCATCTTACTGTATGGATGTGAATCCTGGGTGATATCCCAAGATATGGAATGCAAAATAAATGCCTTCGCTACCTCTTGCTACAGGATAATGCTAAACATCAAGCGCATGGATCATGTCCCAAACACCACAATTTATGACATGACCAAGACAGAGCCTCTTATCCACCATGTAAAGCGCCGCCAGCTGAGATTCCTTGGCCATATACTCCGTCTCCCTGATAAAGAGCCAGCTAAAAAGTATGCCACCTATGCACCAACACATGGCCGAAGGAGACCTGGTCGTCCTTGCACAACATATCTGACATATATACAACGCTTACTAGGGGACAATGAAGGCATGATTGAAGATCGACAGATTGTCACTCTTGCTCAAGACCGTCGTGCATGGAAGAAACTTGTGGTCGCCTGCTCTGCAGCCGAAGGATGATGATGATGCACACCCCAGCCAACATCGACCGTGGGCCCTCGTGGGACCCTTAATATTTTGTTCACTTTGGCCCGTATACAGGCCAAAGTGGACAACATATTAAGAGTCCTATGAGGGCCCACTGTGGGCCCACGATCGATGTTAGCTGGGACCCGTGTGTCAAATAGTTCTGAAGTGCAAGTCATTATAAAGAACTCTCACAGCTTTTCATGGAACCCTTTGTTTCGTATTTTAGGGTTCTATAAGGAACCATTGACTCAGGAAGAACCTTTCATTCTGGGTTTGGAACCATTTGTATCCTTCTTAGAACCATTAAATGTTCCTTGAGTGCAGAAGGTTCTACATCGAACCCCGAGCTTACTCAAAGAACCCTTTCCGAACCATTTTTGCTGAGAGTGTACTTAGCGCAACCGCATAAAATGCGAAAGAAAAAGAACATAAGGGTGGCTGAGAGTAGGGTGGTTACAGAGTTATAAATGAAGGATTTAACGCGATTAAACGCGACTCTCAGGGTGTCATGCAACTATTGCGTGAGAGTAACTACACCCTACGTAACGACACCCTACATTGTAACGACAATGCTTTACAACAACTGAAATTCGGTGTCCACACGTTGAAACCCTTTTCGAGACGTTTAATAATTTGGAATACTCGTCAGCCCTTTGTGCATTCTATTATGCGGTCGCAATGCAATGTATACTATAAGTAGCTACGTGTGTGATATACATGTATCTTAGGGGCCATACCCAAACTCCAGTGATTTTAAAGCATTTTTCTACCGATTTTACCCCGGTATTCCAACGAAATAGAACGAAATACCGTTGGAATACCGGGGATAGAACGAAATACCGTTGGAATACCGGGGTAAAATCGGTAGACAAATGCTTTAAAATCACTGGAGTTTGGATATGGCCCCTTATAGTATAATCTCCCAACGCCAGTTTATGTTGTACTATAGTGATTTACTGACGCAATAAATGCGTCGATGTTATTTTATTAAGGAATATCAACTCAAATGGATGGCGCTACCCGTGCTGCTGCATAACATATAAGATAGAAACACGATTCATCATTTTCTTGCATCATTATATCAATCAATATCAAAACATTGTTAATGTATCACGTAAGAAGAACAAACGCCCGATATCCAAACGTGTTTTCAAAATGTCCTTTGCATTTGTATTATATCACTCCAGGTCTTCTATAAATGATTCGGCACATGCTGCACATGGCAAGGCCAGGAGGCTATTTCCAGCGCCAACAGGTTTCTCGACCCCATTAAATACTACTGCATCATCGTGTTATCTGGTGAGCTAAACTCTTGGCGGGAAAATATCACCCGCGGGATATATACGTTATTTGAGCACATCATACCCCAGGTTTCTTAACGACTAGTGACTACTGATACATCGTAGCGTCCTAGATACGCTGGGTTAATCCGCTGTGTTTTCTCTACGCTCAATTTTTAACCAAGTGGAAGTTTTATACACATATATGAAACATATCTGGAATGGATTAAGACTACCTAATTATTTAAGGTCAGTAATATCGTCAATGCAGTTTTATTTAGCATGAATTCCATAGAACACACAATATGGTGTAACTAAAGCTAGCATTGCATAATGTACTGAGCGACATTAAACTGCGTTATTTTGCATATCGTGATAGGTTAGGAGTGGTATCATAAAAGCTAATGTAATAAATCACGTTTTTGTTCATTCATTCATGTTATCAAATGCAAAATCGTGCATCATCTTAACTTCA
The DNA here is from genome assembly GCA_035610835.1 of Ophiura sarsii. Classification (NCBI taxonomy): domain Eukaryota; kingdom Metazoa; phylum Echinodermata; class Ophiuroidea; order Amphilepidida; family Ophiuridae; genus Ophiura; species Ophiura sarsii. The sequence continues at coordinate 14,811,166 of CM069448.1, read as the reverse complement.
TATCCAGGTTGGTGACAACCTAAGCTCAGAGCTGATCCAGGGGTTGCTTAAAGAGCAATGCCTTGTGTCATATTTCAAACGAACAAGTAGATTGCGTTTTGAGAATACCGATTTTAAGACTAGTATTTTTAGATTTTACTTACGTTTATATATTTACATATGTTCCTATCCCAAAGGTAATAATGTCTTGTTTATGGGCTCAAAGACGATGACTCGTTGGTCGTGAGCTTTTGGATTGAGCAGTTTTTAGATTAAACTCAATGTGTAATTTCTCCCTAGAAATAACAATTCTAAAACCCGCGTGCGCAGTTGGCAGTCGTTATGCTGAAAAGCTCCATACCATTTACAAGACTCTTGAAATTGCATCGCGAGTGTCGTATTCTTAAAGAACCGTGAATATTCACGAGGACCATGTGTATTTTGGGTTGTACCTTCACGAGGTGTTCTCGAAGTTTTGAGGTGTACAAATTGTGTGACTATTATTCTTGAAATGGTGACTGACATTTATTATTGTAACAATATTATTGAATAAACCCCTACACAATGATAACGAAATTCTGAAATCAATACGATATTATTAGAAGAGTAAAATGGACATTTTGGTCCAAGAAGGTACACTTTTACAGTTTTCCCAGAATTCTAGAGATATCAAAATATTACATATACTTAACTGTGATATCTTGGACATATGGTAAATTACAAAATAGTTACTATTTAATGAAAATAATTAACAATAGCGATGTGGTCGTTCCAAAACCGGCAAAAAATATCGCATTGTAGAACTCGCAAATGTACCGTCGGAACATACCTATGCCTCTGAAAAAGGTACAGTGGTACATAAAAATGGTATACAGGGTGTATCAAAAAAATTAGGACACTTTTTCATGACGGTGTAATACTTGTTATAATCATTGGACCATGACCAATTTAATCTCAATGTAAAGCCCAATTAATTATTATGATGTCCTGAAGATATGAGCTCAATCCGATTCAAAATAAGAAAACTAGCGTACTTTGCGTAAACCATGTCATTTACTGGTTTGTACAATGGGATTTACATGTATAGACCAGTAAATAACATGGTTTACGTTTCAATACGTTTCAATAATTATAAACATAGAAAATAACATATCAGTCAATAGCAAAGATTAGTTTGGTAATCCATTTAATTCTGGCACAAATCAATACTGGCTAAATAGGCCTAATCCACAAATCAGATGCATGCATATTCTGTGCAAATTAAAAAAAGTTCTCGAACCCACTGTAGATGGTTCATTAGCATGATAAGAAGTAGAATTGGCATTAATAGTGTGCGCGTTAATGTTACTATTACTGTGTGAATGACCATTGTACATTCTACAAAATAGATTGCCTTGTCTAATAGGTCACAATTTCCTTAATTTATAATGGATTGTTCTCATCTTTTCAGGATTTTATCTTTATTGGTTGTTCTTTACATTAAAATAAAATTTGGTCATGCTTCAGTGATTTAACAAGGATTTGAACCGTCATCAAAAAGTGTCCTAATTTTTTTGATACACCCTGTATTGTCAATTATTATATTATTAACGCCCACCCCCTCCGCCCCCCTGTATCCGCCACTGAATATAACGGATTTGTTAAATTTGTCCCGAGCTCCGAGATACATGCGTCTAAAACAGGTGTCAACATTTCTTTGTATAATTCTGTTAATTTTGTTATCTTGCTTGAGGACAAACTGATGTTTATTCATTTTGTTTTATATTTCGTAATTAGAGTTTCAATCTTAACACCATTTCACTATGTATGCAGTTTATTGCAGTTTACGAATATGTAAAATTAATCGTTTGATGTTTCTAACATTTTGAGAAACCTACTTCTGAAAATGTGTATCAACGTCAAATTACCATAACACTGATTTCTCTAGCGTGGTTTTTCTTTTCAAAATACTTTGCGTTATACATTTTACTAATGAGAAAGAATTTGCTTATTTTTAGAAAACTGAATTGTGATTTTAAGGGTACTATAGGTGGTTGCCATGCTTACTCATTTAGAATCAATGAATAATAAGTCATAGAACCAAATTTCGTTGTTATTTCACAATGAAACGCATATTTCAAAACGTCAAGGTGAGGGCTGATTTGCGTTTCGTAAATTCATCAGATTACAATAGTTTGATGAAAATATAATTATGACTGCCGCCATTTTGAAACGATAACATATGTTATACGCCAAGGCCCAGAGAGAGTTCATTGGTATAAGCTTTGTTTTTCCATCCAGTATTTATGGTTTTTCAATATGTTAACATTTCGGAGCTTGTGCAGATTTGATAGCTTAAGGCCCTGTCACACCATAACGTATCGCCTCAACGTATGCCAACGTATGCGAAATATTGAAAAATACGTTGGTGTACGTTGGTGTACGCTGATATAAGTTAGGGGTACGTTGGGGATACGTCGTTTACGTTAAGAGCACGCTGTGATACGCTGTGACAATTTGGACCACGAAAAAATATTGAGCATGCTCAAAATTTCTCGACGTACTCAACGTGTGCTTTACGTTTTGCATAAGTTCCCGGTAACTTTGTGGTACGTTAAATATACGTTGACATACGCTGACATACGTTAGTGGTACGTTACTCGTAAGTTGGTATACGTTGATGAACGTAGGCTGACGGGGAAACGCGCAGCCAACGTAGTGATAACGAGTTGATAACGTATATGTGCCGTATGCCTGACGTATTTCCAACGAGTTTCGACGTATTCTCACGTATTCACCGTATGCCGGGCGATCGTGTAAGGCCCTGTCACGTATCCATAGCGTATCCATAGCGTATTGAACGTATACATTGCGTATGACTAACGTATTGATAGCGTATCACTAACTTATAACATACTTATGACATCGTATCACAGCGTATGCGAGCGTATGCGAGCGTATGACTAACGTATGCTTAACGTATACTTAACGTAGCGTAGCGTATTCGTAGCGTATGATGATGGGTTGATGTGTTCAGCACGACAGACCATAAAGAAGTGAGGATGAGATACTCAAGGGACCCATTTATATACTCAAACCATAAGTTCCCAAAACGCCGAATGCGCGCTAGCTGTACGGTAGCCCTGTCACACCGTGGCGTATCGCCTGAACGTATAACAACGTATGCGAAATATCGAAAAATACGTTGGCGTACGTTGGCGTACGTTGGTGTACGCTGATACAAGTTAGGGGTAAGTTTGGGATACGTCGTATACGTTAAGAGCACGCTGTGATACGTTGTGAAAATTTGGAACACGTCGAGCCCGCGAAAAATTATTGAGCATGTTCAAAATTTCTCGACGTACTCAACGTGTGCTTAACTTACGTTCTGCATAAGTTCCCGATAGGTTCGTGGTACGTTAGACATACGTTTACAAACGCTGACATACGTTAGACATACGCTGACATACGTTAGAGGTACGTTAATCGTCTTAAGTTATAGGTTGGACATATGGATTTACCCTTCTAGATATTTTAATAGTTATCATCTAGGCTGCGTTTACTTGAACTGGCAACACTTGTCCCGCCGTGTACGAAACTCAATTTCTGCAACGGCATAAGTCACGTGTTCGTTGTACGCCGAGGATACGCTGAGGATACGTCGAGCACGGCAGACATACGCTACGAATACGTTGGTCATACGCTCGCCGATCGCATACGCTGTGATACGCTGTCATAAGTTTGTTATAAGTTAGTGATACGCTATCAATACGTTAGTCATACGCTATGTATGCGTTTAATACGCTATGGATACGTCCATTCCATCACCGATGTTGACGCAATTCGTTGGGAAGTTGGACGTTCTTGGACGTTCTCGGACTCTGACAATTTTCGAGCTATTTTTTTTAATACGTCGGCATACGTTCAGGCCACGTTCAGGCCATACGCTATGGTGTGACAGGGCCTTTATATTACACAAAGGTTTATAGACAGCGCGTACATTTAATGGGTAAACACACAGAAAGAAAATCACACTATCAAATATCATTTTAACACATTTCTAGCACTAGATCAACTCAGTCAACTATTTATAATAGTTGTTACGACTACTGAGAAAATTAAAAATTAAAATGATTTTGACTTTATATGGACAGCTTCTTAATATTAGAATAACCGTGCTACAAAATACCGTTGACAGAGGGTTGGATGAATACTCGCTGATTTTCAAGGATAGTTATTGGTTGTTTACTGACATGACACGACCGTCACTAAAAGTTTTGCTCCATTAAGCAGTCGACTGATAACAATAACATATAGCAGCACAGGTTCTCTATCGCACCAGGATAGTCTATTGACGTTACCGTGGTTTTCCTCCTGTGCCACGCAGTAGTCTCACTCTGAAGTCTTGTCCAATGACAGTTAGACATTTGAAATCCTTTTAGTTTATTTGTATCGTGAATAGTTTGAATTCTTTCGACCGATCTAACTTTATAGAGTATTGGGAGGACACAGTGTACTTTTATGATGAGATTAGAAATCCCATATCATGCTGGCGGGGCAAATAAGATGTTATCAGATAAACGATAAGCGTAAACGTGTCTTGTAATATCCGCAGTCTGCTCCTCAACGAGAGCCGATTGAAAGGTTGAAATGTAACTATGTGTTTTATGTTTGATAAAAGCATATCTTGACCTAGCAACATAGTACGATGGCTTTCATGATCGTTGTTTGCTGACCCGGCGCCATTTTCCCCGAAGTTAACATTTTGAATTTATCATGTTCATAGTTTGAAACAACAGTTGTTTGAAACATATCAAATGGCATAATCCCATTTAATCAATGCAAAAATGTTAACTACGGATATTTTGAGGGCAATTGGTTCTGATCGGGTGGGATACCATACATTAATAAATCAACATAGATGTAACATCTTCGGGAACTGATCGTGACATTTACGACATCTTTATTTTCGTGTTTTGATTATTTAAACTAAAATATCTGTCGCAAAGTAAACAGTATCAACTTGTCAAAATAAATTGTAAAAGTAAATTGTAATTGTAATGGATGCAATGCTGTGATAGCGGTTAGTGATTAGGTAATGGTTTTGGAGAGGTACTCACGACATAGGGTGATGCGTCGCTAGGAAATCCTGAAACATGGGTCCACTTGGCAATATTTTGGACATAGATGATAAACATGGGTCCCATTCTGTTCTAAATACATAATACATGGCTTAGATGTCATTTTAGAGGACTTTTCCCAATTTTCTTTTCTTCACAAAAAAGTTACAATTTATATGAGTATGCAAGCATTTTCATTCCTCCTTTTCCTTGTTTTTTTAATTTAATGTATATTTGATATGTTAGTGTTCGTAGGTTTAATTGAACAATTCTATCAAAACAGCATCGTTAATAATCACAACAAACCATTTCTTTTCAATTGAAGCTGCCATTTTGTGTTATTGTTTTCAACATAGTTAAATGAGGGAAAAAGACGAAAACGTATAGTATGGAGGAAATGGTATGAGTTCTTAAGACAGAAGATGTATTCACGCGTGAATGATATTTCGTATGAATAGATATTGAGTAGAAGTATTATTGTAAGTTACGTAATACAAATCAAACAATTAAATGACCAAAACTATATATAAATTCAATAAAACATAAATATAATGTAGCAAAATCTAAGTGATGTTACAGTGCCAAAATGACTAAATGTTTACTGAAGATTTCCCATGTTCCGCGGTTTGTCCGACAAAGAAAGCTTATTTAAAAAGGACATTAAGGAAAGTTCTGTATCGTCACGTCAATTGATGGTGCTTATTCTACGCTGATGTGTTGCCTCTGCAATTATTAACTTCCAAATAAACTTGGGCCTACTTTCACATTCTGATATAAAGGGCGGTAAGTTAAATTTAAGCTGTCAATCGTAAGTAATAAACTTACATTTGTACCGGTACGGCGGTATAGGCCCTCAATTCAACCAGTCCTACTGTACACGTAACCATCATTGATCATGACTTTAAATTCATTCGGAGTGCAGACTTTGCCCGGAAAGTCACCACCATGATGATGATAGGCTGTACAATTAAATTAAATAGCGAACGTGAAGCAGAAAGTAGAAGAAGAAATCCGACGAAAAACTAACAAGATTACAGAAGTGCAGCAAGTCCGCATGCAATAATGATTGATTTTGTCTGGGGATTTTGTTTACATTTAAGACTAAAACAAAGCCAAGCATACGCCACAATTTGCATTTTTAAGAGAGAAGTTTTAATGCACTGACACGATTTACTGACTAGATTTTGTATGCAATCCCTATCATCAGAATCAGGCCGAGATCAGTTTACGATTTAAATTTAAAATGTGAATGCACTGCCTTGCCCTTGCTGCTTTAGAAATATATTGAGCTAGGCCTAGCCATAACTTACCTGCTTGGTTAAGAAGAAAAGCCTAGAAGGCTAAGGCATTTGTCAACAAAGAACTGACGGAGAATATAATATTTCAATCATCAATATTTTGATAAAGAATCAATACGGTCACAGCAATCTCATCTTTGGTCACAGTTACAGAATCTATAAAAATGCATGATTTATTTTTCGTCCTTGACCTTGATTTGAATGTCCGTTTTCGAGGCAGGTTACTTGGGCTCCTGAATCTGTTTACCATGTTTACGACGGCGCGTCCTGATTGGTCTTTCGTGAAATCGTCACGCACATGCAGGCATAGTTGTTTGCGATTTTCATGTATCTGGATGCAGCTCCGCGTACGACAACAAAACACGCTAGCTTGAAATAGCTTAAATTTCGCCCATAGCATTAGGCCAAAAAAAAAAAATTGTTATGTTGTCCTCGACCGCCCGCTCGTCATTTTAGGGCCGCTCCGATTGATTTTTTTTTTCAGATTTTTTTTATTTTAAAAATCCTATTTTGTTAATAAAAAAATCAGATTTTTTTTTTTTCTGATTTTTTTTTTTTTTTTTCTATTTTTTTTTTTCTTCCAGATTTTTTTTTTTTCCCCAGATTTTTTTCCCAGATTTTTTTCAGATTTTTTCTTCTTCACATTTTAAATGGCATTGAATATTATTATGCGGCTCTTAGAGTGATTTTAACTTCTTGTTGGCTGAACTTTGAGCTTCTGCTGGTAAAAGAAAATTAACAAAATAAATTTAAAAAAATAAAAAATCCGCCCGCCCGCCCATCGTCTCTGAAAGCTGTGGAGGACAACATAACAATTTTGGTTTTTTGCCTTATGACAGTGAACGCAATGATACAAACAAAGACTATTTAGTATTTTTATATATTATATAAATCATCCTGATGACTTCCGCTAGGAAATAACCATCGAACCTAAGGATAACCATCGAACCTAAATACCTATAGACGTTATTCTTAATTGGCGCATTTACGTTAAAAGAGGGAGTGCTCCGATAAACATTACAATCCCCTTTGACTGCAATGTAATGAATTGTGAACTTCTAAATGTTCCTAGATAGTGTTGGTTACCAGCAAACAGGGTAGCACTGGCTAAAAAATGTGAGGAGTCCCATTACATTTTTCAGGACCCTTTAAATGTTAGTAAAAACTAAATTTAAGGGGTCCCCCCAGAAATATAAGGATTCCTGAAGTGTGAGCCTTTTTGTTTAAGGAACACATTTCCCCGTTTGATTTAAATCCCCTCGACGCTGCCTCGGTGCAAGATGTGCACCACATCTTCTCCCCATTAAACTCTAACGATTAAAATTGGTTATTCCAACTAGGCTGTATGCTCTGATTTTCTTAGATGGAGCCATTGTTTACCTCATGGTCATGGAGAAAGATGTACAGCAGCAACGATGCATGTACGAAAATCGATTTAACGGCATGCGTGTTTCGCTGTTTTTCAGTAGGCTGATAGCTTACACATTGTTCACGCTCGGTCTTGTACAGAGATCGTTGAATTTGAACTGTGACCCTCATTGCAAACAGTCGCTAACACAGATACGCACACTAGCGTAAGAACGTGTAACTCATATACCTATGTCGGGTCCATGTTAATCAGTAGAAGATACTTATATAATGTTTTGAAAATCGCTTGAAACTTTTGCGGAAGCAATTCGGAAGCGATTTAATGTGTTTTAAAACTTTTAAAAATACAGGATTTGCATTGTATTTATTTTTACGGACATTAACAACTTACAATGTAGCCGTATAGGCACAGGATGGAGATTGACAATTTTCAGAATGTCTTTTGACAATTTTCAGAATGTCTTAAGTGTAAATAAAGCTAACCACCAGCAGATTTGGGACATTTTCGGAAGAAGGGGGTCGGCAAATTGGTTTCATATTAAGTCTATGAATACCTTTAGACAAACCATCATTCATGGTGGGCATAAAAAAATCTCAGTGTTTCTAGATTATATTATACATGCAGTTCAATTTTCACAAATTTGACACCTGGGAAATGAACTTTTCAAATCATGAGCAAAGACAAATGGCACTCCCATCATGTGCATGTAAATACTTCCACATCCATTTTTTATTGGCATATAGCAAACATATTTCTTGTTATATTTTATCAAATAATAGACCTGCAGTGTTTCTAGTTTTTAACAATGAGAGTTTTTATTTCCTCAATTTTCCATGTTTTTATTTCAAAAAGTGATGTTTCAAATGTCTCCTGTTCTCAGTTGGCCAGTGGTTCAGGTGTTAGTTTGTATGTTGGTTATAAAGAGGAGCCATGGCCCCTCACAGGTATGAAATAAAATCATTGTGTTTTAACTTTTATGTTATAGAAACACTGGGTCAAAACATAGACAAATTTCAAAGTATCAAATTCCAATTTTCACAGTATCTTCCGCATTTTTGTAAAAAATCCTTTTAAGTTTTCATGAATGATGATTAAATTCATTCGAAACTATTCAATAGTAACCCTAAATTATTTTCAACAAGTTTATTTATCAGTGTTTCTAGTCTAATGGTACTTTTCAATGAAAAATAATTACGGGTGTGACATTCAAAATGGCCTAAACTGGAAAAGATATGTGGGTTGTGTTAAAATCCATTAAGGTTTAGGTATTAGTGTGTATGTTGGTCATAAAGAGGAGCCATGGCCCCTTACAGGTGTGAAATAAAATCATTGTGCTTTAGTTATAATGGTATAGAAACACTGGGTCCATAACATAGACAAATTTCGGAGTATCAAATTCCAATTTTCACCGTATTGTCCGTATTTTTGTCAAAAACCCTTTTAAGTTTTCATGAATGATGATTGAATTCATTCAAAACTATCCAATGGTAACCCTAAATTATTTTCAACAAGTTTATTTATCAGTGTTTCTAGTATTATGGTATCGTTCAATGAAAAATAATAACGGGTACGACATTCAAAATGGCCTAAACTGGAAAAGATATGTGGATTCTGTTAAAATACATTTAATTACAAAGTGGTTCAGGTGTTAGTTTAAATGTTGGTTATAAAGAGGAGCCATGGCCATTCACAGGTGTGAAATAAAATCATTGTCTTTTAATTATTATGTTATAGAAACACTGGGTCATAACATAGACAAACTTTAAAGTATCAAATTCTAATTTGTACAGTATTTTCCGCATTATTTTCATGAGTGATGATTGAATTCATTCAAAACTATCCAATGGTAGCACTAAATTATTTTCAACAAGTTTATTTATCAGTGTTTCTAGTCTAATAGTACATTTCAATGAAAAATAATTATGGGTATGACATTCAAAATGGCCTAAACTTGAAAAGATATGTGGGTTGTGTTAAAATCCATTTAAATAAAAAGTGGTTCAGGTGTTAGTTTGTATGTTGGTTATAAAGAGGAGCCGTGGCCGTTCACAGGTGTGAAATACAATTATTGTGTTTCAATTATATGTTATAGAAACACTGGGTCATAACATAGACTAATTTCAGAGTATCAAATTCCAATTTTCACAGTATCTTCTGCATTTTTGTCAAAAACCCTTTTTAAGTTTTCATGAATTCAAAACTATCCAATGGTAACAATAAATTGTTTTCAACAAGTTTTTATCAGTGTTTCTAGTCTAATGGTACTTTCAATGAAAAAAATATTTTGTGTATGACATTCAAAATGGCCTAAACTGGAAAAGATATGTGGGTTGTGTTAAAATCCATTTAAATAAAAAGTCAAATTTACAAACAAAAATATAAGTCAATGTGTTTTGATTATTACAATTACAGTGTTTCTAGATTGAAGGGGTACTTGCCATACTAAATAAACTAATTCAGACCGTACTGCATCTAATATTTTGACACTGTTTTAAGGTCAGTGTCAAAAAATATGATAGCAAGGAATGGTGAGTTTTGAGTTAATTTCATATCTGAGAGGCATGAAATCCGAACAGCTGTTTACGAAGATATTGACTATAGTACCAGCACCCATTGATGTTTAAAGACATAGAATCTATGCTTGTTGACAAAGAAAAACAGCGTCGGAAGCTTAAACAACTTAAAGACATTTGTAAGCAGTTTAACATAGATGTTATTGGTTCAAAGATAAGGAAGGATTTCTTTATAAATCCACTTCTAGACCTCATTTTGGCATGCAAATGTACATAGGAAGGAAACCAAAACAGTTGTTTATGATAGTCCTGAGTTGCAGTTGAATTTTTTTTTTTTGCTCCTGGTAAAGTCATTTGATTTTTATAAGTGACGAGAGACATCTATATACATTCTATTTGAGCAAAAGAGAGTGTAAAAAGAACTTGTGTATGGTAAACATAATGTATCCACTAATACATCGGTAAAGGCAAGTGACATAACATAATGTAATTTCAGAAAAATTGGAAAGGTATATACCTCGGATGAGCTTCACATATTAGTGAAGTATTGAATATTTCGATACCAATGTGTAAGGTATGTGTAGTGTGAAATCCGTTGACACAACCATCTATAAAACAATGATGAATCAATATGAAGTACCTATCCCATGAAGAGAAAAAAGTGCAGTTATGAAAATTATAGGCCTACAGTTGAACTGCTGCTGTAAATCACCTTTGCTATGACGAGTTAGGCTTTAGAATATATTGTAAAATGATCGATTAAGATTGGGTTTGGTATGTTTTGATGAACAACAGCATGTGTTGTAAAATCATCTTTTTGTATAATTCTGAAATTACCTAGAAACACTGTAAAGGAGCGTGACATTATAATAATGCTTTAACTATGTATAAAATGATAACTTCAGAAAGTTTTATTGAAGTTCGTGAAAAGTTCTATTCCATGGAGAGCTTTTAAGGCGTGTAGACACGGGAACTAGTTCTTTAAAATACTTTCTTTCTTTTTTTTAACATTTTTTCTCCAAACAAATAGAACCACCCATACCTTATTTAAAGTATTAAGAAGATAACTTTATTGACACTCTTTTTCAAAATAATAGTTTGAAATCTGCAAGTAGTTAGGAATGGCAAACAAATTAATTCAAAAATGTTCCTATGCAAATTGGAGAAAATGGGTAATTTATAAGATTCTTTATGATTTTTTTCTTCTTAAAGTAGAAACACTGTAATTTGTTTAGCACACCAGGAGAAGAAACAGTTTATAATAGAAATGTCACAGACCCAATATTGGTGAATTTTGATGGCCCCGAATTCTATCGAGCATATAGGCCTTATCTAGAAATGCTAAAATAGGAGCATATGCCCCAAACAACATTAACATTGTTGGAGTGTTTTTATTTTACAGAAGCTAGAACTCAATGGTTTTATTTTTGCTTACATGGGGCCAAGGGGTGTTAGTTGTGATTGCAATGCAAATTTATTTTGAAACCGCTGTCCAACTGAAAAACTGAACATCAAAAAAATCATCTTTTTGGTGAAAAATACCTCGTAAATTGGAAAAACTATCATAATTTTCTCTAAGAATAGAAACACTGATGCTTAGTTTATACTGTATTTATAAAGAGGACTCTATCAATAACTTATCATTGGAAAATCACTTGGAAAACTTTAACTTGTAAGCAATGGCAATGCCATTTATCAAATAACATGTATTTTGAAGTAAGGAAAAAAAGGTGAAATTACGCAATTTTTGTGATAAGTTTTTTTCTAAAATTAGAAACACTGTGATTTTTTTAGCGCACGTGAAGAATGAGACTATCATAGGGATGCCACATACCCAAAATGAGTGCATTTTGCCGACCCCCTTCTTCCGCCAACCTGCTGGTCCTTATCTTTATTGACACTTAAGGTTTCCACGTGCATACATCGTCAAGATTTAAGGAGTCCCTTCATTTTCGATTGGGACCCGTTAGTGAAGTTCAATATGTAAACTTACGCGTCAAAAAAGAAAATGAGGGGTCCTATGACCCGATGACGCGCAAGAACGCGACCCTTGACAGCAAACATTTTATTTAAAACTAGTGGCAATAAATAGTTTATACGTTCAAGTTTATTTCACGAATGTAATAATGTCAAATATTGAACAGCTCAGAAGTATGAATATTTTTTTATGATTAGTGCAAAGTTTACCCCATTGAAAAACTACAGCACTCTCGTCTTGGCTAAATCGCTAGCATCGTTTTCAGTTCACATAACCCTCTTCGATGTATATGCGCAAATTAAGAATAACGTCTATAGATTAAAATCTTACACTCATCTATCAGATGCCTCTGTAGCTAAGACTAAGAGTGTCGTGCTAGTTATACGAAGGTTACCGGTACGAATCAAGCCAGAAGTACTTGTTTTTTTTATCGCCGTTGATGTGCACTGGCTTACTCTGGGGAAAGATCAATAATTAAATCATCACAATCCACCCAAAGAACTAAGTATATATTTCTCAATCATGCGTGACTTAGTATTATACAGTCATCACAATAAGTTACTGACCAGGTAATAAACATGCTGATAACTCTAGAAGTAAAACTCTTACATAAACATATTTAATTATAAAGTTGTTGAGAAATTTCTCTTCTTGAATTTGAGATATTGCACGCTAAGAATGGTCGATTAATGAGGAAGTTACGATCCCAAACGTTAGGGCAAGTCTGATTTTCATTTTAACATTTTCTTTTCAACACGGGGAGAGTATGACAGGTAAAGCGTGTGTGCCGTATTGATCAATCGTAACAATGCCACCGGCCGACTATCCAACAACCAGGCCATCGACGGGTGAATTGGCACTACCACTACCAGTAATCAATAATTTGCCGGTCTGAGTCCCCGTGTTGAAAATGAAAATGTGAAAATGAAAATCAGACTTGACAGTACATTTGGGATGGTAACTTCCTTATTAATCAGCCATTCTTAGCGTGTAATATCACAAATTCAAGAAGAGAAATTTCTCAACATGTTTATAATTTAATATGTTTATGTAGGAGTTATACTTTTAGAGTTATCAGACATTTATTACCTGGTCAGTTACTTATTGTGATGACTGTATACAGGGTGAGTCAAAAAAAAGTGTACCCTAATTGAAAAAATCAACAAAAAAATTCTGACCACAAAATCAAGGCAAACAAAACTTTAAATCATTGCGCCATTTCTTTGCTACCATCTGGAAAAAAAATCACGCTATTTGGTGATACCGTTAAGTAAATATGACTATTTCTGTACAGGAGCTGTTTTTTCACCAAAAACACGGTTTTTAATTTCAAGCTTAACGAGCTTAATAATGTTTACTATGATTATGATGTAACGCATTACACATCTTGTTTATTAAAAGAATTAAGTAGACAATACACTTGTTCAAAATTGTTTCCTAATAGATTAAAACAATAGACAGCTTTAAGGCCTATTTATGACACAATTACCACACTTTAATCATTTCATAACAAAGGAATTGATCCTTTCGCTGTCGGTATTGTAATTTTTTATTGGTCGTATCTTATGAAATATAATGGTCAAGATCTGGAAGCGTGTTCGCACGTTAAATTGGTCACTTTTATTCAAAACAGCGTAAAATAAGTTTCCCTCAACCAATCTAAACCAGATAAAATTCATATTAAAGCTAATTGATTTGTCTTTATACCGTAGTATATTGTTCTGAAAACAAACGAATACTTTTTTCTAAAATAATCGCTGAAGTTGAGTACACTTTTTTTTGACTCACCCTGTATATCATCCTAATGACTTCCGCTAGGAAATTGAAGGACAATCATCGAACCTAAATTCGATTAAAATCTTACACTACTCTATCAGATGCCTCTGTAGCTCAATTAGTAAGAGTGTCGTGCTTATTTAATCATCACAATCCACCCAGTGAACTAAGTATATATTTCTCAATCATGCGTGTCTTAGTATTTATATATATATATATATCAAATAAAAGAAGTCAAAAGTGGAGAAATGCCGTGATAATATATAATTTATTGTACAAATTTTCGGCCATCGGCCTTCATCGGGTACGGTAGATTGAATAGATTTATTTACATTCTGCACCCAAATTCCAAAGGAGCCGAACGCCAAACATACGCGTGCACGTGGACAAAAAACGCGGGCTAAATACACGTGCGGAAAATAACGCGTACGCGCTGCAATTAAGAGCAGGGGGTGGCGGACGGCTAGACACGAAATGCATTGAAGCTGACATTAATGCCATTTGGGTGCAGAGTGCCGAGAGAGTGAATTAGTCGTTGTTCTCTCTCCTTTCTGTTTTTATCGTCGCCATGGCATTTGAACAGTCCAGCTATTTTGATGTCCTGGTTTAAATCATGATTGTGGAAATGTTGCGCTACTGGTATGCCAGGTAGTTGAATGCGAATGGACCTGAGGTGTTCCGTAAAGCGGTCTGCCATGCGACGTTTGGTTTCCCCAATATACAACATGTTGCATCTTGTACATATAATGGCATAAACCAAGTTCTTGGTGGTGCACGTGAACTCATAGGAAACCTTTTGTTCACCGCTGGGTCCTTTGATGCTATCTCGCGAGGTTACATGCTTACATGTGTTGCATCTGGGTCTTCCGCATGCAGTAGTTGAACCGGGCCTGGGCGGCTCGTCTTGGTGGTTAATGTTGGAAACTACCAACGTGTCCCTCAAGTTCTTGTCCCTGCGATATGCGCAAAGAGGGGGTGACGGAAATATTCTGGATGTAGTGTCGTCCGCGTTAAGGATATGCACATTTCTCATAATCATTTTGGAGACTCGTGTGTTGATGGGATGGTAAATGAGTACCAGAGGGACGCGTTCGACTGAAGTGCGAGGTTTAGGTGTCATGGCCTCGTTCTTGGTCATATTAGCGGTGCGACGGATAGCAGCATTGGTGACGGATTCAGGGTATCCGCGATCTGTAAAGAATGATGCCATAGTGGTTGCGTTGTTCTTGAAGTCTGCATCGGAGTCACAGAGTCGCCGGAGACGAAGTAGTTGCGAATATGGAATACCGTTCTTGCACGCTGGAGGGTGTGAAGAGTTGTATTGCAGATAACTATGGGAGTCTGTAGGTTTGTAGAATATGTTGGTACGGATGCGGTCGTCGTCAATGGATAGGAGGATGTCCAAAAACGGCAGATTCTGTGTAGCTATCTCGTATGTAAATTCTATGGCCGGGTGGCAGTTGTTGGCATGTGTAACAAATGCTTCAATCTCTGTAACAGAACAGGTGGCTGCCCTGATACAGTCGTCGATGTACCGATAAAAGAAGTCGGGTTTGCGACCGTTGTATGAGGAGAGGATCTGTTGTTCCAAATAACCAACAAATAGGCATGCAACGCTGCAACCCAGTCTGGTGCCCATGCGACTCCTTTGACCTGGTTATAGTATTCTCCGTTGAATCCAAATGAAGATGTGGTTAGAACGAGCTCAGCCAGGCGTATAAGAGTGCCAGTGCTGCACTGCGAAGAATTGTGTCGATCAAGGTGATGTCGCAGGGCGACCAGGCCATCAGGTATAGGGATAGATGTGTACAAGGACTTAACATCTAGAGTGAAGATGTAGCGTGGTCCGGCGGGATCACCGGTGAATCGAAATTCCTTGAATATCTCGAGGGCGTGTGTGGAGTCTTTGATATAAGTCGGCAGGGTCCTGACGATAGGCGACAGAACGTTGTCGAGATATTTACTTATTTGTTCTGTTGGACAACTGCATGTAGATACAACTGGACGACCAGGATTATTCATCTTATATATCTTGGGGAGCATGTAGAATCGTGCACATTTTTATATATATATATATATATATATATATATATATATATATATGATATAAATCGTCCTGATGACTTCCGTAAGAAGCACTAGAGTTTTTCACCGTTTATGTGCACTGGTTTATTCTGGGGAATGATAAATAATTTAATCATCACAATCCACCCAGAGAACTTAGTATATATTTCTCAAAGCCTAGATTGCATCAAATCCATCTTGAATCTTAACAATGCGAGAAAATGCAAAATGATTTTAAAATCTTAAAAACTGATGACAGCTTTTCACATTTTACGATTTCGAAGGGTAATCATGCATTGTAATGAGTGTAAAAATTGTTGATAATGTGTAATAATTAATTTTTACATTATAGATATATACAAATAAACTAAATTTTGAACATAGACAATTTCTGAACTTCTCTTATTATCGGTTCCAAGGGTTGACCTTTTACGAATTCTGCTCCATTGATTTTAATGCACTTATACTTTAGATTCCAAGATTGCAATATTGATACTAGTGAATAGAGGTAGTAGAATTTGCGTCAAGAGTATGCATTTTATGTTTCTATGTACACTCAGGTATTCGTGATGCAGAGATATCTCCAATTCAATTCGAAACATTAAACATGAAAACGGGAAATTCCCTAGTTCAATACATGAAGAAAAACTTATATATCGAAAACAGAACTTCGAATCAAACAATAGTGACCCTTGAAGTCAGTTAAAATTACTTCAATCGGCAATATTGAAAGAAAAAACCCCCGGTGATATCACACGTATCGACAGTCTAACTAAATATGGGATATCTAGACTGCAACTCTCACTCCCTCTACGTTCGCCATCTTGACAAGCAATACCGGTACAGTGTAGTGATCACAAGGGACGTGAGCTTGTGTTTTCTCACCTTATTATCGTAGCATGTTTGGATTGACTACACATTACAAGTTAATGCTTCAGTAGCATTGCATGGAACATTACGCCTGTCTGGTCGCACCAGAGGTGTTATAATTTACATGATGTAGTCAAGATGTATTTCATTCGACACATTCAAGTTTATTACATGGACGGGCACTGACTAGTGATGAATTGCTTAAACACGGTGAATTTATACCATTAAATCTTTTTATCTATAAAAATATTATTATCAACAACGTACACTTTTTTATTTGAATCGCCATGAATGTCGTTATACCGTTTAAAACTAAATTTAATACTACAACTTATCCCAGAATATGAAACAATTGGATCGGTGCGTTTAAAAGATAAAATTCCCATGCATTTTTGGCCAAATCGTGTTCACTTTTGAAAATTATTGGATGGAAGTCATCGAAGTCATGAAAATACATTTTACCTAACCAATATTGTAGGTGACATTGTGCTATAAGGACAGCCAGGGATGGAAAATTTACATTAAACGATGAATTTAATAAATTGGACTCCCGCAGCATAACTGGGCTAATACAACAGACGCTAAACACATAACACTATAGATGTTTCTAGCCTCACAATCTGCAAGTTTCTTGTACTCATTTCAACAGATGGTAGCCAGTGATGATTTTGTAAGCGACCATGTGTTACAAGGACAGTCCGGGATGGGAAGCTTACGTTATGAGGGTCATTCATTACAACTTACCGGTCTAACATGACTTGGCTATTTCATATCCTACTGCTAAGGCTCGAATTACATCTAAAGATTACACGTTTTCATTTCAACATGTTAAAAATGGACAGAGGCCGAAGAAGAAAACTATACAAATAATGCTAGCGATCTTAACACACAAGGGCAGTTTGTAATGGAAAGTCTACGTTTACAGGGCCATTCAATAATTTGTATTCCTGTGACTAATTCAGACATTACCTAATCCATTCTTACTTGTGTTTAATTTCGAATCACAGCTGCAAGTTACACGTACTTAGTCATATCAACTAGGTTCTTTTAGTGTTGATAGTGTTGTACCTTAATTGAAATCTCAACAATAAGAGAATTACACCAGTTTTGTTACAAGATACATACCTAGCCTATAAGTAATTGATTTAAAAGGTTTTAATAGAGCAATTCACAATTTATTTGTCCTAATAAAAATCCTAATCAGCCATTATATGGCACAATTCTACGTTGATGCAATTGGATAACCATTTATATCAGGACTTTGGGGTATCAAATGGGTTAGTTATTATATCAGGATTTTATAGATTATACTTCTATTCGAGTTTTGTCAAATCTAATAGTTTTTACAGGTTTACAGACCAACGGATGCCATTACAACAATTGCCAGTGACCGTGAACGTTGACTTTAACTGATATTCATTTCCACTGTCGAGAAAGGGAAAACATACACTATCATTATACACATTTGACTAATCGAACTATATATTTCCAAATTAATTGGAACTGTCTAAATTAGTAATTCGAAATGAATTTCCCTAACCAGGCGATATGTTGATGTACTAAACAGTGACATAGCTGTTGCGTTTAATTCAATTCTGATTGACCCATTGACAGGATATCGCAATTGGAATTCTAACGTGAGCATAAATTGAATGCATGGCTGTCGTAGTATTGCTTCTGGACAATATTATGAGCATCTGTGTGAGGAACCAGGTTGGGGTTCAGGATCTGACAGCTGTTTCAGGGGGCTTTTAATTTGTTCAAGAACATACCTATATTCTTTTTGAATGCTAATGCTTCAGGGTGTAAATTGCTCAGATCGTTTGGCTTATATGTGAGGGAAATTCATCTGAAATTTATGGCAATTATTATCTTATAGTTGTCTTTTGCATCACAATAAAGGCTAGGAATTTTAAAATTAAGGATTGCATCCTTAATATGGTACCATTGTATTATATCAATCTTCCACCAGTCTCAGTGGTGTTGAATAAGGGTTATTGTGTAATTTAAAACATTGTAACTCGCCCGATTATTTATTCGACCTATTGCATTGATATCATACCTAAATAGCACGTGATCTCAGTGTAGGATGAGTCTGATATATAATTCCTTCTCACTGAATCTGCTCACATTATTGCAAGACTGAGATGAGGTTGTCAGATGATACGGAATGTAACGGGATGTGTGGTGTATATGCTGTGGCGGTATTTGCGAATACCAAACCATACTAATACTTCTTTAAGTTCTTTGTCATCAGATTTATCAGTTTGCTACGTGGTCTGTTATTCTGCTTGTAAAATATCAAATTAAAAGTGATCTTGAGCCTGACTGACACAAATTGAAACGTAGTATATTAATTCCGTAGTCCTTTATAGTGTTAAAAAGCACTCTGAATACTCACCCTTCTCGCTCTTTTCCATGTATCTTTATGGTCCCTTTCTATCGCAATCTTATGCCCTTTCGCATCTATCCGCTCTATATTCTAGAGTCAGAATCTTACCAAACTGTAGACATTTTCTCCATCTATTTTTAATTAAATTTGTAACAATTAACCTCTGTAACAATTATGTCTATTTAATCATGTAAAATGTTTCTGCAATATGTTTGCAGAGTTTCGTTCTTGTAACCCTTACAGATGTAATCATAGATAGTTCCTCACTACCCAAACCACGTGTCCAATGCGGGGCGCAGTCTTGACTGATCAGCAACTTTTGATGAGCCAACATATGTATGAAATTGCGTTAATGTATAAAATGCTATAAAACAATTGATATTGTTAAAAAAAATCTTGCTTAGAGGAAAAAAACCAAAAACCAAAACCAAAACCAAATCATCAAAATGTTCAAAATTACCATCACTTTGTTTTCAATTGTGATAACAAGATTGCGCTTATCGCACAAATTTGCGTGAGTAAAATTCAACCTTTCCTGATATCAAGTTGAAAATGTGATGCATATAACGTTGATAACTATTGTGTGCAATATTATGTTAACAAAGTTGATGCTGGCATATTGTTTAGTTCAAACGAAAAAAGTAGAACGAGAAAGAATTTGAATGAATGTTAAAAATAAAAATAAAAAACATCAAAAACCAACAAGAAACCCAACAACTATAAAACCATGTTCATAAATATCTTAGAAGACGTTAATGACGTATCGGATAGCGACAAATAAAATGGGCATACCATAATCAATCCTTTGCATACTTGATTTTCAACTATTCGTTGTCCCGGGGGAATGGGATAACATCGGATGCTGCATATCGTTTTCAATACTACAATACTATTGTGTCATCAGCAGAATTCAGCCACAATTGCTGAGTGTTGTTCTAGATATATTTAAGAGCTGAATACGTTGTTCAAAGTTTCCCGAAACAATTGTGTTTGACTGAAGAATCCATTGCAACAATCTTGAACAATTCAGGAAACTGTTAACACTTTCCATGCGGCAGGCGGCTGCAGACGACATTCCAAAATGTCACAAAATGTTTAAAAAATGTCAAAATTATTAAATTTCATTACCATATTTGGAACCACCACGAGAAATGCATCGACATAAGTACAAACATGCCTAGTATTGGTTCAGTGATACTTCAGATAGACCTTGCCATTTAGGAAAGTTTTCTGAAAAATCTGTTTTGTATATGGTAAAACTAATAGCCGCGTGGAAAGTGTTAAGAACACACATTTACCTAAGAAATTGTATTTCTTACTATTGAAAATAGTTTTGACACTCTGCATGCCTTTTGGAAAAAAGCACTTTAAAACTATTTTACTCTGGCATTTTCAAAACATTCTCGTGTTGTGTAGGGATGAAGGGGGATAGGGTTAGTAAGAAGGGTTGTGTGTTTGCGGGGAATGGAAATCTATAGCCAATGTAAGATTTAATATAAATATTTGTAATCAAACAAACGCGCGTTATAAATGAATCCAGTAAACTCAATCCAACAAAAGTCTTCTAGATTTGTGAAGTGTATTGGTGAAGTGTAATACTCATGAGAATTCAGAGCAAAGACATGACTCATTTGTAAATATTTAAACAGATGCATATAGTATTTATGTCCTTATTTGAATGCACGTGCTGCGAAATATCATAATTACAATTGGGATAACCGTAATACTTATAACATTGGCAGATTAATCGGTTATACAGAATGCTTACTTTATGGCAGATTGTTCGACGATTTCAGCTTTAACACACTTTTTAAGAAGAACTATAACGTTTATAGACTGTGACATGATCTGTGTTTTCCCAATTCCATGTCTTGTGTTTCTCTGACGAGAATGATATCGACCTGAACTTATTTGAACCCATTGTGTACTGGCATATCTTCATGCCATTGACATTCAATGGCTGTTTCTTTGTAGTACTTCTTGACGATCAAACATTTCACTAATACCTACTCATGATTGTGATAAAAAGATAAGTTACAGGAAATTTATTAAAGGAAAGATATGCTTTGCATTTGAAAATATTAGTTTGAAATTATGAGACAGCTTATTTGGAGTCTAATCAGTTTTTTAGCAACTAAACTGAAAATAAAAAGTGAGTCGTAATCTTAAACAAATGAGTCATGTTGTCCATACAGGGTGAGTCAAAAAGACTGCAATAGTGAAAAGAAGCCATTTTATTTTCAAAACCAAAATGAATTTTAACTTTTTTTAAACGTTGCAAGAATGATGTATTTAATCCAAACTTTGTGTGAAAAAATGAAGTCGATCGCATTTTTTGTTTGTCTTTGGTGAACCTTTTGACCAGTGCACCCATTTTACACGTTTGTCCACGAGATACCCAAAATATGCATCAGATCGTAAAATGTGTCTCTCATTCAAATTTGGAAACTTGAGTTCATTCATGATGTTATTGGAATTTGATGCATCCTTTCTTGTTTACATGTGAGTTGGCATAATTAATTATAATCGTACCCATGCAATGAAAGCGTATAATGTTCTAAATTTTAATAAAAAACAGAAATTTTCCATTTTGTTGTTGGCGGGATATTCAAATATGAAATGCGTGCCATTTCAAATGAAAATCACTATGCTCGTGGACAAACAAGTAAATTTGGTTGTGCAGCAAAGAGGGTCACCAAATACAAACGAAAAATGCGATCGACTTCATTTTTCCACACAAAGTTAAGATTAAATACAGCATTCTTGCAACGTTTAAAAAGTTTTAAAAGTCATTTTGGTTTTGAAAACAAAATGGCTTCTTTCCACTATTGCAGTCTTTTTGACTCGCCCTGTATAGTGACACACCGTCACACACGTGTGCTATAATGGCACTAGGTTTCACACAATGGAAGACGGAATAAAGCGTAACATTTATGTTATCTTGTCTAGTTTTTAACTTGTCTATAGTTTGTGCATCACATTCAACAGTTGCGCCCCTGGGGGAGAGGGGAGTAGGTTTGCATAGAAAAGACGACAGGTGCCACTTACTACGTGAGTGTGCAACACAGTACCACTGATATTTACGATAATCGACACGCATCCGCTTCTATTATTTTTGGCGCCGGCCATCAACCAAGTATACCATGCATTCACCTGAAAAAATAGAATATAAAAGATAGCCAAAAGGTATTTGAGATTTATCTGCTATCAGCATGTAATAGAGGTGCGTAGGCAAGTATTTATTAGCGTTTGACAGTGTTTCACCTCAATTCTCATCGGTTATTGTATATTTATTTATTGATGATCAATGAATATTAACGAGACATGAAAAGTTAAAACTACACATATCTATTATTTTTGATATGAAGTTATCATATTTACCGTAACTCGTTGACATACATGTATAGACTTAGCTGATAGACATATCAATGCTTGCATTGGGTTTACATTTGCCATTCTTATCAACACTGACGCAATTTTTTCATATTTAGTATTTCATGAATTTTATTTATTTGGTTGGCTACTTTTCTGGCTCAGTAAATAAGAAATGGATATTCCTTTTAATTAGTGGGCACCGTCCAACAGCAATAACACGTAAATTATTCTCAACAAAGTTACACGGATGGCTTTCATTTTATTTAAAAGTAATTCAAACCTACGTTGTATCCACAATTCAGTATACATGGTAAATGTCCTGATGTTTAATGTACGAGTTTAATGACAGTAGACCTCAAAAGGTTTGTCTTCGGGACCGATGGAAGAATAATTCATATAACAATTGTCTTCAACCCATCAGTTTTCTTCCATCAGTTATATACATATCTAAAGTATTCAACGGCAATCCGGATACATTTTAACAACACATAGCCTCTTGTGCACATACAAAGCATTTCACGACGAGTAAATTCACTATGGCGGTCTTTTCTTTTTAAAAGGAAAATTTACTTTCTAGAATAAATAATCTGAAATGACATTGTGTAGGTTCTGTGCGTGATGAATTCGTCCAGTAAAAGCGATATATTTCATCAATGTTTAACATCGGAGTGTCAATGTCCTAAACATGCGAATGAAACCTGAACAAGGTATTATACTTTTGTATTTATGCAAAGGTAGACCCGTACACGAGATGTAGACTTAACCTCCTATATCAGCACGTATCAAGACATGTATACTTTGTGTTTTTAAGACGCTTTTCAATATTTTGTTATTCCTGTTTCAGTTCAAATGCAAACACATATATTTTATCGGTAAAAGTGCGTTAGCTAGGATTTGTGCGTGTCTAAAGTAACAGATCGTGACTGTACCGTTATTTCCTTTACCAATCTCTGCGCCATCGATTCTTTTGTTTTGCTTCACGTACAAATTGCACCTGATACAAAGTGTTTTTATTATTAATCATTCATCATAATTCCGCATAAGCGATGGGGAATATTCTATGCTCATATGAAATCCATACCAATAACATCCCATTTGCTGATATCTCAGGTATACTGGAATGTATAAGCCCTGTAAACAAAATATCTGAAATTCATTTGAGGGGTTCGAAAATCACCAAAAGGTCAATCATACTGATATTTTAAACCTTTAGGTCCATACCAACAACATCAAGGTTGAGATTTCTCCATCTTAACTCTATTTCATCTGTCACTAAATGAACAGGTGTAAGCTAGTTCAGCCAGGGTGAACTGGTTGAAGTGGACATGTGCTGCTTCTCATAATACCCGGATGTGCAAGGAAATGTATTTGTGTAACCCATACGAACGACGACCCGTCCTTCGTATTACCAATTCCCATCATCGTACACTGTTATTACGGTTGTGTAACATTTTACACAACCGCTGTTTACTTAGGAACCTAGCAACTGTTGTGTAATATCTACACAACAGTTGTGTAGTATTTCCCAACAATTAGTTAATGTTCTACACAATAGTTGTGCATTACTATTGGGTTGTGGAATGGCCATTTTAATCGTTTACGCAGCATGGGGTTTTGGAGAGTTGATTGAAGTATTTGACGGTAGGTATAAGTTTCACTTGAAATATTTCAGTAAACAATACGAAGTAGTAAAAAGTGTTCAGTGTGTGTGATTCTATCAGTTGGCTTTTTTGGTAAATTAGTGCAAAATTATATCGTTGTGTAACAGTAAAGTGTAAACTGTTAAGTATGTAAGCTTATAAGCTTAAGTTTAGTTATCATAATTTTGCACTAATTTACGAAAAAAGCCAACTGATAGAATCTCACACACTGACTACTTGTTACTACTACTACTTTCAATTGAAACATATACTTACCTTCAAATACTTCAATCAACTCTCCAAAACCCCTCTCGCTTAAGCAACACCGACACGTCCGCCATTTCGTTTCCAGTAATTTTGGTCACAAGAAGGGTAATTTGTGATTGGTTAATTCTTATCACGTGCTTTTAAAGTCTACACAATTGTTGTTTACAATTCCGTTATCGCGGCAATTTTATATAATCGAATTACATTTTACACAACCTACAATTTGATATGATTACACAACCTTGTTTAATAATCACACATGGTTGTTTAAAAATCTTTTTACACATGAGAATAACAGTGTAACATTTAATGTAATCATTTTGATAACAGTCAAAACCGATTGCTAAGAAACAGGTTGAAGGTTGGTAAGGGAGCACATCAAAACTCGACCGCGCGGCAACCGCCGGTTCCGCCCGGTTGGACCGCATATCATTGTTTAGAACAATAGAAACCGGCTGCAACCCGACGGAACCCCACGGAACCGGCGGTTGCCGGGCGGTCGAGTTTTGATGTGCTCCCTAAATAACTGTTTAAACCTATAGTGCCAATTACAATACTTCAATGCCATATCAGTCAGTGATCAGGAAAGGTGTCCATTGGGGCAGCACTATGATTCTTTCCCTTTAATGAAACCGATTTTGTTGTTGTTGTAGAAAGTCGATTAACATAGATTGACAACAAAACATAACGCTGCCGCAATGGCAATGCACGCGGTCTACAACCAACTCATATTAATGTTCATCTAATAATATATTATTAAAGTAGTTGTCGACGCCTTTTTGAGATGCTCACTAATTTGAGCTAATCGCCGGCCCTTTTTGCATTCTATTATGCGGTAGTAATCATAAATGCATTAAATTTATATGCAGGCTGACATTCATCTTTATAATGATCGTAATGGACGTTTGAACCGTGATGCTAAAAAACCGCGGCATCTTCTCTGCATGTGTGTTGTGCATAATCGAATCGTTCATTCTCTTCTTCCAGGATACCATAAGTAGCTACGTGTGTGATATACTCCCAACGCTGGGTAATAATAATAGTGTGGTACAATAGTGATTGAGTCACGCAATAATTGCTTTGCTGTTATTTTATCAAAGGGAATTTCAACCCAAATGGATGGCGCTACTCGTGCTGCTGCATAAAATAATAAGATCGAAACACGATTCATCATTTTCTTGTATAATTATATCAATATGATAGCATTACTAGTGTATCACTTATAGCGTAAGAAAAACAACCACTTGATATCATAACTTATTTTCCAAATGTCCTTTGCATTTGTATTATATCACTCCAGGTCTTCTATATATGCTTTGGCATAGTAAACTGCACATGGCAAGGCCAGCTAGCAATTTCCAGCGCCAACAGGTTTACCGTCCACATTAAATCCTCAAGCATCGCGTCGTCTGCTGCTGAGCTCTCCTCTTGGCGGGAAGATATCACCCGCGGGAAATATACGTTATTTGAGCACATCATACCCCAGATTTCTTAACGACTAGTGACTACTGATACATCGAAGCGTCCTAGATACGCTGAGTTTATCCGCTGTGTTTTCTCTACGCTCAGTTTTTAACCAAGTGGACGTTTTATACACATATGTCAAACATATCTTGAATGGATTAACACTAACCAATTATTTAAGGTCAGTAATATCGTTAATGCATTTTTATTAAGCATGAACTCCACATACCTAAAATAGAACACACAATTTGGTGTAACTAAAGCTAGCATTGCATAATGTGCTGAGTGACATTAAACTGGTTTTTTGGCATATCGTGATAGGAGTAAGCATAGAGTAGAAGGCTAATATAACGCTGTTGTCAAGTGCAAAAGCGTGCATCAAATTCACTTCATATCCAAGTTGGTGACAACCTAAGCTCAGATTTGATCCAGGGGTTGATTGAAGACCAATGTCTTGTGTCATATTTCAAACGGACAAGTATATTATTGCGTTTTGAGAATGCTGATTTTCTATAGGCCTATTAGTATTTTTAGAAAAAACCTTCCATAAATGTACATGGTACGTAATTGAATGACGGTCAATTGTCAGACGTAAATCATTGAAGGGGTATGCAGGGATGTTTTGGGTGATGGAAACAGTTTTAAAATGTGCTTCAAAACTAAAGGCAAACATGGTACTTGTTCAAACAAATCATTTGCATGTGACAAAAACCCCGAAATATCCCTAAGAAAAAACTTATGAAATACGTTTTTGAAAATAATTCTATAGATGGAAGTGACGTTTGAAAATACTTTCCTGTGGACATGAAAGCATATCTTGCCTGGGATTTTGGTGCAAAAAGAAACAATTTGGGTATTTTCTTACCACTAAATAAAAAATATAATTGGCAAAAATGGAAAAATCTGGAAATTGGTTTGATTGAATTCCAATCTTTAGTTAAACACTTTATTAAAGAAAATGAATCAGACCCGAAGCCAACAAAGTATAAAAATGAAATACATTAAAATTTCCATATCCTAATTGTCTCATATCAATTGGTTAAGACTAGTTAAGAAGCGGAAGCCTTCTCAAGAAATGTCACTTTTGCCAACGTACTAAGCAAACGTGATTATTGAATTTCATAAATGAACTGTAACAGATGTATTGTGTAATCGGTGAGTACAACCATTTATTAGAACTTTGAATTTTGAACTCGAATTTGGGGTTTTACCATTAGACTTCATGTGGTGTGCTCGAAGTTTTGAGATGTACACATTGCGTGACTTTTATTCTTGAAAAAGGGAATGGCATTGATTATTGTAATAATATGGTTGAATAAACCTCTACACATTGATAACGAAATTCTTGGTTTTGAAATCAATACGATATTATTAGAAGGGTAAAACGGACATAAAGATTACACTTTTTTCAGTTGCAAATTTCCCAGAATTTTAGAGATATCAAAATATTATATTTACATATTCTTAACTGTGATATCTTGAACATATGGTGAATTACAAAATAATTACTATTTAAAGAAAATGGTCAACAATTTGACTTAACCGGAAATGCATATGGTTGAAATAACGTAGCATATGGCTAATTTAACGGATTGGTTAATGGTGCTCCGAGTTCTGAGATACCTGCGTCTAAAACAAGTGTAAACATTTCTTTGTATAATTCTATTATCTTGCTTGAGGACAAACTGACTTTTAATCTTTTTGTTTGGTAAGGCTACTATTTTGTAATTAGAGTAATTTCAACACCATTTTCACCATATAAACCTAAGATATTGTAAGATTATGTAAAAATAAACGTATGATGTTTCTAACATTCTGAGAAACCTGCTTCTAAAATGTGTAGCAACATAAAATGACAATAATAATGATTAGAAAATAATCCTAAACGGGCACATGTCATTAACTATTTCTCAAAGCGTGATTTTTCTTCCCCAAATACTTTCACTAATGAGAAAAATGTGCATATTTTTAGAAAACTGAATTGTAATTGTACATGCACTATAGATAGTTGCCATGGTTACACATCAACGAGTAATAAGTCAAAGACCCAATTTTCATTGTTATTTCACATTAAAACGCTAATTTCACATCGTCAAGGTGAGGGCTGATTTGCGTTTCGTAAATTCTTCAGATTATACACGTTTGATAAAACTGCAATTATGACTGCCGCCATTTTGTAACATTAACATATTTTATACGCCAATGGTAAAGGCCAGAAAGAGTTCATCAGTTTAATATTTAATAGAGCCATTTGAAGAGCGAATCTTTGTTTTTCAATAGGTTAATATAATAATATTTCGGAGCTAGCGAGATTTGATAGCTTATATAACATACCGGTTATATATAGCGCTTACATTTGATGGGTGAACACACAGAAAGAAAATCACACTATCAAATTGTGACAGTCCAGACAAAATTGTCAAAATGACCCTCAAAACAGATGATCACCATCTGTGTTCGTTGGTAAGACGCAAACCAACAAAGACAAATTATGAATACAGATTAGGGCCTTAACATGAGCCCTGACATGACACGCCCGTTACCAAAAGCTTTGCTCCATTAACCCTAACCTTCCTAGAACCTATGATTCACTACGGCATAAAGCAATGTCCACACGCATGTTACAGGATTCGATTCGATGACGTCATCATTCGAGCTGATATGTGGGTTCGAAATCGCTGCCCGGGTAAGCGTTGGAAGGTAAGCCGAGTGGTTAGGGACGCGGCGTGGTGATCGGAGGGTCCGGGTCGAATCTCGGGGGTTTCGCGGCGATATGTTGAGTAAAAAATTATACTTTGTCCCCTCCCCTGGTTTCCACACAAAAACATAGCCTAAATGGTTAGGGTTAATACACACAATTGTCAGTGGTCCTCAACCCTAACCTCTCTGGAACCTACGATTCACTACGGCAACAATCAATGTCCACGTGCATGCTACATCATTCGATTCGATGACGTCATCATACGAGCTGATATGTGGGTACGAAATTGCTGCCCGGGCAAGCGTTGGTAGGTTAGCCGAGTGGTTAGGTTAGCGGCGTGGTGATCCGAGGGTCCTGGTCGAATCTCGGGGGTTTTGCGGTGATTTAAGAGGTAACAAATTCATACTTTGTCACCCTCCCAGGTTTCAATGCAAAAGCATAGCCTGGCTGGTTAGGGTTAAGCAGTCGACTATACTCTGTGTGGCCATCTCGAGACAGTGACGTAACTGAACAGGCGCAGCTTTTACGCACGCGTGTGTATCTTCCTTCTTTCAACGCTCGTGTTTGTACGCCAGCGCCGCGAGTATGCGCGCGCATTATGTGATGCAATTAGTAGAATACGCGGTTACGTCACTGTCTCGAGATGGCCAAACAGAGTATAGCAGTAGTAGGTATACTGGTTCACTATCCTGTCGCAACAGGTTAATATATGAATTAGCTAATTGACGTTACCATGGTTTTTCTCCTGTGCCACGCAGTAGTCTCACTCTGAAGTATTGTCCAATGTAAGTTAGACATTTGAAATCCTTTTACTTTATTTGTATCGTGAATAGTTTGAATTCTATCGGCATTTCTAACTTTATAGAGTATTGGGAGGACATAGTGTACTTTTATCATGAGATTAGAAATCCCATATCATGCTGGTGAGGCAAATAAGATGTTATCAGATAAACGATAAGTATAAACGTGATTTGCAATATCCGTAGTTTTCCCTCAACGACAGCCGATTGAAAGGTGGAAATGTAACTATGTGTTTAATGCTTGATAAAAGCACATCTTCACCTAGCAGCATAGTGCGATGGCTTTCAAGACCGTTGTTTGCTGACGGGTGCTATTTTCCCCGAAGATAACATGTTGAATTCATCATGTTCATAGTGTGCAACATATGACTGGAAACACCTGTGGCTCTCTATAGCATAATACCATTTAATCAATGCACAAAAAAATCAACTACGGAGAGATGTGGCGGGGAAAATGTGACAAACGAGGAGAAGATCTTTTTTGAAGAATGAAAGAATCTTCTTCACTTACATGAAAGATATACTAAATATTTCATGGTTTGTGGTTTTTCGACTTCCATTGATCACTACTATTTTTAAGCAAATGAGAAAAGGATAAATCTAATCATTATCACAATACTGGTTGTTTCCCATCACAATGTATGTTTTCTCATCTGAATTTGTCACCAATGTTTCTAGGTTGCTTGAAGTTAGGTAATTCAAAAGATGAGGACATATGGTGATATATAAATGGAGGCACCATGTGAGAAACGTTGGCACTATGACGCTATGCAGGGTTTTGATGACTTTGATGAGTACAACTCATTTGTTTGGGCACTTACCAGTTTGAAACTATAGACTATGATAACCTACTTAGCTTGACAGCCCCTTATAATATAGGCCTACACTAATCACAATGAATTCAACGCTGCGTAAAACCAGAATATTTTACCATGTTTCATTAGTTGGAGCCCTCCAGCGTTTTTTTCTCTCGATGACGCTGTCGATCGTTGATGATAAAATTGCCGTCTTGTTCGTGTTGTAATCACTTTTAAACTAGGCAGGTTTTAACCTACTTGGCACAACATAATGTATAAATTAAAAAACGTGTCAAGATAATTTACAAGGCCACAATTCGACCAGGTTTTACATTTTCTAGAAGCGATTCCTTGCGAGACCGACGTCTACTTTATTGTGCACACTTACGCGTATGCACTTTGGTCACCGGGACTCACCAATTAAGGGCGCCATTTCCCAGTGAAATTCATATTTCTTTTGGAGTCTTGGAAATATTTTTTAAAAACTGATTTTCATGTATAAAACAAAATATATTTTTATTGAATTATTCTACTCGAACAATGGAGAAAACATTGTCTTTTGATGAATTATATTCTTCATTCTTCAAATCAGCTACGAATTCTTGAATGGAATATTCCATATTTCACATATTGATAAAATTACTTTTATCAGTGTTTTTGTGAAACATTCAATATTTGAAAATTATATCCCCAATTCCATCTTAGGAAATAAAATACAATGTCGTCTGGCTGACATCAAATTCATCAACGAGGTCCCAGGAGAATGATCTCATTACACTTCTCTCTGATCTTCAAAATATTACAACAAATTAAATTGAAAAACATACCGTGTGTTGCTTTTCGGAATCGCTCCTTCCCTCCTACTGTTGTTGTTTAAGAAAAAAGAAAAAACATTTTGTGTAAACATTTGTCATGATGCTTTTCACCCAAGCGTAGTTTATTACTTGATACAGGACCCCATCAAAACTTCATTATATTTGTTTGGTGTGACCACCGAAACATTTGCAAGTGTTATTCAGCTCTTTTATTTTTATTGGCTGTTGTGTCTCTGGCAATGGCGAAGTCTGGATTTGAAGGTAATTTGAAATGTCAATCGGCAAATAAAAAGTGTCATAAAAATGGGAGCGACATCTTGGTGAAATATGACATATTAACCCTGAAGCTGTTATATTTTATTGCCAGCACCACAAATTATGGACTGTAGAAATGCGAAGATTTGCCAGCAAGACACTAGTTTTGCCCGCCGACAGATTACCGGTCAGGATGCAATCATTGACCATAGTGCAATGGTGGTTTGGATATTTTGTGCACAAAGGGTAGTGGAATTTCAATTAGTTAAACTTAAAATTTATTTCACCACTTGAACAAATGAATAAATATTGAATATTTTGATATAAAAAACCCTTTGTTAATCAGTGTATTTACGATAAACAACACGATTATATTAAGATAGATATCGAATCGGACATGACACCATACAGTGGCTTCATCGGAAAATGGATTCTACTAAGCCTGATGATAAAGTAATACCAGTGAAGCGTTACAAATTTCCATGGCAACCGTCTCACATGAATGTGTGAAACACAGATAAAAGCGAGCAAGGAATTATAGTTTATAATCTAGAGGGCAATTGGTTCTGATTGGATGGGATTTCATACATTAATAAATCAACATTGATGCATCAACTTCGGAAACCGCTCGCAACATTGATGACATCTTTCTTTTGGTAGTTTTGAATAAATAAACTAAAATATGCGTCATAAAATAAACAGTATCTAGGCTACTTGTCAAAATAAATTCGTTGTTGCTGGAGAAAAGGGAAATTGCCAAGTTGCAAATCAATGGTGTACATTTGTTTTTGGCAGGGGGGAGCAGTGGCGGATACAGGGGGGCGGAGGGGGCGGGGGCGGGGTGATTTTTTTGGGGTACCAATTAAAAAAAACCTTGGTCAGCCCCCCGTAAATTTTGATCCTGGATCCGCCACTGGGGAGGGTAGTTTTGCTGACGCGTTAGCGCCAATTTCGCACTTGCGCGCATAGGGTGATGTGTGAGGGGGAAGTGCCCCTCTCAGAAGCAGATTTTTTTTTGAAACTGGATTCATGCAATTTGGAACATACTTTTAAGGACAATTTAGATAAACTCCCAATATATTAATAGTTAACATTAATAAGCATTTTACTCCCCATCTCCCGGGTAAGCTTTAGAATACCCTACCATTTGTATTCCCCACTGTGTAAGTGTATGGGTCGTTCTTTAAAAGTCCCCATTGAAGACATGCAGTGGTAGGGTATACTAAAGGAACTCATGCCGTGGAGTACATATGGTGATACGGTATGTCGGTAAGAAATTTCGAAACATGGATCCACTTGGCAATATTTTGGACATAGCTAATAAACGTGGGTCCCATTCTGTTTGTTCTAAATAAATTGCTTAAATGTCATTTAAGAGGAGAACTTTTTTCACAAATGGGACCAAAATAGTTACAATTGATGGAACTGCAGGCTTTCTCACTCCTCGTTTTCCTTGTGTGGCCAAAGAATCAATGAATCATCAACAATCAATAAAAATAACGGCAAAGATATCGGCCGCATGTGGCGCTCTCTATTTCCTGTCAATCAATCCCGGTAATCAATAACAGTCTTGTAATTTTTTCAGCCAGTTCCGCAATGAACCATTATATAGTCCGTTCAAGTTCATAACAGTGTCAAAGGATCTTTACAGATCAGACCGCACTGCTGTGCAAAAGACGTTTTGTAGTCTGTACAGTGCAACTTACCATAACTGCCCTTTATTTCATTGTGTCATGCATATAGACCTATATTGGATGTAAACAAGCATAGTATAGGGGACTGGTATAGAAATCCACACACAACCCTCCTGTGTATAACCATGCTTCACTGCACATTGTTTGATGTTGATGTACTGCTAACGCGGTAAATTCAAATGCATGTTCCCTGACTGGTGAAGCATTTGTTTGCATACACTAAAGCTAAGATTGTGCACAAAATGTATACACACTGCTTAAATACTTATAATAAAAAACTGAAAACAAAATCATAAAAAGTGCTCATACCATTTTGTTGTTCAGGTCTTTAGCTCTAATTTGATAGGTCACACGCCAATATTAAAGTTATGGTTATCTTTAAATTAATTCTTAAATATTGGTTCTTAGATATGCAAATTAATCAAATAAAGAAAAAAATACACAGATTTTTCTTATTTTGCTCATACAAAAATATCAGAATTGGGTATATGCACAACATATCTGATTTCCAGTCTACCAGCGTACACACATCTCTAGATAAAAAGTCAAATGTGTTTTGGACTTGATGCTAATTAAATATGCAAATAATACGCAAATGATGTCATTTTATAAAATCGCTCTAATAAATATTTACGTTAAGACTTCTTTAATATGTGTCACCAAACTTGACTTTATTGGAGGAAAATTGGTGTTGTTATTGTCATTTAAGTGAATTTGGTGAAACGGGCATTTATGGTAAGTTGCACTGTAGTAGACAAGGGGGCAGTCAACGTTATTTCCATTGGTCAAGGGGCAGTCCTATGGTATAGGCTCTATTAGAGCTAGCGGCAACCTACGTTGAGAGATCGTTTTAGAGCCAACATCAGTGGACAAGGAGCAATTTATTTGAACGGCTCTTTTTAGAGCCACCAATCTTTCACAAGTACTCTTAAATCATCGTGCAAGGTGCAGCCCAAATGATGATAATAATAGAGACGTGGCAATCTCTATTTTTTGCTTAATATTATAATAATCTGGTCCTGAAGAAGTCAGAGCTTATCCTGACGAAAGCTTGACAGTTTTAATTATTTTTTTCCGACGTCGAACCCGTTAAACTCTTAACCTTTAATGTATATTTGATCTATTTTATTTTTGTGTTATTGTTATTGATCAATGAGGGACAAGACGAAAACGCAGTGCTGAAATCGTAGGAGTTTATAAACGGAATATATATTCAGGCCTGTAAGAAGGGGGGTGGGGGGGGGGGGCGATGGTGGCGATCGCCCCCCCTTTGAAAATCTTCCCCGGAAAATTTGTACACAGATGAAAAAATTTCGCGCTCTACGCGCGCATTTGTCTTCCCAAAATGCAATATTCTTTGCTACAAGCTTGTTTAGAGCCAAAATGTACCTCGATCGTGCAAAAAATAGGTGCAAATTCGAAAATTTACGCGGGCTGCGCGCGCATCTTTGACTCACAAAAATCTTTCGCTGATTTTTTTTTTTAAACGCCCCCCCCCCTTTGAAAAAAGGGTCTTACGGCCCTGATATTCACGCGTGAATGGTAACTTGTCTTTACAGAGTGTCTCAATTGAGGCCGAGAAGAAACAAAGTGTAATCAATCTATCATTGTTCAAGCCAGGTACATCAATAATCTTGAATCAACGGAAGTAAGAGACACATCTATATGAATGAGTCTTACGAAGTAATCTCATGCCGTCTGATACTAAATCCAACCAGATTTCCCAAATGGGGTAGAAAATACGCCATGTGTGAATAGATCAATCACAATCGCATACGTTATAAAGTTACCTGTTCAACCTAACAGGAGTCCCCAATGGTACCCTATGACGTCATTGATGCCAAATGTATTGTTTTTGTCTCTAATTTCAGTGAATAATTTATGATTGGGAATTGTTACGGATGTGTGATTGACCAACACTGCTAGTGTCAAGTAAACTATTTATGCGGGATTACATTTTCGTTATATTCGAAAACGAACATTTTGGCAGCATTCTGTTTTCACGAATTAATATAATATAATTTTTAATAGCTAATAGGAATATCAACATATTGCGAGAATGATTGTTTTGCGATTTGTTTGCGACTTGCGATTCATTGTCAGTCGCAAGAATCTCGCAGGTTTCACAATTTCTCCAGCAAGCGAGAGAAACATCTGATATTTGTAAGAAATAACAATTGCATTTTCCTTTCATTTACGACATGCTCGTAACTGTTTGGTTAAAAACAATACATGAATAGGTTGTACTGTAAGCAACAAGGTCCGTGACCTTAAGTGTAAGGAATCATATAATACAACATGACTGCTTTATTGGTTGTGCACAAAGAAGAAACAAATATATAAGAAACTTTGGTATGGGTTTTATTATCAAGATGAATTAGCTATAGCATCTTGTCAAATTACGATCATAATGCTCAGAGTCCAAGATATTTGGATATTACACTTTGCTCACAGGGGGCTGCGTATTGTGATTTAAATCATTCGCATTCTTAATTATCAAGCGCTAAATGAAGTCAATTGGTTTCCTACCATACAGTCGCAAAATAGAGTCTATAAAGGTAATAATATAAGTAAAGCCGAGTCTGCATCAAATCCATCTGGAAACTATAATTATTTTAAGCCACAGGTCTATAACAAGCAATGCGAGAAAATGCAAATGATTTCAAAATCTTAAAACTAATGACCGCGTTTCACATTTTATGATTTCGGAATGCAAAAGATACTGTTCATCACTTGATTAATTGTTACATTATAAGTATATCCGAACAAACCAAATTGTGTTCTGAACATCTCTTATTACCGCTTCAAGGATAAACTTTTACGAATCCGACTTCCTTGATTTAATGCACTTATACTCTTAATTTCAAGGTTGCTATATTGATACTATTTAATAGAAATACTAGAATTCGCGTCAAGCCTCAAGCGTATGCATTTTTTGTTTCTCTGTACATTCAGATATAGCACGTGTATGTTGAGTAAATCGTGATGCATAGATATCTCCAATTCAATTTAACAAATTAAACATGAAAACGGGAAATTCCCTAATCCAATACACGAAGGAAAACCTCGATATTGAAAACAGCACTTCGAATCAATCCAAAGTGACCCTTGAAGTCAGTTAAAATCACTTCAATCGGCAATATTGAAAAACAATGAAATCACACGCT
Source organism: Ophiura sarsii (assembly GCA_035610835.1). Classification (NCBI taxonomy): domain Eukaryota; kingdom Metazoa; phylum Echinodermata; class Ophiuroidea; order Amphilepidida; family Ophiuridae; genus Ophiura; species Ophiura sarsii. Next base: position 14,774,853 of record CM069448.1, on the reverse strand, counting down.
ATCGACAGTCCACTAAATATTGGATATCTAGACTGCAACTCTCACTCCCTATACGTTCACCATCTTGACAAGCAATACCGGCACAACGTAGTGATCATACGGTCGTTGATTTGAAACAGCAAGGGACCGGGGCTAGTGTTTCCTCACCACACTAACGTAGCATGTTTGGATTGACTACACATTACAGTAGCAATAACATGGAACATAACGATTTTCTGGTCGCACCAGAGGTGTTATAACGTAGAAGAGAGCGGGAATGTTCGCCCCATTTTCATTTAAAATGGCCTAGAGACGTCAATTTGAAAGATGTAATGGACCTATTGACATTACATGAAAGATTGATATCTTGGCTTCATACGACCACAATTTCAGTACCCCAGGCCTTACTGAAAAGGAATGAGTGCAGGATAAAGACAGGTGTCAAAAATTGTGAATTTGCCCCGACACCAGGGCAGGTACGTCCATAGGCCGGGGCAAGTTCGCCATGGTCTCATAATTAGGGTTCATAAAGTAGTATTTATCAAAAAGATATACACATTTGTTATGCAATGTGATTTTCTTCCAAAATAACATTTAGAGAATCCACAATTTCAGGCTGGGGTCATTTTTACGGAATATACTCATTTAATATTAAATAATTATAATAAATACCACCTTTAAAAATATTATCTTCTAATTTTAGTGCAACTCCATTCCAGATAGCTATTCTTATAATTACAAATACGCTACAGGAAGTGAATTACAATTTTTAAGTTATACAAAATCTTTATCATGTAAATCCCCTTTGGCGAACATGCACCATCATGAAAAGGCGAATGTGCCCCATAGCACAATAAGTACATTGACCCGATAACCACGCACGTCCCACATACAATGACGGGTTTATAACTGCATCAAATCCATAACCTATCCCATCCCTACATAATGATGATTTACATTAAAATCTTCTGTATGAATATCTTTAGAAAAAAAAATCCACTTTTATGATGTAAAACTTTTTTTTTGATGATAATTTGACAAACATTATACGTTTTTACTTTTGCAAATAACCTATACAATAAAGTTTAAAAAAACTCAAAATACGAAATGTTCGACTAATTTTGCTTGATCGCATTAGATAACGTATCTGGAATTTTCAGCTGAGACCCTTTGATATTTGACCTCCTTAAAGACACGTGAACTTTTTACATTAATGTAGATAGTCGACATCAATAGTTTATCAATATTATTGTCCAAAACAGTGGTGAACATGAGAATCAAATCAAACACAGTTTCCGAGACAAAAATGAACGTCTCTCTACTCTCTGCACAAAATAGATTAGTGCGTCTTTAATATTAGCCACAATATTAAGAAAACTAATTCCAGAATAGAGCTATCAGCTATCGTTATTCTAGTTTTATGATGACTCTAATATGTAACATCAGACACTGAGAGTCTTCGCACGTTTCTTGTGACGATATTGTATTATTTGTAAGCTAAATAGAACCAGTCTGACCAGTTTGTATTTAGAAAACGATGTTTGTACTTGGATTAGTGGTCGGAAGATTTGATGTTTATGTTGCTGTTGGCAAAACTAAATATTCTTACTAAATTTAGTTTAGTAAGAATAAGATTAAAATCAAGACAATAAACTTTTCATACAATATGGACGATTCATCCACATAGAGAATATTAATTCGTCAAAAATGTGGTTTTATTTGACCAATTAAATATTTGTCATGGAAGGTTCGTCAGTTAAAAAATATTTTGTAATGCTAAACAATTATTTTTTACTGATGAATTACCAATAAGTGGTATTTAAATTAATTTTCAACATAGCAAATATTTTCACGACACATAAATATTTGACTTTCAATGACAAATGAAATGACAAATTAGAAGAATACATTTTAATCAATAATAAGTCATTTAATATGAATGACAAATTCAATGGCAATTAAATGACTTATCTTAATTTGTCATTTCATTGATAATTAGTCATTTAAATTGTCATTTCATTGATAATTAGTCATTTAATTTGTCATTTCAATTGTTATTCATTCATTTGTCATTAAAAGTTAAATATATTTCAGTCAAGGAAATGTTTGTTACGATGAAAATTAACTAGAAACACTCTAAATTGTTCTTTTAGTATCACAAATAAATCTGCACCATTACAGAATATTTCTTGAAGCACAAACCTGCCATTTCTTATGTTGTCAAATAAGACCACATTTTGATGAATTAATATTCCCTGTGCACGGACTCCAATCAATCAATTTTTTGTTTTATTTAACTAAGCTTTTGAAATTAGTCGATGGAAGTCAGCAACGTCATGTAAATACACTTACCCAATCACAATTTAACAATAATTGTAAATTACCTTGTATGATAAGGACAACCCGGGAGGGAAAATCTACATTATTCGAGGTATTCAATGACTTGGACTCTCACAATTGGGATAATACAGACGCTAAAGCAAATACACTTTTAGATATATTTAGCGTCAAATCACAGCCGCAGAATGTTACACGTACTCGTTTAAAAACGTAAAATAGCGGATCGACGCATTTCAAAGTCGTGTACATACAAGACAATGTTGTAAGCAACCGTGTGTTACAAGTTCAGCCCGTGATGGAAAGCCTACATTATATACATGCATTAAAACTTACCATTCTAACATGGCTTGCCTATTTCATATCCTACTGTAAGGCTCACATGAAATCTAAAAGTTACATGTGTTCATTAAACATGTAACAAATAATGAATACAGGCCAATCAAATGTGTGTGCATGAACCTGCAGAAGACAAACATAACATTTTAGCGACCTTGTCACACAGGGGCAGTTCGGAATGGAAAGTCTTCGCTTATAAGAAAAGTTGTACCTGTGGCAGCCAATATTTGGACCAATAATGATTTTTTTCCGTCCGTATATTTATGTGGGCATTCATATCAGGATTTTAATTATAAATTATAAATGGGTTAATCATTCATAGATTTTTGTGGTAACGCGTGGTATTTTGTTGAATCAAAAACTTTCGAGTCACAAGTCACATTGAAACTGTAAATCTCAAGTAACAAATCAAGTAACTCAAACTCAAGTTATTTCAATTTATTTGTTAATGGGACCAAGTCATTAACTGCAGGGCAAGTTATTGGGAAAATGTCAAGTCAAGTCACAACTAAAAATGTCATAACTGGAAATCATGCAGGTCACCAATATCCAGCAATTCCTTTCAGAATGCAGATACCCATGATTTTCTTACGACACTACATCACGCGCGTTATCAGTGACCTTGAACGAATTGAATTGAAAACCCCTTTCCACTGTTGAGAAAGGGAAAACATAAACCACAATACTGGTTTGACTTGAGCTTAAAATCTTAGGTCCACTTTTACTAGCCAGGTCTTTTAGGAATATCTGATTTTTCATCGGGCAAGGGGCAACCCAAATGATGATAATAATAGAGAAGTGGCAATCTCTTCTTTTTGCATAATATTATAATAATTTGGTCCTGAAGAAGTCAGAGATTATCTTGACGAAAGCTTGACAGATTTAAACCGGTCGGATGGTGAACCCGTTAAACTCTTAACCTTTTAATGTTTATTTGATCTATTTTATTATTGTGTTATTGTTATTGATCAATGAGGGACAAGACGAAAACGCACAATGCTGAAATTCGTAGGAGTTTATAAGCGGAATATATATTCACGCGTGAATGGTAACTTGTCTTTACAGAGTGTCTCAATTGAGGCCGAGAAGAAACAAAGTGTAATCAATCCATCATTGTTCAAGTCAGGTACATTGACTCTATAGAAAAGTAAGCTGCTCAATAATCTTGAATCAACGGAAGTAAGAGACACATCTATATGTATGTGTCTTACGACGTAATCTTTTGCCGTCTGATACTAAATCAAACCAGATTTCCCAAATGGGGTAGAAAATACGCCATGTGTGAATAGATCAATCACAATCGCATACTTTATAAAGTTACCTGTTCAACCTAACAGTAGTCCCCAATGGTACCCTATGACGTCATTGATGCCAAAAGTGCTGAATTTCTACTCGGTTATATTGATGCCAAATGTATTGTTTTTGTCTCTAATTTCAGTGAATAATTTATGATTGGGAATTGTTACGGAAGTGTGATTGACCCACACTGCTAGTGTCAAGCAAAACATTTATGCGGGATTAAATTTTCGTGATATGGGAAAACGAACATTTTGGCAGCATTCTGTTTTCACGAATTAATATAATTTTTAATAGGAATATCATCATATTGCGAGAATGATTGTTTTGCGATTTGTTTGCGACTTGCAATTCATTGTCAGTCGCAAAAATCTTGCAGATTTCACAATTTCTCCAGCAAGCCAGAGAAACTGTTTTTATCATCTGATATTTGTAAGAAATGACAATTGCATTTTCCTTTTATTTACGACATGCTCGTAACTGTTTGGTTATAAACATACATGAATAGGTTTGTAAGCAACAAGGTCCGTGACCTAAAGTGTAAGGAAACATTGAATACAACATATTGTGATTTAAATCATTCGCATTCTCAATTATCAAGCGCTAAATGAAGTCAATTGGTTTCCTTCCACACAGTCGCAAAATAGAATTAAAGTATGATTATAAAAAGTCTGTCTAGAAATGTAATGATATAAGTAAAGCCGAGTCTGCATCAAATACATCTGGAAACTATAATTATTTTAAGCCACAGGTCTACATGAAAAAATGCAAATGATTTCAAAATGATTTTAAAACTAATGACCGCGTTTCACATTTTATGATTTCGGAATGCAATGCAAAAGATACTGTTCAGCACTTGATTATTTGTTACATTATAAGTATATATCCGAACAAACCAAATTGTGTTCTGAACATCTCTTATATTACCGTTTCAAGGATTAACCTTTTACGAATTTGGCTCCCTTGATTTAATGCACTTATACTCTTAATTTCAAGGTTGCAATATTGATACTAGTTAATAGAGGTAGTAGAATTCGCGTCAAGCCTCAAGCGTATGCATTTTGTGTTTCTCTGTACACTCAGATATAGCACGTGTATGTTGAGTAAATCGTGATGCATAGATATCTCCAATTCAATTTAACAAATTAAACATGAAAACGGGAAATTCCCTAATCCAATACACGAAGGAAAACCTCGATATTGAAAACAGCACTTCGAATCAATCCAAAGTGACCCTTGAAGTCAGTTAAAATCACTTCAATCGGCAATATTGAAAAACAATGAAATCACACGCTATCGACAGTCCACTTAATATTGGATATCTAGACTGCAACTCTCACTCCCTATACGTTCACCATCTTGACAAGCAATACCAGCACAGCGTAGTGATCATACGGTCGTTGAAACAGCAAGGGACTGGAGCTAGTGTTTCCTCACCACATTAACGTAGCATATTTGGATTGACTACACATTACAGTAGCAATAACATGGAACATAACGCCTGTCTGGTCGTACCAGAGGTGTTATAACGTAGGGGAGAGCGGGAGTTTTCGTCCCATTTTCATTTAAAATGGCCTAGAGACGTCAATTTGAAAGATTTATGGACCTTTTGACATTACATGAAAGATTGATATCTTGGCTTCATACGACCACAATTTCAGTACCCTAGGTCTTACTGTAAAGGAATGAGTGAAGACACTTTTGATAAAGTCAAAAATGGTGAACTTGCCCCGACCCCGGGGCAGATTCGTCCATAGGGCACTGCAAGTTCGCCATGGTCTCATAATTAGGCTTCATAAAGTAGTATTATCAAAAAGATATACACATGTGTTATGCAATGTGATTTTCTTCCAAAATAACATTTAGAGAGTCCACAATTTAAGGCCGGGGTCATTTGTACGGCATATACTCATTTAGAATTTCATAATTATAATAAATACCACTTTTAAAAATATTATCTTCTAATTTTAGTGCTACTCCATTCCAGATAGCTATTCTTATTATTACAAATAGGCTACAGGAGGTGAATTACAATTATACAAAATCTTAATCATATTAATCCCCATTGGCAAACATGTCCCATCATGAAAAGGCGAATGAGCCCCATAGCACTATAAGTACATTGACCCGATAACCACGCATGTCCCACATACAATGACGGGTTTATAACTGCATCAAATCCATAACCTATCCTATACCTACATATCATAGGCCTAATGATGATTTACATTAAAATCTTCTGTATGAATATCTTTAGAAAAAAATCCACTTTTGTGGTGTAAAACTTTTTTTTAATGATAATTTGACAAACATTATTCGTTTTTACCTTTGCAAATAACCTATACAATAAAGTTTAAAAAAACTCAAACTACGAAATGTTCGACTAATTTTGCTTGATCGCATTAGATAACGTATCATGAATTTTCTTCCGAGACCCTTTGATATTTGACCGCCTTAAAGACACGTGATTTTTTTAGATTAATGTCGTCACCAATAGTTTATCAATATTATTGTCCAAAAACAGTGGTGAACATGAGAATCAAATCAAACACAGTTTCCGAGACAAAAATGAACGTCTCTCTGCACAGAATGGAATAGTGGGCCTTTAATATTGACCACAATATTAAGAAAACTAATTCCAGAATAGAGCTATCAGCTATCGTAATCTAGTTTTATGATGACTCTAATATGTAACATCAGACACTGAGAGTCTTCGCACGTTTCTTGTGACGATATTGTATTATTTGTAAGCTAAATGGGTATATTGTACAAGCTCGTAGAACCAGTCTGACCAGTTTGTATTTAGAAAACGATTTCTGTACTTGGATTAGTGGTCGGAAGATTTGATGTTTATGTTGGAGTTGGCAAAACTAAATATTCTTACTAAATTTAGTTTAGTAAGAATAAGATTAAAATCAAGACAATAAACTTTTCATACAATATGGACGATTCATCCACATAGAGAATATCAATTCGTCAAAAATGTGGTCTTATTTGACTTATTAAATATTTGTCATGGAAGGTTCGTCAGTTAAGAAATATTTGTAATGCTAAACAATTATTATTTAATGATAAATTACCAATAAGTATTATTTTAATTAATTTTCAACATAGCAAATATTTTCATGACACATAAATATTTGACTTTCAATGATAAATGAAATGACAAATTAGAAGAATACAATTTAATCAATAATTATTCATTTAATATGAATGACAAATTAAAGGGCAATTAAATGACTAATCTTAATTATTCATTTCATTGATAATTGGTCATTTAAATTGTCATTTCATTGATAATTGGTCATTTAATTTGTCATTTCAATTGTCATTCATTCATTTGTCATTAAAAGTTAAATATATTTCAGTCAAGGAAATGTTTGTTACGATGAAAATTAACTAGAAACACTCTAAATTGTTCTTTTAGTATCACAAATAAATCTGCACCATTACAGAATATTTCTTGAAGCACAAACCTGCCATTTCTTATGTTGTCAAATAAGACCACATTTTGATGAATTAATATTCCCTGTGCACGGACTCCAATCAATCAATTTTTTGTTTTATTTAACTAAGCTTTTGAAATTAGTCGATGGATGTCAGCAACGTCATGTAAATACACTTACCCGATCACAATTTAACAATAATTGAAAATTACCTTGTATTATAAGGACAACCCGGGAGGGAAAATCTACATTATTCGAGGTATTCAATGACTTGGACTCTCACAATTGGGATAATACAGATGCTAAAGCAAATACACTATTGGATATATTTAGCGTCAAACACAGCTGCAGAAAGTTACACGTACTCGTTTAAAAGCGGATGGACGCATTTCGAAGTCGTGTACATGTACATACACTTTAACAAGATAATGTTGTAAGCAACCGTGTGTTAAAAGTACAGCCCGTGATGGAATGCCTATATACACTAGTCCAAAGAAGTTCCTTGCCACTCATTGAAGTTCAAATATTTCACATAAATATTTAATATAAATTAAACAATTGCATGTCAAAATAAGCAGACAATAATTCTCTATCATGTCTGTATGAAATTAAGATGTACGCATTCATGCATGGCTGAGCACTTTCATTAAGCAATGGTAAGGTTCATATTGTGTTCAATCATTCACATTAACATTTGAATGGAGGGATTATCCAATTTTTTGCAATCTTCTTCCACAGACCTTGCCATTGTCAAGTGAATGGGATCTGCCATGCATGAGTGATCATGTCTAAACTCCATGTTAAGCTGTTAGAGGATTACTTTCTGCTTATTTTGATATACAATTATATATATTCTATTAAATATTAATTTGAAATATTTGGACTTTACTAAGTGGCAAGGAACTTCTTTGGACGAGTGTACATTATATACAGGATTTTAATTATAAATTATAAATGGGTTAATCATTCATAGATTTTTGTGGTGACGCGTGGTATTTTGTTGATTCAAAAACTTTCGAGTCACAAGTCACATTGAAACTGTAAATCTCAAGTAACAAATCAAGTTATTCAAACTCAAGTTATTTCAATTTATTTGTTAATGGGACCAACTCATTAACTGAATGGCAAGTTATTGGGAAAATGTCAAGTCAAGTCACAACTAAAAATGTCATAACTGGAAATCATGCAGGTCACCAATATCCAGCAATTCTTTTCAGAATACAGGTACCCATGACTTTCTATCTAATGACACTGCATCACGCGCGTTATCAGTGACCCTGAACGAATTGAATTGAAAACCCCTTTCTACTGTCGAGAAAGGGAAAACATAAACCACAATACTTGTTTGACTTGAGCTTAGACTCTTAGGTCCAATCTTACCAGCCAGATCTTTTGGGAATATCTGATTTTTCCATCTTAACTCTATATCATCAGTCACAAAATGAACAGGTAGTAAGCTAGTAGTAAGCTAGTTTATCCTGGGTGAACTAGCCAAAGTGGACATTTGCCTTTAACTTATTGAGTTCTTACTTTCTTAATCGAAACTGACTTTACGAATTTTAATATTTATATTGTACTAGTAATTCCAAATGATTTTTTTTCCTAACCAGGCGATATGTTTATAACCTTGATGTACTAAACAGTGATATACATAGCTGTTGCGTTTAATTCAATTGTGATTGGCCCATTAACAGGATATCGCAATTGGAATTCTAACGTGAACACAAATTGAATTCATGGCTGTCGTAATATTTCTTCTGGACAATATTATATGCGCGTGCTGTGTGGGGCAATCAGAAGGGTTTGGGACATGACGGTTGGTTATTGGTTTGGGTTCAATGAGAACATATATTTTTTCTCAACAATTTCTAAATAAATTGGTCGGTCCGGCCCGTGCAACAAGATTTTTCCATCCGTCGCCTTATCTTAAGAATTAATAATTTGTCCATATAGTAAAACACTTTTGCTATAACAACGCTAGGCTGAACACAATACAAGACGGAATAAAGCGTAACATCACATTTTAATGCAAGATCTTGACTAGTTTATGCATCACATTCAACAGTTGTGTCCTGTTTTTTTGGGATTGGTTTGCAAAGTAAAGACAACAGATGGCTCCAACTTTAACACGTAACACAGTACCACTGATATTTATTTTGTTTACGATAATCGACATCCATCCTCTTCTATTATTTTTGACGACGGGCATTAACCCAGTAACCAAGTAAACAATGCATTTATAAAAGCAGCCGAAGGTTATTTGAGATTTACCTGTTATCAGCAAGTATTTGAAAAAAATAAACTGGGCTCAAAAAGAAACTTATACTTTTTCAGATGGTCATATCTTGAAAATCTGTCCATCAAAATGAACCAAAATGACACACAGGATTACTTCAATACTCTACTCTAATGATATGTCAATATCCAAACGGTTACCTTACTGACAGAACTGAAAAATGCACTGGCATGGAACCGCTTGCTGTATTACATGTCACAGCCTGGAAATTTCGGCAACATAGAGTTTAAGGCACGTGAAGAAGTCAAAACAAATCGAATTGAAGGTAATGTCAGTTACCCAAACACAGACATCACTAGTGTGTGTGTCCACCATGTGGTTGGAAGCATGATGTCCACCAGGTTTCTGATGCAGGCTTGGGGGCAAGGGCGTCCCCAGACCCTTTTCATTGGGGGGGGGGGGGGGGGTGTAAAGGTCATCAATTGCCGACAGAGCCATTTGTGCCGACAAAATTTTTTTTTGGCTCGCTTCGCTCGCCGGAATTCATACACGCATATTTTAGTATGGACTGTATGGTCAGAATCGTCAATCAGTTTTCAGACATGGGGGGGACATAAATTTGATAATGGTAATTGAAATGTTAAATAAAGCAGCGCGTAGCGCTGATTGAATATTTCTGGGAGAGCCAAGGGCGTATCCAGGACTGTTTTGATAGGGGGGCACACATCCTCAAGCCATCTTGTTTATCTTAAATATTGAAACGTTGAAACTAATACAAAGCGCGCAAAAACCTGCAGAAAATATGCGCGCTGAGCGCGCAAATTTTTCAGTTTTTGAACTAAAATGGTCATGGAAAACTGTCCTGAAGCTTTCTTCAAGCGCGCAAAAATTGGCATTTCTAACACTTAAATAGTCAAGTATGACGTTTTTGACGGTTTGATATTGCATAGTTACACATATCAAGTCCTGATCCAAATCATATGGTTTGAGGGCCATTATAATGTTAAAACCTGTAGAAAATATGCGCGCAGAGCGCGCAAAAAGTTTCAGTTTTAGAACTAAAATGGTCATTGAAAACTGGTTGGAAGCCTTCACATACTATAAATTAAGCTTAAATAATGAAACATTGAAACTTATATGCGCGAAGCGCGCAAAATTTTGCATCTCTAACACTTAAAGGGTCCAGTATAACGTTTTTAACGTCACCCATATTGGTTTGGTTCGAGACCATTATAATGTTGCTACCTGTAGAAAGAATGCGCGCAAAGCGCAAAAAGATTTTCAGTTTTTAAGCTAAAATGGTCATGGAAAACTTTCCTGAAGCCATCTTGTTCAGCTTGAATAATGAAACATTGAAACTAATACGCGCGAAGCGCGCAACATTTGGCATTTCTGACACTTAAAGGGTCAAGTATGACGTTTTTAACGTCCCCTATATAATATTTGGTTTGGTTCGAGATCCATTATACTGTTGGAACCTGTAGAAAGAATGCGCGTGAAGCGCACAAAGATTTTCAGTTTTTAAACTAAAATGGTCATGGGACACTTTCCTGAAGCCATTTTGTTTTTGTTGAATAATGCTAACAAAACATGGTCAAATGTTCAGTATAGGCATGATAGGCCTACAGCCTGTATGTCCGACATCGACATAGACCTATACCATTACGTGAGATATCGATTGTGCCCCTGGTGCACACACAAATCCTGGTATCACGCAAATAACGACAGTTGTGCTTATTGTCTTAATTATAATGATAATTTGGATTGTTCAAGTCGAAGTTAGGACAGAGTCTACTTATAAGTTCTTACTTTACATTGACACCTAAACGTCGGAGTTGGACTTACTTTTGCGATTAGATTGATAGTGGGCTTGCAGAGTCTACAATCAGTACAATGAGAGCAATTGGCCTACATCAACTTACATAATTATAGGCGAATTATCATTTAATATTTCGTAACCTATGTGCCAACATGATTGGCCATTGGCGACATTATTGACTTGGGTTAGCATTGACAACGACAATGAAATAGGCCTAGTTAGTGTAATTAAAGGTCCCACACATTGCCCGTTAGGCCTAGCCTAGGCCTATACTATTCCGACACAATTTGTTTGCGTGTCTTGACAATGAGCAAAACAAAGACTTGGGCCTAGGCTGTTCATGTGCGCCGACACAAAATCTCCTAAAAATGGGCTCGTTCACAGTGCCTACAAATTCATATGCCGACATTGCCTTTGTTCATTTTTGATTTGATTTGTGTTAACATGACATATATGCCGACACAACATTATCATTTGGGCAATTCCAAGCAAATGTCAACCAAATAGCCAAAATTTCAAATTTGCATCCAAAGTTTAATTCTATGCCTATAATGTAGGCAAGAGTCCAAAGTTCAGGAATTTTTAGTTTGTTTAGCGATACTATGTTTTTTGATGTATAAACTAATTAGCATAAAGTTGCATATTTGGCAGCTTACAAAATCAGTGAAAAGGCTTGTTTTTATTTATTCCATATCTTTTAGACACATAGGTATGATGTTTAAATAAATGTCAGGCACAATAGTAGTACTGATGGGAAAAGTTTTGATATAAATTTAATTTTGATCAACGGCCGATTAGTCTCGTTAATCCAGGTAATTAGTATGCATAATATCATGTCATTCCGCAACGCAAAAGTACAATTTTTTAGGATAGCAAGAAAAAAATGTACCCTATTTTCATATAACTATTTTTTCTCTGCACACAATTGACATGCTTCACAATGATTAATTTTTTTTTGGAAAATTCTGTTAATAAATAGCGCTAACGAGCGTTGCGGAATGACATGTTGCGGAATGACGGTGCGGAATGACAAAGGTATTTATTCCCTATATTTAGGTAATTTATTGAGCAAATTGTGATATTTTTGTGTACGTATAAGATCATCCTTATTTATGATAATTCATTCAAATATGGACTTTAAACTTCTAAAAAAGTTTCAAAACTGATGAAAACTCATAATTTGCTGAATTAGGCAACTTTGATGTGCAAGCTGTTGAATTCAGCAACTTTATCACAAAATCATGGCTACTTTACCTGTAAATGATGATTTAAATGTGAAAATAGTTGGGTTACTTGTATTCACGAATTTGTAACATATGAAATGCCACTGATTACTCTTTCTTTTATTTTTTATGCATATTAAAGCATAAAAACATGTTTTTTCTTTTCTCTATGGAGTTTTGCACACAAATTCACACTGTCATTCCGCAACGTCATTCCGCAACACCTACTTTTATTTTTTGATGACCTACTAGAAATCCTAGCTGATGATTAAGTTTTATGAAAATGCTTTTGTCAGTTAGCTAACACTTCAAACCTTCTAAAAAGTAACTTCAATAATGATACACTCTAAAAAGTTCACAGAGTTTTCACTTTGTGTAAACATGTAAAAAAAACCACAATCGTCTGCGTCATTCCGCAACGCAAATTTGCATATGCAAATTAGGAGACTTGGAAGCGCAGTCTAATTTTTTCCCATGGTTTATTTTTTGAGTATCAATCGCTATTATCAAATAAAGTTGTAAAATTGGGAGTAACTTCAAATCTCTGAGTTTTACACCCAAAAGAAAGTGGATTTTTGTGTGTAAATGTCATTCCGCAACGCGTGGAATTGCCCATTTGCGCATACGATAATTGTTATAGGGCTTTCTTTCTTCCCCTTTTCCTTTCTTTCTTTCCTCTTTCCTTTCTCTTTCTTTCTTTCTTTTTTCTTTCTTTCTTTCTTTCCTCTCCCTTTCTCTTTCTTTCTTTCTTTCTCCCCTTCTTTCTTTCCCTTTTTCCTTTCTCTTTCCTTTTTTCTTTCTCCCTTTTCTTCCTCCTTCCTTTGATTTGCCCACAGCACCATAATTTTGCTGACAGATCTGATGAATGGGGGGGGGGGGGGGGGGGGGGGTGTGACCCCCCACACCCCCCACCCCCCTCTGGGGACGCCCTTGCTTGGGGGAGATTGTTCCGCTATTCCTGTAGAGCTGCTCTGAGTGTTTGTATATACATTAACAGGCGGATTGTCCCTTGCCGAAACACGTCGCCCGAGCTCATCCCACAGTTATTCAATCGGATTGAGCCTCCCGGGAACAAGAGCACCATGGTAAGAGTTCAATGTTCTGCTCTGTGTTTGGGTAACTGACATAACCTTCATTTCAATTTGTTTTTCTTCACGTGCCTTAAACTCTATGTTGCCGAAATTTCCAGGCTGTGACATGTGATACCGCAAGCGGTTCCATGCTAATGCATTTTCAGTTCTGTCAGTAAGGTAACCGTTTGGATATTGACATGTCATTCGAGAAGAGTATTGAAGTAATCCTGTGTGTCATTTTGGTTCATTTTGATGGACAGATTTTCAAGATATGACTATGTGAAAAAGTATAAGTTTCAATGTGCTTAATTAAGTACGACTGCACCTTCAGGTACAGCCTCCGTAAAACTGCCGTAACTTCTTCATTATTCATTTAATCTATATAAAAGTATAAATTTTTTGGCAGAAAAGGGTTCAATGAATCCAACCATGATCATGAAATTGACCATTTTGGAGAAAATTATAAAAACCACGTTTTTTGACCCATTTTAGGTTTGGAAAAGATAACTCAAAATATATTTTGTCAAATTTTGTCATACTAGTTTTATTATATTCCTCATATAATTCCCTAGGAATCGGGTTTTTTTTTTTAAACTTTATTATTTTTTGAATTCATCATCAGGGTGTAGTTCGCTCGCTTGAGAGGAACCCCTCCCTAGAATGCCTCCACAGACTTCTGTTTCTGGCTAGTCTTGACCATGTAGTGCCCAGCTGTCGGGTAAGGTCGTCTGTCCAGCGTGTTTTGGGGCGTCCACGTTTACGGGTCCAATTTCTTGGAGTCCACTCTGTTGCTCTGACTGTCCACCGGTTATCTGTTAGCCGTGCAATGTGTCCTGCCCATCTGTGTTTTGCCAACCTGATGTTATTGATGATGTCGCTGACACCTGTTTGTTGTCGAATCCAGGTGTTACGCTTTTTGTCGCGAAGAGTGATGCCCAGCATTATGCGCTCCATCTTGTGCTGTGCCACTGCAAGCTTCTCTAACATGGTGTTGGTCGGTGCCCATGTCTCACTACCATAAGTCATTACTGGAAGAACGTACTCATTTAGAACCTTCCTCTTGATCTTCATACTGGTCTTACGACTTCTCATGATATTTCCTACTTTACTGAAGGCTGCCCAACCGAGTCCAATTCTCTTATTTATCTCAGGGAGCAAGTCACCATCTCGTGTCACCGTCTTTCCCAGGTATACATATCTGTCCACCTCCTCGATGATTTTTCCATCAACAGTTATTACGGACTTGTTGACATGGTCATTGAACATCACTTTGGTCTTGCCTAGGTGCATGTTAAGGCCAACTGGTTTGCTGGCTCTGTCGATGTCAGTGAGCATGCTTTCCAACTCCTCTGGTGATTTGGCCATCAAGACGATGTCATCGGCGAATATTAGGTGTGAAAGGTGTTCGCCATTGATGTTAAGGCCCTTGTCTTTCCAGTCTATTCTACCTATGATGGCATCTTGGAGACATGATGTGAAGAGTTTAGGCGATATGTTGTCCCCTTGCCTTGCTCCCCTCTCCAGCTTGATTGTATCACTGTCCTTGTGGAGTTTCAGGATGGATGTGGCACCGTGGTATAGATCACGTAGGAGAGTTATGTACACCGGATCAACACCCTGGTTCTCCAGTGCCTTGAAGAGCGGCGAAAACTCGATGGAATCGAAAGCCTTCTCGTAGTCGACAAAGGCAAAGCATAGGGGAATCTTGTACTCATTTGCCTTTTCTTGTAGCTGGTTTACTACTTGGATGTGGTCGATGGTGGAGAAACCTGCCCTAAAGCCTGCCTGCTCTCTTGGTTGATGATGTTCCAGTGTGCGTAGCATTCTGCGTAGGAGGATTTTTGAAAATACCTTGTATGTGACTGGCAGGAGGCTGATCGGCCTGTAGTTTTTTATGTCAGCCGTGTCTCCTTTCTTGTGAAGGATGATTACAGACGCCTTCTTCCAGGAGCTGGGGACTTTGCCATCCGCAAAACATCTGTTGAAGAGCTTGGTAAGCATTTTGACAATAGGCTCCCCGCCATGGGTAGAATGGGAGGTGGTGGACCTGTTGCAGTATTGTCGACATCAGTAAATGGTTTGTCTTGAGGTCTCCTAGTGCTATAGAGCTTTGTGTAGAACTCCTCGCACCTCTTAATCATCCTGTCAAGGTCTTCGATGAGCGTGCCATCATCTTCTCTAAGGCTGATGATTTTATTTCTGCCCAGACACTGCTTCTTTTTGGTGGACTTGAGACCTCTGTTGTTTTCCAGGGCTTCCAGCTGTTCCTCCTCATTGTATCTATTTAATTCCTCTTTCATACGGCATCGGATGGCTTTACAAGTCTCGATGTATTCAATATTTTGTACATTGGTCCCACTTCTCTTCAGCTGCCTCCGCTTCTCTCTGAGGTGTTTTGTTTGCACAGAGAGCTTTTCCGGTTTTGGTGGCTTGTCACTCCCAGCGGTCTCTACTGCAGTTTTCATAATGATGTTAGTGAGTTGTTCACAATGAGTGTCAAGGTCATCTGATGATTCAAGTTTAAGGGTCTCGAACCTGTTGGTCAGCAGCAGCTGGAACTCTGTTGCCTTTGTTGAGAGTACCACTGCATTTGGCTTCTTTGGACGGCTCATGAGCCTCGCCCTCTCTCTCTTGGTGTTGATTGTTAAAGAGCCACGTACCAAGCGGTGGTCACTGCCCGTGTTGAACCTGTTTATAACAGAGACATCTGTGAAAATATGAGGCTTGTCTGTGAGGATGTAGTCAATCTCATTTTTTGTAGTGGTATTTGGGGAGATCCACGTCCAGCGTCTATTTGGTGATTTCTTGTAGAATGTGTTCATGATTTTCAACTGATGTCGTTCAGCAAAGTTGATGAGGGAGTTTCCTCTGCTGTTGCGTGTACCAAGTCCAAACTTTCCTGTGCAGGACTTTGTTGGTTCACTTTTTTTCAATTCAATTTTTTGAATTATCGACCAAAAAGTGCCAAAAATGTGATTTTTACCAAAAATGGTGATTTTTACGATTTTGGAGGTTTTTTAGCACCTTTTGGTCTATAATTCAAAAAATAATCAAGATTTTCATAAAAACCAAAAACGATTCCTAGGGAATTGTATGAGGAATATAATAAAACTAGTATGACAAAATTTGACAAAATATATTTTGAGTTATCTTTTCCAAACCTAAAATGGGTCAAAAAACGTGGTTTTTTTTATCATTTTCTCCAAAATGGTCAATTTTATGATCATAGTTGGATTCATTGAACCCTTTCCTGCAAAAAATGTATACTTTTATCTAGATTAAATGAATAATGAAGAAGTTACGGCAGTTTTACGGAGGCTATACGAAGGTGCACATCCCCCTTAAGAAATACTTTGAACATTTGAGAACTTAAATTATGAAAACACTTAGAATGACACTATTTTCGCACAAGTTAAGTACCTGCCAGGACATGTTCAGATCCTGATAAGTGTATGTGAATTTGAAATATCTTATTGCCATACACAGTGTTGGAAGTGTTCAAACGAGTTTCCCCCAAATCATATCAATGCTTGTTGAAGACGATACACGCATATGATACTGATATTAAGCAATTTCTCATATAATTATTTCGTACGATATTTGAGCTCCCTCAAATGGACATAACCCTCTCAAATTTGCTTGTTGCGTTCAACATTTACGACAGTTTTCATGTATATTTCATTATTACGGGGTCTGTGTTACATGTAATCTTTCACTACGGATATCTAAGGTTTGATATCAAGTTATACCATTTACCATAAATCTTTCCACAAATACATGCATAGATATATCTAATAGATATATCATTCCTTGCATGAGAATTCAAATTTGCCATTAATATCAAAACTGACGCAAAGTTGTACATTTCTAAAATATTCAATGACAATCCGGATCAATTTTAACAACACACTAACCTCTACTGCTCACACACTGCACATACGTTTCGAAACCATTCCAAAGATGTGTATCTTTCTTAAAATAAGTCGCAGTACCAAATTGAAAATATATTTGGAAAGAGAAATCTTGTAGAATCATTTTGCTACCAAGCATGACTCCTTTTTGACGCTTCTAAATACAGGGTGAGTCAAAAATCTGCAATAGTGGAAAGAAGCCATCTTGTTTTAAAAACGAAGTTGAAGTTTGAATTTTTTTAAACGTTATACATATACCTTATTTGTTACTAAATTTGTGTGAAAAAATGAAGTCAATATCATTTTCCGTTTGCCTTTGGTGAACCTTTTGACCAGTGCACCCATTTCACACGTTTGTCCACGAGATACCCAAATATGCATCAGATCGCAAAATGTGTCTCTCATTCAAATTTGGAAACTTGAGTTCATTTGTGATGCTATTGGAATTTGATGCATCCTTTCTTGTTTACATGTGAGTTAGCATAATCAATTATAATCATACCAATGCTATGAAAGTGTATAATGTTCTAAATTTTTATAAAAAAACCTGATATTGAGTGATTCAGTGATATATTGGAGGCTGCGCCCTCAATCTTGATGCGACCTGTGATTTGTACATTTGTACATGTGTGGACTTACACTTGTAAGGATTAAGAAAAATCAGCCCTCTTTGTACAACAAAACATCAATTCAAATATTCTGATCTACGGCTAGATCAGAATTTGACACTAGTAGTTGGGGAGTATATATAGGTTTTCCGGTCCCGGTGGAGGTTGACACAGGGTGTTATATTCCAAAATATTCTTGGACATGTACATCCTTGCAAACTTGGGTGGTTGATTGACCTTGACCTTGATTTAGGGTAGAATGTCACATTGTTTCAATGTGTTTCAATGTGTTTCAAAACAATGTATGTTCCCCAGCTATAAAGCTCTATAAACAGTCACGATATAAATATACTGGGCATAAAGGCTGCCTTCGGGATTTTATGAGTGGCAACAGCAAAAATGACCATTATTAATGTTCATCTTGAATTCTGAAGTAAATTTAATAAGAAAATAATTCTTCAACACTACTGTGTATCCCTTTAAGTCTACAGCCAACACATGTTAATGTCCATCTAATATATATAATGGCAAATTAGTTGTCGACGCCTTTTGAGATGTCCACTAATTTGAAATAATCGCCGGCCCTCTTTTACTTTCTATTATGCGGTCGTAATCATAAATGCATTCAATTTACATGCAGGCTGACATCATTATAATGATCGTAACGGACGTTTGTAACGTGATGCTTTTAACAACTCTTCTCCGTTGCGCATAATTGAATCGTTCGTTATTTTCTTGCAGAATTCCCCGGGCAGAATTCAATGTATACTATAAGTAGCTACGTGTGTGATATATCCAACGTCAGTAATAGCTAGTTTGGTATCATAGTGATTTTGTCACGCATTAATTGCTTTGCTATTATTTTATTAAAGGAATATCAGCTCAAAAGGATGGCGCTACCCGTGCTGCTGCATAGTATATAAGATAAAAACACGATTCATCACTTTCTTGAATTCTTACATCAATATTAAAACATCAACATAGTGTATCACATAAGAAAAACAACCACCTGGTATTCAAACGTGGTTTTAAAATGTTCTCTGCATTTGTACTATTTCATGCCAGGTCTTCAATGAATGCTTCTGCACATTATGCTGCACATGGCAAGGCCAGCTAGCAATTTCCAGCGCCAACAGGTTTCTCGTTCGCATTAAATCCTGCGACATCGTGTCGTCTGCTGCTGAGCTAACCTCTTGGCGGGAAAATATCACCCGCGGGAAATATACGTTATTTGAACACATCATACCCCAGTTTTCTTAACGACTAGTGACTACTGATACATCGTAGCGTCCTAGATACGCTGAGCTGACCCGCTGTGTTTTCTCTACGCTCAATTTTTAACCAAGGGGACGTTTTATACACACATTTGAAATATATCTGGAATGGAATAAAACTGACCGAATATTTAAGGTCAGTAATATCGATTGTAATGTTGATTTAGCATGGACTGCATATACCTGAAAAGAACACATGAGTTGGTGTAACAAAGCTATAGAATTGCGTAATGTACTGATTGACATTAAACTACGTGTTCGCATATCGTGATAGGTTAGGAATGGTATCGGATAAATCAAGGATGAGCGTAGAACAGAGAATAGAATGCTAATATAATTCTCTGGTTAAGTTAAAAAGCACTTATCTTCATAACCAGGTTGGTTATAACCTAAGCTTATAACTAATCCAGGGGTTGATTAGGAGCATTCTCTCGTGTCGTGTTTCAAAAGAACAAGCAGGTTGCGTTTTAAGAATACTGATTTTTCGAGATTTGGATTTCTAGCACGTAACATCCAGGGTTTGTACAATTTGTGATCCCAGTTGCATGACCCTACTTGCGTGACCCTACTTGTTTTGAATTTTAAAAATCGCCAAAATTTACTTATTGGTATCATAATCTTTCCAGTAGCAATAAGAAGTTAAATAGCCACCTATACTAGCTGCAAAATAATGTATTGTGTTAAAATATAAACGAGATCGCTCAACCTCGTATACGTACTGGAATCCATTTTGCTTATGCTTAGCCTTCTTGCACAGTCGTTTTTGTGAATGTTGAAGCATGTTACGCATGTATTTGCATGGAAGTCGCTATTAATTTTCAAACGACTGGTAAAAAAGGCAAACGTGTAACTGTTTCGCGGCGAAGGAAGTCATTTCATCATTTGCACGTCTGCACGTTGGATCGAAGCTAACTTGTGATGGTCAACTCAAGAGCCGATAAACACAGGTAACATAACAGTAAACTACCTCTAATTTGACTTTAAACATTTCGCATTATTTGTCACGCACGGGAAATAATCGACATGATCAAGCTTAAGGCCCTGTCACACCATAACGTATCGCCTCAACGTATGCCAACGTATGCGAAATATCGAAAAATACGATGGTGTACGTTGGCGTACGCTGATATAAGTTAGGGGTACGTTGGGGATACGTCGTTTACGTTAAGAGCACGCTGTGATACGCTGTGACAATTTGGACCACGAAAAAATATTGAGCATGCTCAAAATTTCTCGACGTACTCAACGTGTGCTTAATACGTTCTGCATAAGTTCCCGGTAAGTTTGTGGTACGTTAAATATACGTTGACATACGTTAGTGGTACGTTACTCGTACGTTACTCGTAAGTTGGTATACGTTGATGAACGTAGGCTGGGGGAAACGTACAGCCAACGTAGTGATAACGAGTTGATAACGTATATGTGCCGTATGTCTAACGTATGCCTGACGTATTTCCAACGAGTTTCGACGTATTCTCACGTATTCACCTTATGCCGGGCGATCGTGTAAGGCCCTGTCACGTATCCATATCGTATCCATAGCGTATTGAACGTATACATAGCGTATGACTAACGTATTGATAGCGTATCACTAACTTATAACATACTTATGACAGCGTATCACAGCGTATGCGAGCGTATGACTAACGTATGCTTAACGTATAATTAACGTATTCGTAGCGTATGTCTGCCGTGTTCGACGTATCGTCAGCGTATCCTCGACGTACAACGAACGCGTGGCTTATTATGCCGCTGTAGCACGTATAAATACCGCGCCGATCTCACATTACATCATTCCCGCCGATGTCATCAAGCAGTTAACATGCCTCCCAAGAAGAAGCAAGCAACCAGGGGCCGAGGCCGAGGAGGAGGAAAAAGCAAGAAGGCCAAGACAGACCATGAAGAAGTGAGGATGAGATACTCAAGGGACCCATTTATATACTCAAACCCTCCATAAGTTCCCAAAACGCCGAATGCGCGCTAGCTGTACGGTAGCCCTGTCACACCATGGCGTATCGCCTGAACGTATAACAACGTATGCGAAATATCGAAAAATACGTTGGCGTACGTTGGTGTACGCTGATACAAGTTAGGGGTAAGTTTGGGATACGTCGTATACGTTAAGAGCACGCTGTGATACGTTGTGAAAATTTGGAACACGTCGAGCCCGCGAAAAATTATTGAGCATGTTCAAAATTTCTCGACGTACTCAACGTGTGCTTAACTTACGTTCTGCATAAGTTCCCGATAGGTTCGTGGTACGTTAGACATACGTTTACAAACGCTGACATACGTTAGACATACGCTGACATACGTTAGAGGTACGTTAATCGTCTTAAGTTATAGGTTGGACATATAGATTTACCCTTCTAGATATTTTAATAGTTATCATCTAGGCTGCGTTTACTTGAACTGGCAACACTTGTCCCGCCGTGTACGAAACTCAATTTCTGCAACGGCATAAGTCACGTGTTCGTTGTACGCCGAGTATACGCTGAGGATACGTCGAGCACGGCAGACATACGCTACGAATACGTTGGTCATACGCTCGCCGATCGCATACACTGTGATACGCTGTCATAAGTTTGTTATAAGTTAGTGATACGCTATCAATACGTTAGTCATACGCTATGTATGCGATTAATACGCTATGGATACGTCCATTCCATCACCGATGTTGACGCAATTCGTTGGGAAGTTGGACGTTCTTGGACGTTCTCGGACTCTGACAATTTTCGAGCTATTTTTTGAATACGTCGGCATACGTTCAGGCCACGTTCAGGCCATACGCTATGGTGTGACAGGGCCTTTACAAACATATATTGTCATTTCTCAATCATTCAATGCACACATTTCCATGTACGACCAAAACGTCCGACATCCCTTGATAGGGCAATGTTTGCCGATATAAATATACACAGGGCGCAATGTTATTTTTAAAATACATGGGGCCTATGACTCACTAAACTAGTCCTACCGTAACAGAGGCTGAGTGGAAAATTCTGTGTTTTTTCTCTTGTTAATTACCCCAAATAGTGCTCTGAAATGGTAAGTAAATAATACCCCATACCCTACAGCATCAGTATATGCGGTAATTAGATCAGAACAAGTGGGGTCACGAAAGTGGGGTCACGCAAGTCAGGTCACAGATTGTACCAACCCTAACATCCCATGCATTTTGTAAGGACGGTCATATTTCATGAATAGATCATTAAATATAATGGTTGGCGTGATTGTATTCCTGTCTCTCTAGTTCAGCACATCGATACCTGCCCGCTTATTTCTTGATACGAATTAGAACAAGGAGTCAATAAAGGGTAATAACGAAATAAAATTGAATGCCCATATCCTACTTGTTTCAATCTGTATTTATCAATCGGGATAGCAACGACATTGAGAAGCAGGTTTTGAGCGAAATTTTGTATTTTCGTGTTCAAATATGATCGTGATGATTGAATGTGAATTAGGACAATCATTAGAATAATTACTCAATGACACGAATCCTTCCTCGATAAAATCAACAATCCTACACACAATTTATACTCTTGAACAGTTAGCCCACGTGCATTTTAATGACCATTATGTCGGGTTCAGTAGCGTTCAGAATAAAAGAATATGATATTAGGGTATTGAGTAAAATATATTATATTGAATAACATATCATTGTTTATTAAATAGCATCATCGTGTGTCTAATCCTGACCTATTCTCTATGATCATGATCATTGGACCTCTACGAATGCCTCAACAAGTAATTGTTGTTGTTAATTGAGTTAGAACAATCTGATCACGTGTGATCAATGGTTGTTGGCGGTAGGGGCGTCTTAAAATGAGCCATCCAAACCTGCATTATTATCGTAATTGGCCATTGCCACACTTTTTTACCAAGTAGCCTAATTAAATTATAAATGATGAAAATCATTACGAAAGGTTTAACCGCTGTTAGTTTCTAATGTTTCTAAACGTCATTTTTGTCGATAACGCTGAATAGTGAAATATTAAAGGATCACTCTGATACATACAGTTTCGACTAAAGGGGCATTAAAGAGATGTGGTGGAGGCAGCGCCCTCAATTACAAAAAATATATGATAAAAACTGGGATTTGTATATTTTTACAATTGTATTACATGTATGAACAGAAAAATCAGCTCTCTTTGTACAGCAAAACGTCGATTCAAAAATGCTGATCACCGCTAGATCAGCATATTACGTCAGACAGTATCCCCCCTGCAGCACGCGTGATAATATCGCAAACCATATTTGCATAGAGGGAGTTTTTCAATAAATAGCGATGGTATTGTTTTAATCAAGTTTTGCAGTATTATTGTTAGTAGAAACAACAATAATGGCAATTTTTAATGTTCATCTTGAATTCTTAAGTAAATAAAAAGTAATAAAAAATGTCAACACCACTTAATGTCCCTTTAAGAAAAAATGCTATCAGCAACCTCAACGTCATCAGTTAGTCTATTTTCACCACACGCAAACGTTGGCCTATCCATAATGATATGCGGGCCTCAACACAACAGTGGAGAATACAGTCTTTCATCAATAATCTGCTCGCCAAAGTCGTGAAAGATCAAAGTAAAATAAACAATACAATATGATTTTAATCCGATTACTCACAATATTATAGATTTGGGACTTCATGCAAGTATACACGATTTGTCTTTATGTTTTATTGATTTTTCAAGTACCACCCACTTTAAAAGCATACCAATCTGAAGTAGTGTGTCGTCTGCCATGACCAAATTATTCTAAGATCAGTAACATTTTACAATATCCTCCAGTAGACTCACCCCCGTATTGAACGCGACGACAAAAAAATTACATACTTCACAAAACAATAACATACTTAGAATTCTGCACACACATAACAATTCGGTATACTTACATATCCTACAACATTATGTCATGATGTTCGTGCCGAAAATGTTTAAATCGGATACTAATAGTTATCAAACGGGTTAATGCTTTTTACCATAGTCTTGAATCAATACCATAGTCTTGAATCAAAGTTATGTTAAGAGCTTGTTTTTCAAGATCAAATTATGGGATGATATTACTTAATAAATAATTGAAAATCATCCAGTTGTATGAATATTAATCCGCGGCCTTAAAATAACATAAGTAGGTTTTCGTTTGACTGATCACGTCCGTGGAGGGCAGACTTTTATTTGCAGTTAATTGGTAGGGCCATGTGTTTTGAACTCACAACCAAAAAAGGGTGGTGGCGTTGCATTTTTGGTGACGAATCATCCATCTCTCTCTATTAACTCAACAACTAAATGTGGTAGAGCTATGGTTGAGGTGTCATGTGAAAGCCTATTTATCTAGCTACATTGTGTGAATTTCTATAAATGTTTGGCTGAGATATGATTGATTATGTTGTGAAAGTCAGGGGTGGTGGCGGTGACGGCGGCGGCGGCGGTGACAGCGGCGGCGGCGGTGGCGGCGGCGCTGTGTACAATCTCTATGGGGAATATAGAAAATGTTCCCAATTCTACGTTCAATTTACTATAACTCCTCATCCCTGTATGGTACAAACATGATTTTGCTCTCATTTTATAGATTATGTTATATTCTATAAGATTCTGTTTCAACAAATGTGACAACTATTGTGTAACAATTGTAATCATGAATCGATTGCATTGTCCTTGGCTTTTCCCCTATTCGCTACACAGTGAACTTGCTCTAATTCATCGGTTTAACATACATGACTATAACAAGAAAAATATTTAACCGATGACAGCAAAATTATACATTTTTGGAAAGCTCTCAAATAGGGGAATTCAAAAATGCTGTTTAAATCAGGTTAGGGTGCATACCCCCCAAAATATACTTGTAAACTCTAATAAATTTGAAATTTAAACGTTTGTGCTCATTTACTTCTCGATATAGTATATTTCAACATGTTTACCATTGACAACTATTATGTGTTGATGGGTAATTGCATGAGGAACTTAAATATGCACAATCAAATTATGATTGGGATATAGGTAGAAAAATATTATTGAGCTTAAATAAAAATATGAAAAAAAAATCGATATTTTTTTAGCATTCTTAATGACAACATGTTACCATTAGGTCTTATCTAAATTCCAATAGCATATTTGAATTCCTTGTGAGATTACCGTTCAAAAAATATATACTTTTTATGGGGTAGAACAAAAGTTATTGCGATATGCTAATTCGAATCTCAGATGGTGTAATATGTAAAAATCTGGACATGCAACGGTAAGGGTGGCGAGTTCAAAACACACGGCCGTAGAGGTTGTTTTGTTTTACTTATAAAAATCACCTGTAGTATTCATTCATAGAAAGTTTTCTTCGTCGCCGAATTCAAGGCGCTTCTTTCAGTAAATCGTGTTTTGTATCCCATAACTGTATGTAAATCATCTTTGCTTCGTACCCTTTTATATTATGGTTTTCCATTACCCGACTGCCCGGTGTATGTTTACTTACTAAGTCCTGAATTATGAGAGAGATCATTTGCCTATAACTTGTATATCGAGCCGAAATGACTCAACTTTGGGAATCTTTTTGCAAAAATCTGTACTGTATTATCTTGATCATTAATTGGACCAGAAGGTGCATTTTATTAGCTTTCACAAGAATATTAGTTCGCCAAAATCGGTTGAGGAAAACATGTTTTACGCTGGTTTTAATGAAAGAATACATTTTAAAAGCCAAACAAGGTTTGTGATCATTCTATAAAAAACCTATTCAATTTCATTATTCACATTATATCATTACAGTTCACAATCAGTTCATACTAGAAGATCATAGTACAACCACTATTTTTCCTTTTCAATATTGCAATCACAGATGGGGACTTCATTTTATTTCACATGAAATGTATGTCAAGAATATCTGAACCCGGAATCTGAATTTGATAAATTAACTCATTATTGTTCCATACATGCGTATACTATGGGTCATTGACTTATGGAAATCACAAATCTGTTCGGTTTCAGAAATGCATCTATAGGAAACCATGAAAACCTGTGATTCTTGTTAACGATAATACTAATAGAACAAATAGCAAACAAATACGCCTATATACCATTGGCATTTTTTGTCATATGGGGTGCAATTTTGTCATTACCCCCTCCTTGAAAAAATTCGCGTCCCCCCTTCATGTCTAAAAATTCGTGTCCCCCCTGATTTTCTCCGTCCCCCTGGCGTAAATAGTGATCGCTCCCTAATGGTTAGACATATTGTTTAATATTTATTTTATTTTGACACACCCTGTATATTTCAGATATTGTTTATTTGTGCTAACGGATGGGCATGTGTAATAGCATATTTAATATCTTATGTGTTATTTTCCTTGTTGCACCGGTGAAGACAGACGAAGCGTAATGGCTTGACCCTGGTCCTACTGAGCCTTTTTGTGACACGGTTTATTGATTCTAAACAGAGATACAGAGTACCATAAAGGTACAAACATCACACTCACGACGTCACAATGGCGTCATAAACATGGCCGATCTCAAAATGTCATTGTACAGTGAAATATAGGCCAAATATCTGAATTTCACCAGGTTTTTGGCTTATAAGAGAGGGACACTTTGTTATAAGATTTTTTTTAGATATTTTTCAAATGGCGATTTAAAATATCTAAAGATGGCAACCACCCCCTACCCTCAGAATTAGACGGATTACCCTCTATATGTTCGTCAAAATGAGCGCAAAGGGTGTAAAAGAGATTACCTATACTTTATCCTCTGGACAGTGACGTAACTTTACAGGCGCAGCATTTACTCACCGGGTTACGCACGCCTCTCTGTGTCGGTCCGTCTTGCTACGCACACACGCCAGCGCCCGAGTAGTCGCGCGCGTTTTAGTGCTGCAATTAGTAAAATACGCAGATACGTCTATGGCAAGCCCAATGTCCAGTAACTCGAAAAAACAAGTTTTTCGCCGAAAAAACAAGTTTATCGAGTACAAATCCAAGTTTTTCAAGTGAAAATCCAAGTTTTTCTCGAAAAACTTGGTTTATCAATTGAAAAACCAAGTTTTTTGACAGTTAGGCGAAAAACTTGGTTTTTCAAATGAAAAACCAAGATTATCGATTTGAAAAACCAAGATTTTCAGTTGGCTGGAAAAAATCTTGATTTTTCGATCGAAAAACCAAGTTTATCAAAGTACAATGTCAAATAATTCGAAAAACTTGGTTTATCAATTGTAAAACCAAGTTTTTCGACGCGGAACATAACATAATTAGAAACACTTGGTTTATCAATTGTTTTTCGATGCCTAGGTGAAAATCTTGGATTTTCAAATCGATAATCTTGGTTTTTCAAATGATAAACCACGTTTTTCTAATTATTTTACGTTCCGCGTGGAAAAACTTGGTTTTTCAATTGATAAACCAAGTTTTTCGAATTATTTTACGTTCCGCGTTGAAAAACCAAGTTTTTCAATCGAAAAAACCAAGGTTTTTTTAAATTATTGGACATTTATGGCAGGCCCAATGTCCAGTAACTCGAAAAACTTGGTTTATCGATTGAAAATCCATTTTTTTTCTCGAAAAACTTGGGTTTATCAATTGAAAAACCAAGTTTTTAGGACAGCTAGGCGAAAACATGGTTTTTCAAATGAAAAACCAAGATTATCGATTTGGAAAACCAAGATTTTCAGTTGGCTGGAGAAAATCTTGGTTTTTCGACGCGGATATGGCAGGCCGTAAAATATTTAGAAAAACTTAGTTTATCAATCGAAAAAACAAAGTTTTTCGACGCCTAGGTGAAAATCTTGGTTTTCAAACATTCGATTCAACCAACTGATAAAAATTCCTTTAAGGGGCGCAGTTGGGACTAGTTTCTCATACTTTTATTATGAATTAGTTTGACCTTTCTTTAGGAGACATAACACACGAAAACCTAGAAACTTTTCACCGGAATTGAACTTAACGCTTATTATGCTACGCATTGCTGTTCATTTTCGGATTGTAAATTTAAGCACACATCGGCCGAGTGCACCAATGACGGGTAGCTGAAGAATAGCGCTACCTCGCTAGTAACTGAGGTGTAACCCACAATTTTGAGAGCGCCAATGCGGGGTAAGCTACTAGGCTATAACTGGCGGGTAATTTACGCTAAATGTTATACCTGACTGGACCCAAGAGTAAGTTGGGGCATAACGTTTTATGCCACAAGTCAGTCGATTCTAGCAGTAGCGTAAATTTGTTGTGAACATTGGAGGGAATGATTCGCTGATGCTGAAGGACCAATTGCGCTTGCATGACCAGGAGGTGTCTATTTGAAGTGGAATGTGACCCCTAATAAGCTGAAAGATTGTATATTTTTGAAAATCCATTCATGCAATTTGGTTATTTCTTTAGTCAAAATTTAGATCAACTCCTTTTGCCTAATTGTCCAAGGATCTTAAATGAGGACTAAATAAATAAACTTATTATTGTTTTTATTAATTAAAAACTGATAAAGCCAAGTTTCAACATTATTATGAGTGGAAGGGTAGAACTAGACGAACGAAAAAATTTAAAAAAAGCATATCGTTCCGTGCGTGGTCTGGGGATCGATCCGGGGTTCCGCTGTTACCAAGCGAAGGACAAAAGGTATCCACGCCACGGAAGTATTAGTGTTAAGAGATTAATAATTGTATATAATTGTTTCCATCGGGTGCTTGTGTTTGTCATTAAAATTGTGCTTTTTGGTGCAATGATTGTATGTGCCCCTCGCCCAAAATATGTTTGTAATGTCATGATAGTCCTTATTTTTGAAAAAGCGGTAAAACAAACTTCGAAATTGTTGGCCATAAAATGGCATCATTTTTTCCGGATCGCAGGCCGACTCCACGTGATTCTTGATTTACACTCACCTATGACCTAGCGAGTGACGACACGTTTATAATATTACGGAGGACCATTGACGTCAGAATTTTACAGTAAACTATAGGTTAACACTTGGCATATGCGCCAATTAATTTTGTAATGGGACGATGCTGATTAATGTGGATATTTACCTCGCTAGTTGCTATTCTGATGTTACTCGCCAGTTATGCTCTAAGAATTACATCGTTAGTAAGTTACGCTACAGTTAGAGCATAACTACTAGGGAGGTAGCTTACCTCCCTATTAAGTTACCCGTCATTGGTGCACTCGGCCGGATATCTTTTTCCATTTCTGTGCTTATTATCAGCCTTAATGGGGAAATATCGCCATTGATACATTCCATCAGGAGAACCATTACATGTTAGTTAACATCAATGTGCCTTGTGTATAAATTGGCACCTGAAACTGATTTCCTTGTAATGCACACATGATGAATTTACATTTACTTCAAGCTTTAAGGTGGTTCATCATTTCATTAGCCCGTATACTTTACTTCTATTGCATCCGAAGTAGAGAAAATGTGCACTAGTACCATTCAAAGGCTTTTTATCTACAGTGTAGTTTATTAAATACATTAAATGTGAAATAAATTAAAAACATTATAAGAAATAAATGTTCTTTAAGATGTAATTTATATTTATTTAGTAAATTTAACAACAACAACAACAACAACAACAACAACAACAACAACAACAACAACAACGACAAAGATAACAATATTAATGAGATAATTACAAAATGAATAAAATAATGAATTATATATAGAAGAAATCAAATAAAAAACTGCGAATGTGATAAATAGCAATTGATGCCATTTATTCCATCTTAACAAATGTTTAAATATCAATAAGATATCAAAAAAACATTAACGAATGACAATTAGGATGACCTTTATTTCGTCTTTAGCAAACATATAAAATAACATCAAAACAAGACGAAATAAGTAAAGAATAATTGCAATGAGTATGCAATATATTTCGTTTTTTATTTATAAATAAAGCAACAAAATATCGATAATACAATAATGAAATAAAGACAATAAAGGCACAATCAGGAAGAAATTTGTTTTGTCTTTGTTAAAAAAGAATATATAACTTTAAAATAATAACTAATAAAAAACAAAGCATGTTCATTTGAGCGCCCCTTAAAGGAATTTTTATCAGTTGGTTGAATCGAATGTTTGAGAATAGCAACAAAAAACATGCATATCCGGATGTTTTCGGTCTGACCATCGTATCAACGATCCGATTCAAGTACATTTGTTAAATTCGGCGTTGATGGGTTTCCCATTCGTATTGAACGACAAATGTGCTGTGGTGACATTACTCCGATCTACCTAAATAAAGAGATATAATAGCGTCATCTGTATCAAAACGCCCTATAATATCCGAATCGAACACTTTTGTACATATCCGTAATTTGGAATGACCAAAATTATTCACAATCGAGGAGCAGTATCTGTTCGAATGATCTAAAAATGGATCTTTAAACTGCATTCATTTGGCTGATTACCGTTTAAGTTAAACCATCGTTACTGGATGGAACAACAACAATTAACATGTATTCTGTACCCACATGGAGCAATCAGCACTCAATATGCTGAAGGTTTTTGATTAAGTTTCGATCTCACTCACCTCAATGGATTCCAATAATTAAGTGTTTGCATCTGCAAACAGCTAAAACTGTTCTAAACTAGCCCAAGGGTACGCATACGTGACGTCATATAAGTCATTCTCTTAACTAAACCGGCACATTATTGACCACGGCTTACGATACGAGTTTTGTTCTTCTTACGCATGCGTCATTGTTTACCGCAGGCTGTTTCTAAACAATCGTTCCCTTCGATATAGACAATGTGTGAAATAGATTTCAGTATTGATGTAACTTTGGCTTTACGGGATCGCTTCATTTCTGTGTGATAGTTGTTCATTATTTTGTTATTATTTTGATACTTTCGAAGTGTTATGTTGATGTTTTCTTAGGCAAAAGGTATTTTGTTCGGATGGTGTAATATTTTGATTGGAGGTTGCAGTGTTTACGGAGGATCTAAAAGGAGGTAATTCTAAGTCCATTTGAAGAGTTACCACGTCGATCTTACTTCAACATATGTCAACTCATATCATGATGTGGAACTATAAAGCAGTGTTTTGCATAATGCTATTTGTTCTTGGAAATTACCTCCGGAGAGCAGAAACATCAAAGGTATAACCACTAAACTATTCTTGTCTTGTTGAATACGAGTCATCTCGTCTTTGAACGAAGAAAAGAAGTGTTCGTTGTCATTATCAGGTATTTCAAATATAATTCTGGAATGCAGACACGTTCATATTTAGAATTAACGTAAATTAATCATGATAACGCAGCTTTCTAAGAGTTTGTCATATTGAAGTAAATCTCCGAGTATGCGTTTGTTCCAGGGATCAAAATAATGGCTTCTATAGGGTGAATAAAACGAATTGTGTACGGATTCAAACGTCTCTTTGACCGTTATGCATGCATTGAATCATGACATTTTTGTCGCTTGTATCAAGCGTATAATCTAGTTTATCTTCCGAAAAAAAAATGAAAGTGATCGACTGAAAAATAAGCAAAATGTGACAGTTTTTGTAATTTGACCCCTTCTTTACCATTCCAATGGGATTTACACAGTTAACAATGTTGAGACAAAGGTGTTAAGTGTTACTATAGCATGACAAAATTGAGTGAAAACGGTGGCCATATCAGTGATGGGCTTCGTTAAAGACCTTAATATCAACGTAGAGAACTATTATTTCTATTTCAAATTGCAAGGAAGCTAAAATGTCATTTTATATATTACAACACTTTAGCAGAAGAAGCATTGCACTCAAAACTTATAATTTGTGAACCTGTCAAGTATTTTTCAAAGTGCAATTGATCTAGAAAAAAATTCGTCACAACATTTCATTTGAGAGATATTTTGATACGCTTTAGTACATATACATATATTGCCTCTTTTACTATGCCATGATGCTATAAATGTATGTAGTGAGCACTCTTTACAGTGAGCACTCACTCCATTCAATATGCTACATGTCTAAGCTTTGTATATCCGATTGGAATGGTGAAAAAGAGGTCAGCTTATTTTTAATCGCTTTCATTTTCATTACTTTCATCTTTTTGGAAGATGAACTAGATTAAAACCACTTGGTAAAAACAGAATTCCATGGTTCAAACCACACATCAAGGTCAAATGGTCGTTTCAATCCCGTGTACAATTGTTCTGATTCACCCTGTATATACATCATTTAAGTATTCAGTGCACTTTCAACAGGGAACTTGTTAGTTTTGCTAATGATCACTGCTCACACACAACGGACTAACTAGTGTATTGAACAAAACGGATCAAATTCACACTCTTCCTCCTATAATGATGTAACATATTTATCATACGTACACCTTATAAGGGCAATGCACTAACGCGTACGTGCTTGGCTATACTATGTGTTGACATAACTATTACCTTTTGTTGTAATAAATTCCATACATTCCAATCAATGTTTGACGTCTGTCAGATTTAACCAAGGACTTGCACTTTAGCTAATAAGAAATAATTGCAATTACAGTTAGCTCAAATCTACTCCGCCTAATGCGTTTCCTATTCTTATACACGTAAATTGCATATTTCAAAATGAATACATTTGAGCTATACATCAATTGAAGCGATGAGGTCTGATATCAACTTTTAAGATGATATTTGTGAGTACTGAATGCACTTCAGATATGAGGGTTAACCGTTAGCTTTTCGTTAGAGCTCTCTAAAGCACACACTAACAATATGTAGATGGTCATGGTGATACATCAATATCAGGAATATATTCAGAAGACGAATTACATGACGATGGAACACTAATTTGACACAAAAGTCATTTTGCCAGATATCTTGGCAAAAATAACGGTGAAGCGTCTATAAACAATTACAATTTAGTGATGTGATCCATCGCAAGCAATACATACCGTCCTCCTTCAATTGTAACTAAGACCACGGATCCGATTCCTACAAGGAACCTAGAGATAACCTTGATATCGTCAGAGGGGACTGGATACGATCTAAATAAGACTCTTCGGCCGCCCTGATTCTTATATCGTCAGCCTGCTTCGATAATTGCCTAACTCACTTTTCAGCGAAATTGATTTTGTGCATAAAATATGACTTCATTACATCATGCACATATGCTGTTATAATACCTAAGTCGTTGACCAATCAAAAGTGTTGATAAATGCACAATTGCAATTCTGCCTAAGTCAGCATTGTGAGTTAGGCAGATTGTACTATTTATGAAAATTGTTTAAAATGGGTCATATTAACTTGTATAAGGCATATAACAAGCCACATTTCACTTAAAGGTATATCCCCAACCTAATTCTATCCAACAGTTACTGCTCTTGTTGGAATTCACCTGCACTATTAATGTTGCTATTCAACATATCGTCAGCCTGTTTCGATAATTACCTAACTCACTTTTCATACTTTTGTTGTTTTCTAAGAACTAGAAAAAATGAGTTAGGCAATTATCGAAGCAGGCTGACGATATGCAGTCCATGTGACTTAAGGCCCTGTCACACATACGGCGATCAGGCCAGCGATCGCACTGCGCTATAAAAAGTGTATAACACGCAGTGATAGCGCGGAAAACTGTCCATTTTTAAATCAATATCACCAAAACCCTTTCACAAACTGCTGCGATCAGACCGGCGCTTGGATTACGCTGAAACATTATCAAAACGCCAAGCCAAACGCATCAAGATCTCCACATACCCCCTCAGTGACGCAGTGGGAACTGGCTGGGACTTCAGAGGGTCGTGAGAGGGTCCCCATGGTCGCCCTTGAGCGCCAGTACACCACGCTTGTTTTGTGCATGCACAAAACAAGCGTGGAGGTTCCGCGTTCTGTTCAGAGCGCTATAATGACTCAGTAGCAGCGAAAAGTGAGCGTCCCGTCGACGTAGCAAGGACGCATACAAACTACTTGTCCTCTGTGACTGCAGTAAAGGTTCGTTCACACTATTATAATAGGCGATGTTTGCCGTGCGATGCGATGCGGTAGCCGTACTTCCACCGCAATGTACGGTAATTCGTCGCGGGTCACGCCGGGTCAACGCAGGTCACCGCATGCGATGGCATTCAGTGCCGTTTGGCAAAATATGAGAGCGTCAGCGTCAACGTAATGCGTCGCAGACGGCCGCAATGACAGTTAAATATTTTTAACTCCATTGCAATTACGTACCGCACCGCACAGTAAATAACGTTATAGTGTGAACAAACCTTTGCTGTCAGGAGACAAACACATCATGATATTATCACTATTATTGTATTCAGATTAATCAAAAATGTTATTGATACACCTGTTTTTAAAACTCCCGCCAACCGATTATCATGGCTATAAAAGTAGCATTATCGCATTACACTAAGCTAGGATAATGCTCTCTAAATTGAATTTAAATAACAATCAATTTATCGGCAATGCGATTAGCAAATTAGAGCTTTAAACATGTTAAACGTGGGTCATTGTTATTCCTTCTGTATCTACTACAAGGAGTATAATGTACAGTCCTCAAAATAAGTAACTGACCAGGTCAACACTATCGACCGAGTGCACCAATGGCGAGTAGCTGAAGAATAGCGCTACCTCGCTAGTAACTGAGGCGTAACCAAAACATTTGAGAGCACCAAACCGGGGTAAGCTGCTAGGCTAGCAACTTGCGAGTCGCGATATTGGAGGCTGGTTTTGGTGAGATCATGAACAGTGAGGCAAAATCTTAAGGAAGGAAGACAATAACGGGTGTATAAAGCCAATTTGAACTCATTGCGAACCAGTGATTGCTCAATATTGTACAATTTATTGTTTGTCCCACATTCATGTCATACACATCTTTTTCTTTACCATTGACTGTTATCAGCGAACCAATGAGACGTTGGGTCCTGATCAACAGTTTTTACAATGTTTTCCCCAATATTAAAGTCAATTACAGTTGGGCATTTGCTTGGCTTTAGGGTGAAACCCATACTGGATGCTTAGTTTCATCTTTTAGGGGACGATGCTGAATAATGTGGACATTTACCTCGCTAGTTACTATTCTGGTGTTACTCGCCAATTTTGCTCTCAGAATTATATACATCGTTAGTAAGTTACGCTACAGTTAGGGCTGCTAGGGAAGTAGCTTACCTTCCTATAAAGTGGTGCACTCGGCCGATATGTGTTATACATGTATGTATGTGTTGTATAATGTATAACCTAGGTAGTAACTTATTTTGAGGACTGTATATAATTTGAAAACGTGTTGAGAAGGCACTAGTAACGCAGACAGCGACTTATAAGTGCAATTTGATCGCAGCAGAGCATAAACAAACGCGGCGCTTTGTATGGGCCTTAAGGGCGATCATGGGGACCCTACCCTGCTCTAGATGGTGTCCACTGCGTCCCCATTCGATTCTT
This sequence comes from Ophiura sarsii, assembly GCA_035610835.1. Classification (NCBI taxonomy): domain Eukaryota; kingdom Metazoa; phylum Echinodermata; class Ophiuroidea; order Amphilepidida; family Ophiuridae; genus Ophiura; species Ophiura sarsii. Next base: position 14,738,999 of record CM069448.1, on the reverse strand, counting down.
AGAGACCTTACTGTGTTTTGCATTGCTTTTTTCAGCGCAACAAGAGCGCAAGGCCTGATCGCCGTATGTGTGACAGGGGTATTAGGGGCGTGTAGTTAATGGGGTAATACAACTGGACCAAAGAATCCTAAAACTAGATAGCAAAATGCAAAATACAGTTATTAGGTTTCAAATTTCTATTTAATATTCATGTTTATACCTGTTCGGCACACATGGAAAGGGCTTTGGGCCTGTGTTAATGGAATAACAGAGAATAATTTTGAACGTTTTGAAGCCCAATATTTTTAGTATAGAATGTAGAACTGCATGATATAGAGACCAGAATCTGATATATCAAGGGATTTAGCCAGCAGTCCTGTCTATGTAAGACATGTGACGTGTAAGTGTAATTCTTATAATCACATGTTAACCTATTATGTTACACACGTTATGCATAATCTAATCTTTGATCCATTTCTGCCCATATGACACCACTGCGTAACCCATAATAAGGCTGTCATACATACGGCGATCAGGCCTGCGCTGAAAAAAGTATCAAAGCGCCAAGCGAACGCATTAGAACCAATTGGGGACGCAGTGGACACTGGTGAGAGCGGGAGAGAGGGTCCCCATGTAACACGCAGAAAAGAGCGCGGAAAACTGCTAACATTTGTCAAACTTTAAAAACAAGGTAGCTCTTAGTACGCTCTTATCCCTATTATCACATTTTCATGGCGCTCTTATTACAACCCACTGTGTTTCTACTTAATAAGGTCTCACGGAATCTCACTGCGCTTCCACTCACTGTAAACATTCTTAGTGCGTTCAAGATGCTGTCTGCGTTACTAGTACATTCTCAATACGTTTGTACAACGTTCTCTGCGTGTGCGCCGGGTGTACATACCGATTGCACGAAGGGTATTAGATTCAAACATAGAAATAGTAGATACAGAAGGAATAACAATGATCCATGTATAAAGCTCTCATCTCATTGCCGATCTTTAACTTTGATTGTTATTTAAATCCAATTTAGAGAGCATTATCATATAGCTTAGCGTCATGCGATAATGCCACTTTTGTATAGCCATGAGTAATAGTGGCGTGTCTGTTGGCGGGAGTTTTGAACCGGTGTATCAATAACATTGTTGAATCTGAATACATTAAAATGATATAGCGATATGGTATCATGATGTGTTTGTCCGTGCTCATATCGGTTCAATAAGAAAACCATATTGAAATATATGGATCACAACAAAACAGTGATAGTTGTGGCAGAGTATGTTTGGCTTATAAAATTTGATTGTCTTTTTTGATGCATTATATCTGAAAGGGGCCGTCCGAGACACTCATATGGCAAATTTGATTGTGTGTTTTGTCAATTTAGCCATAATTTGCTAGCAATTTAATTACCCGCATCATGTAGGCGGAATATTTAATATTATTAATTAATGAAATTGTATAATATTCAATTTGTCAAAACAGGTAAATATTATTCAAATCATCACCCCAACAACAATACCAAACACCTGTTAAACTTAATAATCCAAGTGATTGGACTCCATTCATGCATGTCTTTGTCTAAAGGATGCTCAGTCTGTTCTTGGAGTTTGAAAAGTGAACAACATTACATGTACATAGAACGACAGGACAGCACAACGCTTTAAAAGAGCCGAACCTCCGCGCTTGTTTTGTGCATGCACAAAACCAGAGCGATGCACTGGCGCTCAGGGGCGACCATGGGGACTCTCTCATGACCCTCTCACGTCCCAGCCAGTTCCCAACTGCGTCACCGAGGGGTTCGTTGAGATATTGATGCGTATGGCTTGGCGTTTTGATAATGTTTTAGCGGAATCCAAGCGCCGGCCTGATCGCAGCAGAATGTTAAAGGGTATTAGTGACCTTGATTTAAAAATGGACAATTTCGGACAGTTTTCCGCGCTCTCACTGCGTGTGATACATATTTTGATACTTTATTGAGCGCAGTGCAATCGCTGGCCTGATCGCCGAATGTGTGACAGGGGCATAAGCTACCCATGTGTCACTATTTTGCAACGTGAAAAAGGAAACGTCTCTTCTTTTCACTTAACTAAAGTGTTGTTTTAAACTGTACCCGTGTTATATTGCCTGTCTAAATGCGGGTGATAATATTATTTTAAGAGGAAATACGACACTAGGGGACAAAAAAAAGATACTACCGAACTCGGATGCTTTCTATAAACAATACTTTTTTTAAACAATTATATTTGATAGATACTCATCTGTTAAAAATAAACAGCTCTTTTAAACATTGACCAACGTCTGTTTGTATAGAAATATCCACAAAGATTCCATCCAATCCAATGCGGTGGTTGTGTCATTGATCGAAACACGTACTGCGTTGTATAAACACGCAGAAGGAACGCAGTAGACGCCCTGCAGAAGTGCGTGTTATCGGACAAAACTGTCGTTACCACGCAACGCACGTGGATGGACGCACCTTATTGACTTCAAATCTCGATGCAATAACAATATATCACAAGGATATAAAAATAACAAATGTGCCCATTCAACAATCAATCACAAAAATAAGGTGTTAGATTAATTCAATTTCAAATATAATTGCTTTGTTTATAGATTGGTAAAATGGCGGCGTACGACAGTAGCAAGTCTGTGAATCCAATACTGGAGGCCTTCAAGCGAGGAGGCATTAAGCAGCCGGCTGGCAATATATATGACCGTACACAGACACAAGGTAAGTCCATTTGATCACAATGTTATTAAAAGATTAAGGCGATTTTGATCTGGATAAACAAGATATGAATAATAACAGGACAAATATTTTGAGATTACAAATATGACAAGCTTCATCAATATTTCAAACCCCGTGTCTACCATAAATTGTGTAAAAAGCTACTGTTACCCGAAGGAACAGTACACAAAAACACATCCACAAAAAAACCCCACAAGAAACATTTTCATTTTTGTCATCGCATTGGTCGAATGTTAAGTGACAATTAGCGGGTAGAGACATTCAAAAAATGAAAGGTCACGACCTATTGTCTCAATTGTGTACGAAAATGACGGCACGTCATCGCAATTTCAGTATTAAGATTTCATAGTCTCAACAGCTCTGACACCCTAAGGCTCATGTCAATTTTTTCGTATGTAATACTGTATTTTCGAAATAATTTCGATAAGTAGACAACACATTGAAAACAGGAAGACCATCATTGCCTGCCTTTGTCTCGCTAAGTTGCAAGCCATTGATCATTGCTAGGGCAGAATGAAAAGTGCTTCCTGATACCTCGTCATCACGTCGCATTCTTATCCTATCACGTCTAGCTATTCCTGTCATATATCAAATTGGTCTTACACCCGGCTCACTCCACGGAATCAATTCCAATAAATCAAATTGCTACGAGGTTACGACGTCATCGTTAATGTTACTATAGATACAGTCGTCATGGCAACCAACCAATCAATGAAGCGTTTCGATGAATCTAATGGTTCTTACCCTCGTGTGATTCATTCAAACTGTGGTTTCAATAATGGGAGAGAATTTGATTATTATTCCAGTGTTGCAGTTGGTCGCTTATTTTCACAGGTCAATATATTGTAAAGACTCCTATTTACAACAATTATCGCTAATTTATATGTGCTTAGACGTGGCTTTATTTACGTGTTTTTCCTTCTTTGACAAATTTGCAAGACATGTTTCTTAAAATTAATACAAACTTCATGTGTAAACATCCGTTAATTAACGAAGTAATGGTGATGCTACTGAAATGAAAGATTACAATCTTCATTAGGATATCTAGTCACAACTAAACTCCTCAAAAAGTTCTGTGCTAGGCCAAAAAAGTGAGTTATTTGTTTGTCCATTTCCGACCTACCATAATTTTGAAAAGTGACAAAACAGTTTTTAGCCTACTGTAATACCGACTGTAAAAACGGTTTCTGTAATCTTCTAAACTGTTTTAAAACATAAATGAAGTGATTTAATGGTAAAATATTCCCGTTCAAATCTTATTGTATATTAACTATATTATACATCTTTTGAATGTGATTCATACAACAATAATCAGAACTGCCGACCCTACCCTTTAGAGTGGATATATGGACAAACAAACTTCTTTTTTTGCCTTCAGTATGAATGGAAAGCTGATATGTTCTTCTTCTTTTCAACGATTTCATATTTGTAGCAATCACTTGTTTCAGTGCTCACCCACTTGCTTGGGAATATGGGGAGATCAACCGAAATGTGCCAAATTCACCACTATTTTGCGCTCAAAAGAGGAACTCTGTCGCCTCTTCAAGCGTCACATTGTCAACTTCATTGACGAGTGATGCTCCTCTATTGACCTTAGAGCATTAAATGGTGCTAACTTTGACACATTTGGATAGAGACCTCCCCATATTTTCAAGCAAGTTACTGCCCACAAGCGATAGCTCTAGGTTTGGTATCGTGTGAACGATGAGCCCAGTCAGTGGCGTAGCCAGGTTTTTCTCAGTGGGGGGGCAAAGGGGGGGCCGGGAGTTTTGGTGGGGGGGCAACAACCAAATTGAGGATTGAATTTCCTTGTGTTGTGAATAGGTTAGTCCCAAATTATTTCAACTGACATTTCCCACAGGGGGGGCAACAGGGGGGGCAGAGAACCCCACAGGGGGGGCAGCTGCCCCCCCTTGCCCCCCCTTGGCTACGCCACTGAGCCCAGTTAGCTTTCCGATGATGTGAAAGACACTATGAACTGATGAATATACAATAAATACCGTATATAAATTACTGTCAATTGAAAAACTGCTGGCCGGTAGCCGCCTTAGTGTAACGATGAAAAGGGGTCTGATTCAAGATGGCAGCGATAATAATTGGCCAAAAGCGCTTTGTGACTTTGCTTGCATTGTGGAAAGCCTTTGTGACTAAGTGCAATTAGATCATCTGTAACTAATTTTCATTAACAACTATACGTTTCTTTCGTCACGTAAGCATGGTATATATTTTGTTAACCATGAAACCATTTATAAATCATCCATTATATAACAACAAACTCAACCAACATAATGCCACAAAGATTCCTCCCAGTGCGTAACCAAGGTGATAAAGGCACACATTATTGATGACCTTTGGTGTCTTTCTTAGCTTATTCTACCATAAGTGTGTTTATAACATCAATTAATTGCTTCTTGAAGATACTAGATACTTTGTTGATATTATTGTTGTTTTACATCGACGTCAGAACATTTGTCCACTTGAAAACAATTTTTCAATCGTACTTTCTCAATAACTATGTGGAAATAACTGCGATTTTGTTATCGTGCATCATTGTTGCCGGAAATATTTTCGATGAAGTGCATGAAGAACTGATTTGTCAGGCTGTCTAAAGTTACAACAATTGATTTACTCTCATATCTGAAAATCTAAAAGACGTTGTACCCACGCTAAAAATGTTATAAAGCAAATGTTATAGGCATATATCATGCATATCAAATGCATTTAAGTTAAAGATTTTATCCAAGACGTTTTTCCATGTATCATATCGTTAGTTGAAATTACAGTAATTTCAAAAAGGGATATATTTTACTTATATAATTAATGCTACCATTTTTATCGTAATACCGTATATTAAATGAGATGATATGTAAACAAGTTAGGCAATATTATTATTAAATATTGATATGCTCTTATAATTGATGATTTTAAGGAAGGTTATACTAACAGTTATATTGCAAGATTTGAATATTAGTGTTTGCGTTATCTGTTAGGAATCATATCTCAAGCAAATATAGCATATTAGTAGAAATAAGGTTGGTTATATTGCAATATCTCAGCGTAAAACAATCTTATTCATGAATGCTTGTTGCATTAAGTCTAGCGGTCGCTTACTGTGCTTATTTGATATTTGAATTACTTATCGAATATCATTTCTAGAAAAAGATAAAAGGCCCTTTGAGAGAAATTGCTTCAATAAGTAATACTTACTCCTTCGCTCAAGGAGAGTGCAAATTATCTAAAAAGAGTACGATTTGTACATCAATTCTAAGCTGCTATAATGAAAAAGCTCTTTAGAAATATTTCAAATTGGTTCATTTACCCTAACTCTATAACACCACACGGCAACATATTTTTTCCCCGACGGAGAAAATTCACCCGAAAGGTCACCCCGACCCCCGGGATTTGAAACATGGACCTCCAGCATCAAAGCCCATCTCAATTCCACTACACCACGGCTGTCAAGGCTACTCGGCTCAGTATATTTCGCCTCGTATATAGCATGGGTCCATTTTATAGCCCAACAACTTGCACGCCGGGTTATAAGAACAGGCTGGCCGTTTTGTTGCCGTGTGGTGTAGTAGGGTTAGGGTTAAGGCTGGTTCTGGGAAGTCCATACTTTGCTAACAAATAAATTATGTATGTTGAGGAAATGTCGATTACTAAGAACCATCACTAATTAATGTGTGAATCAACTAAATATTAAAGAGAACAGAGAAAATAACCTTTACAAGCTTTGATGAAATGTAAATTATATTTTGATTGAATTACATTTTCTTAAAGGTGTCAATCAGCGAGCGAAGGGAAAGAAACACAGAAGATGGTTGCAATTCATTATGTTAATGTATAAAGAAAGAACGGCCACTTTTTTCGCGAAGGCGTCACAAAAAATTCAGGAATGCATATTCAAAACTATTTTCAAATATTTTTTATTTTTGTTAATGAAAGCCAAATATGTGGCCTTTTTATAAAGCACGATCATTGGTTCTGAATATGCAGTCTTGAATATGTGATAAGATTTTTTTCTATCAAATTTATGGCAAATCTCCTCAGGCATGTAAAATTCAGCTATGGCCATTTTTCATGTGCAGAGAACTCTTTTATTAGAATCGTCATTCAGTTTGTAATTTAACATAATCAATAAAATCAGTTAAAAATCTACCTACTATGTTCAAAGTTAGTTTTATTTGTAAAGTAAAACATACATTCACCCATATTTTGCATGTCAAATTCCGGAATATTTGAATTAGATATATTTTACACAATACATTCATGCATCCTATAAATCATCATTGGAATTTCAAAGGCAGTTTTCAGTTGAAAATCCAATTCGGTCCAAAAGGTGGCCAAAGTGGGATTTGCACTCTTGTTACTGAATTGATCATATCTCAGGTGTTAAGGGGTGACATTTTATGGGATGAAGTGTATTTGATAGAGGACTAATGTGGCATACCAACACAATATTTTTGGGAATACGAAGAAACATGGGATGCATTTTTAATTATTTTTGTCTGGCATTAGAAACTTACTTTTGACACGTCCTGTAGTAAAGGTTGTCACATCATATTTTACGGTGATGTATTGTAACAAATAAATGGCTCAGGGCATTATTTAGGGCATTATTTCATTATTGTAGCGACACAATTTTCGTAGGATGTAGAAATTAAGGCCATGCAGCACAGAGTTTGTGAGATACATCGAATATGCAAAGTCGAAACAGATTAAGTAAATAATACATCTTAAAAGCATTCGTTCTCGAAAACAAAAGTATACTGTACCGGCTTGTTAAGATGGAGTTGCTTTGAGGGCAACTTGCTGGCTTTTAGTGGTAAAGATGATTTCGTACTTGCGCGGATTAATTAACGAAGCGAAAGAATCGAGATCGGGAAAGTTAAATGTCAACCTAATTAATTGCCCATGCTTTACTTCTGCACCGATTATACACGCAAATAAATGCAGAACAGGTTTAATACCATCTGCATTTGTGTATGCGTCTATACAATGTTCAGGAGAAATAGCATTAACTGCGTTATGACATTTGTTGATATTGCCCAAACGATAGTTGAAACAGTAATTTGTTGATAACAAAGTGGCAGTCACGGGGGACCTGATTTATCTGTCTGTATCAAATACCTGTATTCTTATGTTAAAACATTGTTAATGTTGATACGCCATTTTATCATCATCTCAGTAGTCTCTATAGTATGTTGAATTAGGGTCGATTTTCCATTGCTAGCCTCTCCTCGAACGACAACCCGTCGGACAGAGTGCCCATTTACCTGAACCAACACCATCATGAATGTGCATATTTATGGATTTTCGTTTTCAACTGATTTCGAATTGAAATTGACAATTCTTACTTTATTAATTTATTTTATAATTAAAGGAATCCTAGATAGATAACTAAGTTACAATTGAAAACGGTTTTGGTCTGCAATGTTGGGATCTGTTGATATTTTATACATCTATTTTATAAATGACGAAGATTCATTGAATTAAGTCGAGCATCAACATGCATAATAAATGACTGTAAAATGAGAAGAAATACAATACCTTATTTGTAAGGCGATCTATCATAGTTTGCCGTCATGACGTTACCATGGAACCAAGATCATTATGCACATAGAAAATAACCATACTGTGCTCAGATATCAATATGATTATGGTACACATAATATATTGTTTTTTGATCATGAACTGTATTATTTCCGTTTTGTTATCATCTTCTCTAATATGAAACATGAAAGATTACCAGTTTTGACACAAGTTGGTTGATAATTTTCAAGTAACAGATATTGTGCTTTTCTCACAATGGTAATGTAATTTTGCCTTTTCCAGAATCACCTCAAAATACCAAATCTGGAGTAAATCGTTGATTTCCTGCAAATCAACTGTGCCATTATGGCTTTACGTTTTGCGATATATTTGTTTCAATTATAAATAGGGGCTCCAATTGTATCAATTTATATCATATTGTGAGTAATTGATGGTTGAAGTATGGATGTTAAATAAGAGCTTTCTTTTGTCTCTACTATATTATCCGCTCATATATATTTTATCAATCTAAAGACATTTAAAGATATAGAAGACCCTCTCAGTCAAATAATCTGCAAGTATAATAATAAATGACGGTGGTAAATGACCTACTCAAGCAGAAGTGCAAATCACCTGGGAATCTGCTTATTTATTATACACTCAGAAAATAGACTGTGTCTTAATGAACTTGAGAAATATATAGGATGTAGGGAAAATGATATCTTGACAGGCCATGGTGCTGCTTCTCACTCTGAGGCACACTGTCAATTTTTAAAAAACCGCTAGCTAGAATCGGGCGATGACAAAGTTTATACCAAATGACACATATTTGTTATCGATATAAGTGACTTATTCTCATATTGGTCGAATCAGTGTCGGTTTTTTCCATTTACAGCCCTATTTCAAAAGAACATATCTCATACCAATTGTATATTTTATAGGACTAGTAGTACCTTTTGCTTATGAGTCTCGCTACTTTCTGCCCGTTCCGTAATATGGATAACAATTCAATTAATCCTGTCCAGTAAAAAAAGGTTTTAGGGATATAGTGTTAAGCAATATATTGTATTGATGAACTAAAAATCATCATGCTTCTTTTTACGATTTACGGAACACACTGTACAGAATAGAAAAGATGAATAATCTGACCATATCAGGGAATTACATTCATTCACCTGTCCGGTTACAAAAGGTCAAACCTTGGTCATAATGGGCTAGTAGGGCAGAAGCTTATTTCCTTGGTTGATCATGCATGTTGACAGAATTGGTAATTAAGGTATTACACTCGGGACTAGAGCATCAAGTATATTACACTAGCAACCAAAAGTATTAAGACACCTTGCAAACTGCAAATTGAGAGAAAACACTGGGAACCTATTGAACAACTGTGTTAGCTTTTTGGTATTCTATGGTTATAAAATTAATGGAAAGTTCTTAAAAGTGTGCTACAATAAATTTGGGATGATATTCTTACTATTGATTAAGATTCTTTGCATCGGTACATGTATATTTAGTTAATTTGAGTCAAATAGCTTGACAAAAATTCTGGCCCAGGTTATGAGGGTGCTATGAAAAAGTACAGAGAATTTGGTTGGTTTCCATTTAAAATATGAAAGTAAAGGTGTTAAAATTAAATTAAATTTCCCTCCCAAATATCTTATTATGAAGATAAATGAAGAGATCAGGTGTCAATTGAATACTAGTGACAATACTGGGATTAGTTTTACATGAATCCATTAACCGGTTTTTTGAAAGGAAGTCAACATTGTCAGACTACCCACCATAGGATTACATTGGCTATAATGAGGATGATGATGAATTATTCATGAGCTATTTCCAATGGAAAAATTGTATGGGGATTTCAAGAAGGCACATGTTTTCTTCAATTGCATGGAGTTGAATTAGCAGATGTTGTAGGAAACATGAATTTATTAATGAGAAGAGATTTAACAACACATTTGTTCAACTCGTAGTGAAATATTACACTTCAAATTGAATAGGCCCCTATGGGATGATTTTGATACCATAACCAAGTGTCCTAATACTTTTGGTTGCTAGTGTATAAAACTTTCCACGCGGCTATTAGTTTGACCATAATATGTATACAAAACAGTTTTTCAGAGACCTTTCCCAACTTTCAAAGTTTTATCTCAAGAATTACTGAACCAATACAAGGCATGTTTGTACTTATTTTAATTTCTCATTCTGATTCCAAATATAGTGATGAAATCCAATAATTTGAGATTTCTTAAACATTTTGTGAACTTTTGGAACTGTCGTCTGCACACGACTGCCACATGAAAAGTGTTAACAGCGTATAGAGGTGGTGTGGTGTGTCATCTATTTGCAACGTCTTACAATGTCTTAACTGAAGTTCTTCGTGCTTACGTAACTGCATTACATTACAGAATACGTCGACCACCAATGTATCCAATTTATTCTTCGTCACACACACTTGCTTCGTGCGATAGAGATATATCACGAAGTTCGTTTTCACGGTCACTCACACGACGCTAAACGCTAGTGTTGTATTAATGATTTCATGAGAACAGACATCCGTTAGTTATTACGTCTACATGGTGACTCTTTATATTTTACGAGTTGGATATAACCGGCAATTATATTATTTTTCTTTGTAGTATGATTCCAACAATCAAGTGATGGTAAAATAGCACGAACAATCTCCATAAATGATGCATGATGCAAGAGGAATAATAATAATTATCAATCGAAAGCCATGGGGCTTATATATTTTTGGTAATATCATTTTGCAAATGGATTAGTGTACACATTTTTGGTAATATCATTAGCAAATTGATAAGTGTACACCAGTAACTTAATGAACCCATTATACACCATATTGTTCATTCATTTTAAGAAAACAAATATTTTATACAGTTGATCATTGAATATCCTTTGAGCTCACATTGCTTTTAATCATTGATCATATCATATACAACATAATTTCAACTGTTGCATTCACCAGCATGGCATTAACCATAGTTTACGCGTATACATTACAATTGTCACCGTTGCATCGTAATTGGCCTCCATTAGCATCAATTTGCATCCCTCCATTTATCATACTACTAGACTGTCTCCGCTAATGTACAATAAAATATGTCACCATTGAGCTTTCATACTGTATGTAAGGCTAAGTAAAAAAAATGTTGTACGTACCGGCCTGATCGACATATACCTTTTTTATTGTGAGATTTTATTTGTTTTTAAATTTAGGGAAAAAGGACAAAAATTGAAGCCTTGTGGTTACCATGGCAACCATATCAAAATAACACACATTTTCTGAACGTCTTGGCCTGAGCTTTAATTTGATATATAAAACTAAGGAGTGAGCCCATGGTAACATTGAGATCATCTGTCTGTTGCCAAAGTTGGTGCTAATCAACATAGACCCGCCCCTCCCCTTAAGCTTAAATTATGAAACCATTGAATCTAATTTGAAACATTGGTTATTTTTTAGACTAAAATGGTCCACTAAAACTTCGATCCTTTCGGTCCTGTCCCAATATACCCGTATGCGGCGCGCTCCATTGAATCTCCGAGGTCAGACGACGGTGGCTACGTGAAACCTACATTTTGAATTCGCATTGGAATAACACGTAATCGCGAATGTTAATCTTATCATTTTGAAAAAAGTCATCATAGGTTAGAAGAATTTTTTTCCAATCCAAAACCGTTGGAGTTGGCTAACCAACTCCAATGATAATGCTATTTTTTAAATTATTTTCATTGTTAACCAGGCGATTACTGTTAAAAAATATTTCAAAATGGTGCACTCCCATTGCCATATTGGGTCGTCCGAGACGCGTGGCCGCCATCGTCTGTCCGAGGTGAAGGATCGTGTATGACGTCAAAGACACGTCACCTGTAATTTATTTAGGGGAGACGCCCCCACACGACCATTTTGGGGGAGGGCGTCTGAGGGCGCGTCCCCCTTCGCTTGCGCCGTCTATGTCAGGCGTTGTTATTTTTCATCTGGAAGGTGTCAATAGCCTCCTTTATCGGACAAATAATCACAAATCGGCTTCAGGGTACACAGTACCTTTAGGGCTATAATTGATGAACGTTATAAATTTGATTATAGTTATCGCATTTTCTGATACTACTTGAAAATCTATGTTGTCATGAATTTTATATTATATGTTAGAGCTTATTAACAGACGTAACAGCAACATCAATAAAATATAGAATGATAATATTTATTTTATGCTACATCAATATCGAATGTATGTCATGTATGCAGTGTTTTATCTCAGTTTCTCAATAAGCCTTCCGCAGAGTGCAATGAGACATTTTCAATGCACTCTGCGCATATTAGTTTGCTACTTTCCCATTGATTAGTAACTCATTTACCGTGGTTCAATCAGTTCAAATTTGCGCGGTTTCAATCTCTGCGCGAGCACAAAAGTAATTCAAGTGTACGCGCGCGATTTTGGGAATACTCTCGTGATTTTTGCAATATTCTTGCAATTTTGGCTGAGCGCACGGCACGCGTCACACATTTGATGCATAATTTGCTGGTTTAAAGTGGCTCACCAATTTGAGCTGATCCAACTAAAAGAGTGTATGAATCACAGGCCGCGCACTAACGGACTTTGACCTAGGCATCGTGTGATCTGGGGGTATTTGGCATTTTTTTGTTTGATTTCGTCATCAAGGCGGACATACAGGCGCCCGATGCGTCTCTTTTAGATGACGCGCATCCGTTGCGTTGCAGAACGACTGCGCAGCTTCGTGTGCAAGGGCTTGCGATGCATTTTTAATGAGTATGGAATGTCACAATAACAAATCGCGTCGGATTTTGGATTTGGGGGCCATACAGTTTCTTGAAATGTTATACCGTATAATATATATACGTGGGATTTTGGATTTAGTATGCAGAATACTTTAATTATATTCCTATCGGTCTATCAGTTACAGGAAACGAAGATAACTCGTAGCGCTTAATCCAAATTGAAGCCATCATAGAGCGATGACAAAAATTGATAAATGTGAAATCAGTCAACTGTACCAATAAACGACCTACTTTTTAAATTTGATTTTTGCATAGGTTATCGATATTGAATATTTCCAAATCCGACAAAATAGAATGGACATGGTCGACTTGTCCTAGGGTAGAATGTGCATCGCACGTACTGAACCACGAGGAAAGTATGGCGGGAACTAATAATGTCAAATGTCACAAGTCGGTTTAAATGAGATGATAAAGTACTAAAACAGAAAAACAAATTGCATGATGGCTTATATTGGTAATTGTTTGGTGATTGATCATACTCATATCATTATTAATACATATTGTCATATTTTGTTTACAACATGTTGACTCAATTAACTGTGGATACTGCTTCTGAAATTCTATGCGAGCATTATGATTTATTTATAGCTAAATGTGTTATATTAAATGAACGGAAAACATGTTTTCCTCAACAGTTTTAAATAAACTAGAATTCTTATGAATGTTAATTAAATTCCATTGTGGTGCAATAACTTATTTAGATGATTTTAGCACAGATGTACAAAAATAAATTCCCATAGTTCAGTAGCATTTTTTCAGTTATGGCACTGATAACATAGCAGTTTTCGTCATTTAAGAAAGTCTGCTTAGTAACTCCTTTATAGGCAAATTATGCTATCTTTCATGGAACGCCCATATCTCTGATTTCGTCCTCCTTAGAGCAATTTGTTTCTCGAATTATATTTATAAACATGAAAATAAAAACGTCCTCTAAGTTACAAGGCAATACGTTTCCTAATTACTTCAAAATCAAATTGAGAAAATAAGTTGTCGTCGGATAACCCAGCAGTGTTTTTGTTGTTGTTCGTAAATAGAAGTACATGGTTTGACACTATTTTAACGCCGTTTACAGTCTTTCCGGCTACGAAAACCATGTTTTTTACGGAAGATACGAACAAGATAGATATATGAGTCCAGGAAAGTCTTTCCTGATAAGTCAAACTTCATTATAAGTAAGAGAAAATGTGTGTAAAAATTAATTTAAGATAGAATAAAGAGTGAGGATGATGCAGAATGACACAGGTTCAGAGTTTTAATGGTTTGCTGACGGACAAGTTTGCAATTGTCGATCTTTTGTCCTGATTAGCTCTTATTTTCTTTTATAAGGTAAAACTACGAAGATAGCTTGTAGACAGTGTATTGACCTTAGCTAATCACCATGTAGCTCATCCTACGAAATGATGTATTACATAGTAGATACCCTTTTGTATGAAACAATTTGCGGCTCTGAACCCCCCCCCCCCCCCCCCCACTATTCAGGTGGACTGTCCATTGTTTTTATATGTGCCAGGTGACTCTAAATGGAGCCTTTCGGGATCGATGCATATCCCTTTATTCAATCAGATATTTGGTTACATAGTGATGAACAATAACAGGTTGAGCACCTTTTGCCTAAAGAATAGAACGTCTCTTTGTTGTACAATGTGATTGATCAGCTAGCTATACAGACTGACGTCCAAATGGCCTTTTATCTTGTCTGCTTTTATCTTGTCCGCAGTGTTTTCCTTGTGCAACGAGGCGCCTAAAAGAGGCTACTTTGATATCGTGTGGCAAATGTTTCGACTGTCAGGGCATTGTGAAAAATGAGCTTGGACATAAATGTTTAAATCGATTGAAATAAGCTCGATAGGATGGATATGGTTAGAATAAGTGATACTCTAAATAAGTGGGAAACGTAGTTGCAAGATTTGGCAGCGTGTGTTATGTTATACAGAAAAAATTAACTGAGTCAATTGACTCATTTTATGTTTGTCCGTGTACTGAGACACTTCAACGATTTACTGAGTCAAATGACTCAACACTAATGCTTTAAATGAGTCATATGATGCACCAGCAATGAGTCAAATGACTCATTAATGCTTTAAATGAGTCATATGATACACTAGTAATGAGTCAAGTGAACCATGCATTGAACACCTGACTCATTTGAATGAGTCAAGTTACTCAGTGGTGGATCAAATTGAGTCATTTGATGCATTTATTCGAGTCATTTGATGCATTTATTGGGTTTGTCTGTGTACTGAAACACTTGGACATTTTACTGAGTCAATTGACTCAGGTTGGATGAGTCAACTGACTCAGACTAGAATTTTCAGTTTGAGCCTCAGAATAGCATTGTTTTGTGACAATTAAAGACTATCACAAACATGGGCGGTGATCTCCGAAAAGTGTTAGTTTCTGTAGACACTCTATGTTGCCCATTATTAAGCAGGCACGAAGTCCAACTTGCCCAAATAATAAATACAAGTACATTCATAAGCTTACTGCAGTGTAACGACGAAGGTCCAACACTGTAAGGTTACTGAAGGTAAAAACACCGCCAAATGCAAAGAAGTTACTGTTCTATCAGCTCCAGAAATTCCACATATTACTTATGAGTCTATGCAGTGTTTAATGATAAAGAAGTCCAAAAGAAATGACACAATTTGTGTCTTCAATCACTAACATCATGAACATACGCTATACAGTTACCAGTCCATGTGCAAAACAAAATGACAGAGTTACAGCCTCGCTTTCATTTCGTAATTGACTCAGTATTTTTATGAATGAGTCAAAAGTCGATCTTGACTCATCTTTCCTTGACAAGTGAGTCAATCTGGCAATAATGCACTGAGTCACCTGAAATTTGATTCATTAACAGATTATGCGTGAGTCAACTATGATACAATTAGTGCAATAAGTGAGTCACAAATGAGGCAATATGATTCAATTGACTCAGCAAATATTTTCTGTGTACGAGCTCAATGTTTTAAGAAGTCTTATTTGTTAGCTTCATATAGACCATTTTAGACCCTGTTTGATTCGTTTCACAAAAATGGCGTGTTAAGCCATTCTGGCAACATCTAGCCCTACAATTGATTTTCATTAAAAAAAACCTAGTTCTTAGATGATGTAATAAGAGCGGTGCTCCTCGAAAAACCCCCGGAATTTTCAAATAAATTCTAAATGTTCAATAAATATTGTATAAAAGAAGGTATACTGTTTTAGGTCATTATTATTACTTTCGACCTATGTTACTTGTGGGTCTTTTTATAAATCGATAATTTACGTTTACATACTTTCTGAAAACAAATCTTTACCTATCTACACTCTATGTATGTTCATTCCGTTACGACATTGTAACATTGTGTGTGTGTCTTTGTATCAGAAAAAAATAGTTACGCATTGTCAAATTTTAAATCCCACCACGTTGTGAACATTACTTATAGTTACAAAAAATAGCAGTATGTCATTGTTTGTACAACACACACGACCATTTATTAATATTCTATAATATGACATTTACGTAGTTGGTATCAATTAATCATTTAATGTTAACCCTACAAGCAACAGGTGTTAACAGTGAAAGTTCAACGCTCATTCTGAATACCAGATTTCCTGTTTGGAAATAGCCGAAGGCGCACGTATGCTTTTAGTAGTCAGTTTTCATCTAACAGGTGGTATTTTTTCAAGATTCCTTGAGGATATTTTTCATATAGTTTGATAAGCCCCATATTTGCTCACCTCATTACAGCGACGCTACAAACTAATTAAGAAGAGTGTGGGCGAGCAAAAGGATCGCGCAACTTGCACATTTGGAACTGATTAAGATAAAGAGAAGAACTACAATCTTGGAAAAAAGTCCTTGGATCGCTTTACACGTTTTGATCATTATGTGCAGAATTTGTTTGCTGATCTTTAAATGATGTTTATTTTGTAAAACTGTGAATAGGACATTTTAGACAACAATTGTCCCTTCCCCACACCCCATCGATCAATGTTGGGACACCTTGAACAACTACTGAAGACATTAGCGTTCCTCAACATTGCACGGGGGTGATAGTTTACCGTTGTTAACGAGCAAGCGTTCCAAGACTTTTAACAGGATTGTAGGTGAATGTCGTAGAAAGTCCAATTTTGTGCTCCTGTAACATTATTACCTATGTCTCATATACATTATATATCAGCTATTCTATTACTTAAATTAGAACAAGAAATCACAACTAACACGTTAATCAGAAGTCAATGATTAAACACTGTAAATGTTACGATTTCATGATTGATGCGCTGTCAATTTTTGAAAGCGCACGGTACGCATTTCTAGGTTTACGCACATATCTATATACGAGGGGTATCAAAAAGTTCTTGAAATCACCAAGAAGTGAAGAAGCCAGAAACTTTTTTTTTTGATATGTGACTCTTCAGACATCTTTAAAAAGTCACTGTGCAAAGTCACACATTTCTCCCACTCTTTATTATCTGTCCACAGACCGCCATTGTAGAGATCTTCAGATTGACCGCCATTGATTGATCCACAGATTGCCTCAGATTGCGTTATTCCCAAAACAGCAATAAATGGTTTAAGGGAAGTGTCAACCCTAAATATATGAAATTTATCAAGCACTGTAACTTTTAAACTAATAATGTAATGTACATAAAAGTATACAATTTTTCAAATGAAATGAGTCGGAGAATCCATTTTTTTTAGTTTTGAAAATATTGACCAAAAAGTGCCAAAAAAAAAGGTTTTTATCTCAAAAATCACATTTTTGGCACTTTTTGGTCAATATTTTCAAAACTAAAAATGTTTAAGCCAAAAAAAAAAAGTGCTTCCTAGATAATTGACTTTAGATGATTTTGGTGAAATTTTGAAATTTTTAATAAAAAACTGATTTTGTTAGGTTGTCCGTAAATTTTTGGCGCCAAAAAAGTGATTTTTGGGCAAAAATGTAGAAATCACTATTTTTGGCGAAATTTAATACCAAAAATGGATTCTCCGACTCATTTCATTTGAAAAATTGTATACTTTTATGTACATTACATTATTAGTTCAAAAGTTACAGTGCTTGATAAATTTCATATATTTAGGGTTGACACTTCCCTTAAAGTGTTGACAGAAAGGGGTCAAAGGTCATGTAGGGTCATTAGAGGTCAATCTGTGTACATCCCATGTTACCCATAAGATTATTGTCACCAAGCTGGTTTGTAATGACCTTTGACCAATCAATCAATGGCGGTCAATCTGAGGATCTCTACAATGGCGGCCTGTGGACAGATAATAAAAAGTGGAAGAAATGTGTGACTTTGCACAGTGACTTTTTAAAGATGTCTGAAGAGTCACATATCAAAAAAACTTTCTGGCTCCTTTACTTCTTGGTGATTTCAAGAACTTGTTGATGCCCCCTCGTATGTACGCACGCATAGTTGGAATTATGTCCATAGCATTATGACACTGCCTATTTGGGTTATTGGAGACACAGTCGATACGGAAGCTAAACAAATAATGGTGGCCGAGCCGAACTTTTGTTTTACAATGTTGAAACATGTATATAGAAGAAGAAAAAGAAAAAGAAATAAAGAAAGATGTATTCAGTATTTTAACCCTTTTTTTGACCCCCTATTACAATGGTATTAATTAACCCCCTATTTTCTGTTTAAAAACAATATGACCCCGAGGATATCTGGGACCCTCCTACCAAAGAAAATGACAGCCCTCCTTAAACATGGTGTAGGTATTGTAT
Source organism: Ophiura sarsii (assembly GCA_035610835.1). Classification (NCBI taxonomy): domain Eukaryota; kingdom Metazoa; phylum Echinodermata; class Ophiuroidea; order Amphilepidida; family Ophiuridae; genus Ophiura; species Ophiura sarsii. The sequence goes on along the minus strand of CM069448.1, from coordinate 14,720,203 downwards.
TGTACAAGTATTGATGCTCTTTGTTTCCAAGTGGTTTACAGTTTCGCTTTGTATTCGTCTATTTCAAGCCAACTTTATTCTACTCATTTATTTAGCGTTTTTACAGGCAGATTTACTTACAGCTGATATCAATCTTGCTTCATTTACTTGCAGACGATAGCCTGCAGGCAATTAGTACACAAACCGAAATAAATTAATTGCACAAATAGGCGCAGGGAGTCCATTGCGATTCCTTCTTTTGAAGTATGTCCGTCCTATATATTATCTTGTGTTAAATCCCAAGGCATCTACTAAATGGTGGACAAACTGACTGTGAATATTACTAGATATGATTTACAAGATACAGAATCTATGGTGTTTTAACACTCAAAATTAATTTAAAAAAGGGGTATCGTCAAAATTACATTTTTACGTTTCTTATCGTTTATCTTTGTTATATCAACTGATTTATACGAACAATATTTGAAAATGCATTTAACCATATTTTTGAATCGGAGTCTACTGAACATGGATATCAAGAGTAAAAGGCATTTATAACATTTGGTATTGCAGCGCCCTCTATTGCTCAAATGTGTCAGATTGACAGATTGGCTGGATTAAGCCACTGGTGGAATGAGTAGATGCCTGGGGCTTTAACATTTTATATATGATACTTTCGATTATAGATTAGGTTTAAAATATTGCGACTCTATAATTGTGACAAGGGAAATTTATGACCATATTAGCATAATTTATTAATTTAAATAGACATGGTCAAATATAAGCTAATGTTGTCATATGCACATACGAAGTCAAAATCGTTGAGAGATAACTCGTATGTATCCTTACCAGAATATCGAGGTCGTGTATCCACTCCCCAAGGTTATTGACCAAAATGATATTACCATGAAGTCCAAAATCAAATGCCGTGTTAATGCTCCTACTACACCGGTTTAATATCAGATTAAGAAAGACGATGATAACAATTATAATTAAACAAAACCCAAACTAACAAACAAATACACTGGATGCCATCGTCTTGATTGCTGCAAGCCAAATATGACAGAGCCCTCAGTGTTTATATTCCCATACTCGCACATTTTCCATCTGCATTATATGATTATGAACAGCGCCATCATTGTCAAAAAGAGAGATTCTCTGGCCAAGCTGCGTTTTGCAATGTCGCCACCATCTGCTTCTGAACGATGCCAACGTTCAAAGACCTTATTGTTGGATATGTTAATGGTTTTGACTTAGATAGCAGTATGTCATTGTCAGACAGTAGTACGGAAACTGTAATACCAGACTACATCATATTTCTAGTAGGTCCTCCATTGTTGAGATGTGTAGTAAGGCGAGGAATAAACCACCCTGTTTTACGGGCCCGACCGACCCACTTTTTGCGTTGTTTTTTAAATTCATTTTTTTAAATTTATTTCTTAAATCATGTTAAATCAGCCGTTTTACAACAACAACAAAAAAAACCACCCTACCGACCGACCCTACTTGACAGGTCCGCCCGTAAAACAGGGTGTGTTTTTTCATCACCTAAATCTCGTTACATAAAAAGATTGGAACTGACGGCATTTGGATATGGAGCTTCTTGCAGTGGGAAAAGATACAAATAGCAAAGTGCTTCCCCTTCATTGATTTTAATTTCAATTTTCTTTTTGAATCTTAATATTATGCCTAATAATCTACCAACGACGTTGATAAGGTAACTTAACACTTCATTTAGGATGCACACTGTGTGATGTATACTGAACCCATACTCCAAAGGTTGTGGGTTCGTGTCCCGATATGGTCAACATGTTGTGCTGTTGAGTAAATATCAAATTAATTGGGTACTGGCATTCGCCAGTGCTGGGAAGGTAACAGACTCGCTGTGGAGGAGGTGTAGCGAGCCCCACACAGCAACATGAGTTAGTCTGGCCATATCGCTTTGAGAGATAGGCATTCCGCTCCTGGGATTACAGGATCGAGCGCCTTCACCTTTTCCCTATGTTATTGTGCGAGTTTCAGTGTTATATTGCATACAGAACGATCACGAAACGATAATGAAATTCGTTTCGCTCTCAGATAAAATTAAAACAGTATACACCTTTTCAGGTAAATACACTGGGCACTTTCTGTGATAGTGGTATACACGATGATGTGTTAAAGGTCTAACACCATTTCCTTTCCCTCAGTTTTACTGGAAATCAGTAATCCATTGCATCAGTGTAGATTTTTTCCTTGAGCTGGAGCTAGCCAAACAATATTGTTATACACAGTAAAAAAAAAAGTGAACAACATGTTTAAAAAATTGAACAACTGCTGTTTGACGGGTGAGCTGAGCAACTTGTTGCTCAAAATATTAAACATCTGGGGTTGTTTAAAGTTTTAAACACCTAGTTGTTTAACTTTTTAAACAACATGTTTAAAATCAGATTTTACACATTGGTGTTGTTTAAAAATTGTTGTTCAATTTTCAAGGGTTGTTTAAAGAAAGTTGTTCAATCCTCATGGGTTGTTCAAAGAAAGTTGTTCAATCATCTTGGGTTGTTCAAAGAAAGTTGTTCAATCATCTTGGGTTGTTCAAAGAAAGTTGTTCAATCATCTTGGGTTGTTCAAAGAAAGTTGTTCAATCCTCATGGATGAAATTGGCCTGTTTAAATAACCAGGGTTGTTTAATGGTGGTTGTTTAAAACTGCAGGGTTGTTTAAATGATGGTTGTTAAAAAAACAGGGTTGTTTAATGGTAGTTGTTTAAAATTCCAGCACGATTTGAAGACTTGAATTTCTTGTGTTGAAGTACACAGACAGAACGGCAGAACTGTCGAATTCGGATGCCTTCTGTCTGTGGAGCAAAATCGCGAAATTAAAATTATATTTGTGCAAAAAATATCCATCTTCGCCGTCTATCATCAAACTATATCGGTTCTTTGGTCATCATATTTCATTATTTTCTTGATTGTATTTCCCCATCTTGTCAGCAAAATCTTTAAAATGATGATTTAAAATCGAAATTTGTTTACCGAATGAAATACGGCGGCCGTTAATTTGAAGCATATCGCAAACGAATCATTGTGACACGTGACTTGTGACGTCACAAATAAACAACGTTGTTCAAGATCACTTTGTATTGATGTGAACGGCGTTCTTTATACTGTAAACAACACCTGTTTAAAAAAATGTTGTCTTCTTTAAACAACGATGTATAACTTTTACACATCTGTTGTTTGAAAAAGTGTACAACAGAAATTGAACAGCGATATTTTGTACATCGTTTTCTCTGTGTAGCGAGACCTTATTAGGTTCAAGAACAAACAGAGGCATTGCTGAACACAAATGTATAACACAAATGCACTACAAAGGACCAGTGATTGACGTTATACCGGTGTTTTAGAGTTCTTAAATAGAATATATTATTACCTAAACCCCAAACAGTAATTTTATGTATCGCATTGGTGGATTTTACCATGAGTTGGAGGAACAAGTTTCTGGCATGTCCCAACTTCAACATTGTGTTCCTTAAAGTTGGTGTTGGATTTGTATAAAGTCTGCACAGCTAGTAATCGAACAAGTACATACACTCACTAGTAGCGAAAATCAAAAAGTATGTTTCATTTTTCACCAAATTATTGGTTTCCTCATTCTTGAACCCAATTTGGGGGCTCTACGCTTGACTCAATTACCTAGGTGCCACTCATGTATAAAAGTTGTAATTATCCGTGTGAATCCACTCTCAAAAAACTGCCCTTAAAGCAGATACAAAGAAGGAAAAGGTGACCTTAACAAGGATTATAGCTCCACGAATCATAATCATAATAGCAAAGGATATGTATAGAGGATATCCTCATGAGAGTTCAGACTGAAATGGACATATGAAGTAATTGAGCGATTCAGTTTTGTTAGTAAATTTATCTTAATCCGCGTTTTCGTTCACGCGGATGATTATAACAATATACCTGACACCCCCTCCCCCCATGGACACGATATTATCTACCGTAAACAACAGTTGATACCTTGACGGAATAAAGCGTATAGTATACACGATGAGATAAATATAAATTTTGCCCGGACCGACCCACCCCCTCTGATCAAATAGTAGTGTGCACTCATGTTACCCAACACTCCTACAAAATTAGTACAACCAGCATCCTTGGACACCGTTATACAAACACAGCATACCTAGATAACTCTCATTCTGTGATGCTTACCAAATAATAAGGTTGAGCTGCTTTCATTTTCCCAAGAGATCCTATACTTGCTCTGTGTCTCATGAAGGATCTAGGGTAGTTCATGAAAGCCTTCACTGTCCATCACCTCAATCCAGTAGGGATAAGGTTTGTTGTTGCACTAGTCGGCTTAGAAATAATTCAACGAAAGCGTATTATTTACATTGAGTGAGTGAGGGATCTGATGGACGTCTTTTCCCTCTAGTGAAGACTTCAGTTTAATGTTATGATATCAAGGTTATGAAGGTTATCTTAATAATGAACAATGATCGATGTTAATAATACTCGGCGCAATCTATATTTTATCTCATTTGATAATTACGGTATTTGGATCGGTTCCTCTACTTATCATACGAAAGCTATGTTACTTTCTAAGTTTCAATTCCATATTTCCATAAAATTAAATTGTTTGTCACTTAGAAAAATAATAACACCTAACTTGTTTGTATCAAATAAATGTGTGTTTTTATATAAATGTTACCGATACAGAATTACAAAATGTATTAAGCTGCCTTGAAGAACACCGTTCTACAAATACATCGTACATAATAGTTCCTATTCCGTGATACTTGACAAATAAAGACAGTTGAGTTGTCTTCATTATCCCAACAGTGCAACTATAATGTCTATCGAAAATACAGTAGGGATTAGGTTTGTTATTGGTAGAATCAGATAGACGGCTTAGGAATAGCTCAAAAGATAGCTGTAGCAAATGCATTTCTCTATGGGATATCATGGTTAATGTCTGCTATGCAATGACAAACGCTGTTTAATTTTTTTTTAAACAACACAAGTTAAACAGAGCAATGTTGCTCAAAATTTTAACCAAGTTAATTAAATTTTGAGCAACATAGTTTAAAATGTTAAACAACGTTGAGCGATGCACTGGTTAACTTATGTTGTTTAAAAATGTAAACAGTGTTTTAACAATGGGCTAATCATCAGTGAGTTCCCCGTTACCATGTATCCATTAGTCTCAGTCCATACATACCTGAATGCTTAGTGTACAATACAAATCAATGGGACATTAACGTTCTTCAACCTTTTTATTAGGTTTTGTTTTAAGTAAAATATCAAGAAATGTATATCTCAGATTTTTGTACCAATTATTGGTTTTGAAATAGCTAACATATCATTGCTATATGTGAAGTGCATACTAGTATGGAACTGGACATACCTCACCTGTTTTAGTATGACTTATAGCACGAGGCAGCGTAGCTGCCGAGAGCTATAAGGAATTAATAGCACTCATCGACAGTACTGGTATTAGTGATGATTTATGTGGCAGAACTCTGCTGTACAAACCCCTGCACAGTTGGACAGTGATAGAACTTAGAAGTTTTGATTCAAGCAACACTGATCAAGATAGACAATCATCTACTAAACACACACACACCAAGTTGGGATATAATTAATCAGGTTATTTACGATGTCAAATTTATAGCACTCTGAAGCTTTACGATAAGTGTAATTTGGGGAACTCTGGACTGGCTGTGTATGTGCTATTAATCACATAATAGTATACCTTTGAATGTTAACCCAACACAGAATTGCAACTATAGTACAGCTGCCTTGAACATCGTTCTACAAACACAGCGTACCTAGATAAGTCTCATTATGTGATACTTGACAAATAAGGAAGGCTGAGATGTCTTTATTGTCCCAAGACAGCATCTACTTGAGGGTTCTAGGGTAGTTCTACGAGCATACTCACTGTCCATCATTCAACACTACTACTACGGTAGTGAAAGGGTTTGTTATTGGTTGGAACAGATAACCGGCTACGAAATAGTTCAACGAACGCGTGCTATTCGAGTCAATAATCTGTAATTCTTTAGCAATAAATAATATTATATAATATAATAGATCGGTGTGACTTCAACTATACGTTTCAAACTTATATGTAGCTGTAACGCTTCGACTTTAATTGTATTCTAGAGATATTAAAGGAGTTTCCTGGTATATCTTTAAAAGTAATCGGTGTCATTGCATATGAAAGGTTTTTTAAAATTTACGCCAAGTTTTGGTAACGAGCTCTCAATAAGCTCTCGTCGGCTTCACATCAGGAAGGCTTTCCCTTGGAAACATTTAGAGCGCTCTTTCAAAACCGACACCTTTTAATAAACATAGCTTATGTCGTCTTTGTTTTCAGTTGGACTTCGGCTTGACTCAATTTAGAGGTTACGATCCTCTTTAAAAAGAATTCCAGGAATTATTTTCGTCTTGTATCGGTAGTATCAAGGTCACGAGGCTGACAGACAACTATGAACCGTTTTCAATGTTGATACTTAGTAATTATCTCCATTTCATCTCATATAATATTTTACGAAATGTCAGTCATATCTATTACCTGTTATATAAAAGCTATGTTACATTTAAATCTATAATCTGATGAAATAAAATAGAATCAGTTTGCGAGCCCGTTGGGTTTGGGGCAATTTTAAGGGAATTTATATTTGTTTCGCATTACATTTTAAGACATACAATATAATTTATTGGTAAGACGGCTATTTGTTTAAATATAACAAAAATCATTTGACGCAACAACAAAGCTTGATTATAATACTGCAAGAGGTGGAGGGGTCATATTAATAAAATAGTTCATACGTGGATCCCAGTTATTTAATTTGTTTTATTGATGTAAATTATTTATCCTCATAGCTTTAGCTAGTATGCAAACACTGTGTATCATATTGGATGGCATGAAATATGTATTAAATCGCATACAACCAAACATAAACTCCATCAAGTGGTCATTGACATCTATCCTATATGTTTCTTTGCTACTTACATTTTGAATAACACAAATAATGCATGCAGCCGTATAGAGGAGAGCTTCACGCATTAAGAATTGATTTTGCTTAAAGACCACCTGCATTATTTTGTAGACTTTGATCACATGTCATATGATCAGTAAATAGACGCTGCCCATGTAATGACCTCTCACGGAAGGGTATGGCACGCCGTTTGGGTCAATATTAACATTGTTTTTGTATATCAATTTGTGTTTTACTTTCTTTTTTTTGTATATAAATTTGTGTTTTACATGTGTTTTTTTGTTTTAATATCAATTTGTGTTTTATACATTTTTTTTTTTGTATATCAATTTGTGTTTATATGTTTCGTTTTTTGTACATTAATATGTGTTTTTACCTATTTTTGTATATCAATTTGTGTTTATATGTGTTGTTTTGTATATCAATTTGTGTTTTGACGTGTCGTTTTTTTGTATATCAATTTGAGTTTTTATGTGTCGTTTAATTAATAATTGTTTCTACATATCAAAATACCAATAGAACACTATCTGCAAACACACAATGAAAACAGACGGGAAATTAGTTCAAACAAACCGCGACATGTGTACAACGGGTAACAGACACAAAAACATATACAAAACACAAACCGACAACGCTAAATGGCCCAGAAATCACGTGACTTGGTTCCGAAGCAATCCTACGTGCTGTGAATATCGTCATCCGTCAAGGGAGCACCACACCAAATATCTTTCTCATTGAAATACGTGTAAAAGTGCCATATTTCAAGACACCTTTTCTACCCTCCGGTTACATTTATGGCATACTTGTCACCTATGACCATTTTTAGTAACATCTCAACTTTAACTTAAGCCTTGTTTCATGAGGGGTTATTAGCTTAAATTTTCCGCTACGGACCTGCACACAGCGCCCTCACTTTTTCACGTTGTCTGGCATGCCTGTTCACCATTTAGGCAGGTGCTTACACGCCCTGGGCACTATTTAGTTCGATAATTTAAAATATCGTATTTTATCATTGTAGGTGCAACGGATAGGTCCTTAAATACAAACATACCATCCCCGGAGAAAAAAATTGCCCAAAAACCTCACATTTAGGTTACAAGCCTAGTCTTCGTGCTTTATTACACGAATTGCGCATTGATTTGGTGCAGTGCTCCCTCAAGGGAGGGAGCACTACACTAAATCCTTACGCGTTTGGTGTATGGTTCGGAGAAATGGTACCTATAGGCCTGGGAGGGGGGGGGCACTGACATTGGAAAAGGGTATAGGTATGTGCCGCGCTGAAGACCCCCTTTTTCACCCTCTGCTTCTAGCTCTTATGACCCCCCTTTTGAGCCTGCATCAGTTCTTAAGACCCCCATTTTATTGAAAATTCAAAAATCGTGAACTTTTGCGTTCCAAAACCCCAATTCTTCGAAAATTTTGCGTTCTAAAACCAAAAAAAAAAATCAAAAAATTTGCATTCTTGCTAATCAAAATTGAACTATAGGCCAGTTCTCAAGACCTACTTTTTTGACAAAATCAGTTCCTAAGACCCTATTTTTCGTCATAAAATCCACTTAGTTCAGTTCTATAGCCCCCTTTTTGAGACCCTGTGCGGCACACCCCTACCCAAAAGAAAGTTGAGTGCCCCCCCCCGGGCCTATAGGCCCTATCACTTTTGATCATCGTCCCAGGGAAGCAAATCGAAGTAAATCTTGCTGATTTTTTATGAACACGATAGAATAGAACCAGCATTGCTAATGTGGTCAAATAATAAATACTGCCAACTTTTAAAACGAAGGATTCCCTCTATATTATCATGATGTGATCATTGCTAACTAGCAGCCCTGGGCGTCCCCAGACCCTTTTGAATTGGGGGGGAGGGTAGAGTAGAGGTCCCGATTACCAACACAAACTCCTCCCCTCCCATTCACAAAATGCCTCCCCAAACACAAAACCCCTCTCCAACCACAAACACTCTACCCACCTCACCCATAGGCATGCCCTCCCCACCCCATGCATCCACGTAGCCACCACAACCATCCTCCCCACCCCAAACCCAGTGGCGTAGCTCAGGGGGGAAGGGGGGAATGCCCCCCCCCCCCCCCCCTGACGGAAAAAAACCATTTGGGCCCCCGCCCCCCACCCCCTCTAAACAAAATTAAAAAGGGGGAAAAAAGAAAATAGGAAAAGAAAAGAAAAAATTGACCTCAACCCCCCCCCCCCCCCAGGCCCCACTTACTTGAAATTCACACGAGTTGGTGACTGACAAAAATTGGGGCAACCTTTTACGAAAATTTCAGAAATCTTGCCCCCCCCCCCCCCCATGAAAAAATCCTAGCTACGCCACTGCCCAAACCCCTCCCCTTCCCATCTCCACCACACACCCCTCCCCTCCAATCCACAAAACCCCTCCCCACCCCTATGCTACCACAACCCATTTACCATCTCAATCCCCCACCCCTTCCCCACCACAACCCCTCCCCACACGGCGTTTTCCCCCTCAAAAACATCAATCGAAGTTTACAGTTTGTTTGTTGAGCGAAATATGTATTTTCCAGTAAGGGATTTCCCTAGGTGATTTCAACCATGTCCGCAATAAAAAAGCGAAGGGGGTATCCCCAAACAGACGATCGACAACAAAACATCCCCACCAAAATGTCACGAAAATCAACGCAAGAACAAATTACCAGTATTAGTTGCCCCTTAGTTAATAAAGAAAGATAATAACATTCTTATTTTAACAAAGAAACGAACATAAATGATTCTACGAAGTCGAATTTTTAAGTTCAAAATCCGACACCGCAAAAAATTATTTTTCACGCAAACGCGTCATTTTGAACTATTCGGCAAAAGTTCGTAAATTCATTCTTGATAAATTACGTTTTCTCAGAAACCCCCACCCCTTCCCATCTCCACCACAACCCCTCCCCTCCCATTCACAAAAACCTTCCACCACAACCCCCCCCCCCCCCCCACACACCACAAATGTAACACCCTTCCCACCTCACCCCTAGGCCAACCCTTCTCCACCCCGGCATCCACGCCACCATCCCCCTTCCCCACCACAAACCCTCTCCCCTTCCCCACCACAAAACCCCTCCCCCAACGCAAAACCCCCTCTCCAACCACAAACACTCTACCCACCCCACCCCATTCATCCACAACCCCCTCCCCATCACAATTACCCCTCATCCCAAACCCCATCCCCTTCCCATCCCCACCACAAAACCCCTCCAACTCACAAAACCCCTCCCCACCCCATGCTACCACAACCCCTTTACCACACAATCCCCCACCCCTTCCCCACCACAACACCCTCCCCACCACAACCACCCTCCCCTCCCATTCACAAAACCCCTCCACCACAAAACCCCTGCCCCACACACCCTTCCCACCACCCTATAGGCTAACTTCCCCACCCAATGCATCCACGCCACCATTCCCCTTCCCCACCACAAACCCTTGCCCTCCACCACAACCCCCACCCCCACCACTAACCCCTCCCCAACCGCAAATACCATCCCCATCACATCACAAACACCCTATTTTCCCCACATATTAAATTTAAATTCTGTGATTTTGCGGACTGCTGTTTATTTACAGCTCGTAACTCTAGTCACGTGGATTTTGACCTCTTTGGCAAGTAAGTTTGTGTCGATCGTTTTGTGTCGACCGTTTTGTGTTGATATCATTTTATGTTGATATCATTCCGTGTTTGTATACACTACTGTGCCGGTCGTTTTGCGGTGTCTATACTATTTTGTGTTTGTTTAAACTAATTTACCAGTCGTTTTGCGTTTATCAAAAATCGACACGTCAAAACACAAATTGATATACAAAAAACGACACGTAAAACACAAATTGATATACAAAACAACACATATAAACACAAATTGATATATAAAAAATAGATAAAACACATATTAATGTACAAAAAACGATACATATTAACACAAATTGATATACAAAAAAAAAACCATGTATAAAACACAAATTGATATTAAAAAAAACACATGTAAAACACAAATTGATGTACAAAAAAACTATGTAAAACACAAATTGATATACAAAAACAATGTTAATTTTGACCCAAACGGCGTGCCATAGAAGGGTTTGTCATCAGCATCGGCACTCTTACTAATGTGAGTATTATCTATTGCTGACGTTTTCCCGCCATAAAATACACCAAGTATGTATGTCGCAGGTGATCAGAACACCTGGATCGAAGTTCATCTAACAAACATGATTGATGCGCAGCCATCTCATTTGACAGATTCACCTATATATAATTTGTCAATGTTTTGTCGGCTGTTAAATCGGGATGGAAAATAAGACTTTTTATAATGAAGACATTAAAGGTAGATGTTCTGATTGTTGGCCCGATTTTCAACTTAATGCTTTTCATTTCCTGCCCATTTCCCCCCTGTCTATATATGTTATGTTTCCTGTCATTTTACCTTTGACAAAGATTATATTAGAATCGAAACGTGAGGTCCTCTTATATTTATTACGTTTTTTATTTTACATGAAAGGTCATCCTTAAAATGCATTCCAAAGTTTGAGTTGCAATGGTTCTTATTTTAGAATTTAGAAGCACAAGGTCACAAAAAAGTGCCCATTGAGTAGTTCACAAACTGGCGGGTGGTTAACCACCTTTGGCAGCATCTCACCACATTTCAGCTAATAGATTTTACAGACATAATGAGAAAAATATGGGGATTCTTCTGATATCAAAATATCGTGATGTGAAAAAAATCATAGCCCAAAACAAACACCTTTAAGCATTGATTTGTCGGAATACCGTAGTTTATTGTTATCGGATAAATGATGAGAAATCTCATTCTTCGGCGCCGGGCAGCTTTTATTTGTATCACATGTTCATAAAGAACCTCGGTATATTGTCTGTTTTGATCTCTTTTGGCATAAATTATGAACAAATGTTTCTTTGTGTTTATCGCATGCATGAGGATTATTTTTCACTTTGTTGTCTGATTTTATAGATATTTCATGAATGATGGTAAGCTTTAGGTTGTCGCCAGCCTGGTAAAGCTATCTCAGCAGGTGTACGATCTATAGTTACTGTGTATCGAATATTATACATTTCCGCTAATAATATAACACTGCTCCAAGCGGTTTACAGCATAATTCCGATAAAAATAAGCTAATATCCTATGTTAGGTACTCCATCGAGAGACATTTGCAATATCTGTATACATATATGAGGTTCATGAGGTACATTCAAACTTATAAATTGGTAAGAGCATATTGACAAGCACTAGCTGGTATTTAGGATTGACTTTATGATTGCAAATCTCTATCTTTCCGGGAAAGACCAAATCTTACCTCATTCAATGGCTAAAAAATTGATACTGATGATCTTCTTCATTTCTTAGATAGCACGATTTAACAGTATTATTTATGATCATATGCTTGAGTTTGCAATATATATCTCATCGCCATCGCGTGCATGATTAGAAGCCCCAATTTGTCCTTTGTTTCTATTATTATGAATGATGATAGGCTGTAATATTTCGACATTTTTTATTTTTTTTATGATGAAGACAAGGCATCCATTTGGTGGGAAAGGTTATCGTGAATGAATTATAAGGAATCTGTGTTTTTTGTTTTATTTGTTTAACATGATAATAGACTATCTCAGAAGGCCTACTCGTTTGTTGTCTGGTGTTATATCTTACGGCATAGCAGACGAATACATTTCATTGTTTCTTTGTGTTTGATGGTAAACTTTAGGCTGTCGTCTACCTGGTACATGTACAACCATCTCAGCAGGTGTATCGCCAGGTGTACGATAACTAGTTACTGTGTATAAATTATACATTATATTTCCGCTAATATAACACTCCAAGCGGTTTACAGCATAATTCCGATAGAAATAAGCTATTATCCTATGTAGGTGCTTCACTGAGAGACACTTTTAATATTTGTATATATATATGAGGCTCATATTAGGTACATTCAAACTTATAAATTGGTAAGAGCATGCTGTCAAGAACAAGCTGGTATTTTGGATTGACTTTATGATTGCAAATATCCATCTTTCCGGGAAAGAAGACATCTTAATTTAATCAATCGCTGAAGGCATTGGAATGCCTGAGGGTAATATGAGGCCCCACTCCAGTAAATAATAGAAATTGTCTATTTTTATCACATTTTGATGATCCGTATAACCAGGTGTATATCTAAGCCCCGGGTTTCTGGGCACGCTCCTCACACTTTAAAGAACACCAAATATTTCGTCCCGAGGTGTAAAGGTTGATAAGATTAAGCCATAAAGTATTCTCAAAGTTGTACGTTTCGGCAACCGATACATAATCATTCCTCCATAAATAATACAAACTTTGTACTGAACATTGATAACGAGATAAAATTATGTTTTGAACAGAATGAAATTGAAACGTGGTAGGGCTTGGTAGGCGACATTTTGGCGTATGAACTGGACCCTATTCTGACATATGTACAAGTTTTACAATACGGTATGGACATTACAGTAAATTGTACATAGTTTTTCGATGATCAGGAAGCGAGGTAAAGTAGGTTAATATTGTAAACCGATCCTCAGGAACACACGTTAAGCCTAGATGGACGATATATCGACGAGAAGTCTTCATTATACATTACTGTCTGAAAACCAATGCTGATTTACCACTGCGCGACTGTAACTCTACGATGTACTGTCTAAATTATTGACAAGACATAAACTATAGACTTACCTGTCTCAAATTATGAGTGCTACCTAGGCTAAAAGCAATTGATAGATTGATTTTTTTTGTTATTTATCGTTTAATTTATTAATTGCTTCAATGTTACTTTACATCAATATCAGTAACAGTAATGTCCATATTGTAACAATTGTACATAGTTTTTCGATGACCAGGAAGCGAGATAAAGTAGGTTATATTGTAAACAGATCCTCAGGAACACATGTGTAGCCTAGATGGACGATATATCGGCGAGAAGCCTCCATTACATTACTGTCTGAAAACCAATGCTGATTTACCACTGCGCGACTGTAACTCTACTTTGTACTGTCTAAATTATTGACCGGACATAAACTCTAGACTCACCTGTCTCAAAGTAGGAGCGCTGTAACCTTGATGTGTGATACCTAAAAGCAATTTATTCATTGGTTCAATGTTACATTATATCAATATCGACAAAACGGAATCTCACAGCAAATAGTCGGTTGGCAGCAATAGACTCTCTGTAACTTATTTTTGATTATGAATTGGCCCTTGGAGTTGTATAACTTATTTTATTTAGAAAAAAATGCACACAAGGCTAAACAATCGTTTCCTGTAGGTAGCCTGAAAACCTAAATTGAAATGCGTTTTTTATTTTATTTTATTCAGGAGATATAATTTTAGGATGAAATGAAAGCACAATGATACTTAAAAATCCAATTCAAGTCATAACATTGATGGACCTACCCCATCACATCGCCTCCTGACCACAGTTATACGTCACACACGGGCGCACTCGGATCATCTCACTGTGCATGTTTGACAACTAACAAGATCCCATGGACCAATCAGAACGATAGTCGTCCTTACGTATGGCGCATCACGGATGATCCACGTTTTGAGGGTGAGGTTTGAGGGGGCGTACTTTTACGCGAGGTCAACCTCATGTGACGAGCGTCCATTCCAATTAAACCAATCCCTGTGTCCCCATCTAAAGCCCCGCCAAGTTGATTTTTAGTTTCAACAAATCAACTTTGCGGGGCCTAACCACCTATTTGATATCAAAATGTCTTTTATCCTTTCATTGATTCATTAATTTGGATAATTGAAAACTTCGAAGTCTCTTTGACTAATTTATGTTTTGTCGTCTTTGCCATCTACTTCGGAATCCTTTTCCAACCATTATTTTTTCTTACACATTCTTCTTCTTGGTTCTTTCCCTTCCCAGCAGACCCCGTAGTTTCTCGTTTATTTTTAACCTTGAAACTTTACTCTAAAAATCCCTTCGCAGTTCGCTACTAACTACTTACTATTTTATCTTGATGAACGATATCATCAATTGTATTGCCATTTCGCGTTTTGTTTGTGCAGCGCTGACAAAATTACCAAAAATTAACCAGATATACCGGAGAAGGAACAAGAGCAAAAATACAATTATAGTTAGAATAAAAATATCGTTGTTGCCCTTTCATCAAGTAGATGTATTCAGTATTAAGATGGATGAATTTGTGACACCAGCATAAATCTCAGTGAGATCGATGCTTATAATTTGTTTCAAATCCGTAATATGTTGAATATCTGTGTTTCAAAAGACGTAGAAGCAAAGTGAAGTGAACTAGTTCCTACATCATAGTATGTGTTTCAAAAGACGTAGAAGCAAAGTGAAGTGAACTAGTTCCTACATCATAGTATGAAAGTCCTTTATTACGAAGAAACGGAATGATAATTATAATGGTCTGAAACATTCAGATAATTCAAATGTTTCTCTAATAAAGCATGTACCTTATTCTTTTCATGTTTCCGAACATGGCACATACTATACAGCTTAACATTGCTTATGTTGTTCACATGGAAACTCAAGTGCTCAACTTAATGATTACAGGCAACAAAGATAATCCAACCGGTTGGGGGAGGGGCGTGAGGGGTGGCAATCAAGTAATAAATAGATACAACTGTGTTCACGGGGTAATATCACTACATGCTGTCCCTTACAGGTTCAGGTTAATTTATTTCGCATATACAACATATCAATACAAAGTCAGAGCAAAAAATATACAAAACAATAGCATATATGCAAGGCGTCGTTGAAAAAAACTCACGAAGAGCTTACACGTGTCAACGACCCCTTTGGAAAAATGGTAATGGCTGAGATAATACAAATAAGCAATTATGTTACGAAGATAAATCAATATAATAGGGAGATTATATAAGTAATAGGGAGATTATATAAATAATATGAAAGTATAAAGTAATCTTTTTAAAACTTGGTTATATATATATTGCAAAACTGTACATTTGCATTATCATTTAGTATCACCACACAACCTGGCCCTCCCTCCCTCCCTCCCTCCCTCTTTTATATGGATACAAGCCAGACGAATCACTCCTACCAGTAGTTCCGCCGATTAATGAGTATATTTCATGAAACAGAATGTCATGATTTGTCGATTTACATGCCGGTCACGATTTGACCACGATTTAACTTGCCCAAGTGAGGTAAAATATTACACGAAGGATAAGGAACTAATCAATATAGCATCAATATATTACACACTGCATGCAGGGGTATCATAGTTTTATATCACTATGTAGGAATAATAGACATCAAATGATTGTTTTTCATCATTTATGTACCTAGACACTGATTTCATATAAAGACAATATTACATAGCCTCGAACATATATCCCTCAAACCGATTTCAATTCCATGCACATAATTTGGGCGTTGCATGCGGGAGAAAATGGCTAAATTTAGTAGTGAATTGGCCAATCAGCAATAAGAGTGACACATATGCCTGGACTAGACAATGATTTGTGCCTTGATATGATCGCGAGGTTTTTTCCTTCCTAGGTCAGCATTTTTTACAATTGTTACTACCCTGGACAAAACCCCCGACAAAAACCTGTTGACGTCACAGTATATTATATACAACTCCTTAAGTGACCTCGATTCATTCCATTATTATTATTTGTGTTAGGCTCCATATTTACCATACTTTATAGTGAATCAGTGCTAATCAATGTTACATTACTATGCAAATAAGATAATGATGTTGAATAGTACCCTCGTACATCAACATAATGTTATTATAAAAATACCAAATATTATGGTACAGTGCACAATGTCCTTTATTGAAATCGAAGGTTTGCTCCGAATTGGAAGAATTACGTATTTTCTCGTCAAAAGATCGTCCCTTGTGACGCTTTTGAGCTGTTTGTCAATGGATTTCATTCCATTAAGTTATTATATTACGATAACGTGCTATATTCATCGTCCGGATTCAATACTTTTGTTCAATTTTCTTGCTAAGCAATGCTCACTGAAAGTCTGATTTCCGGTGTGCTATTTCATTTCTGAAGTTATCGTTTAAATGGCTTTATTTAGGTTAATCAATGTAAATAATAAGTGCATGACTATTGTATCTGTGGTACTTACGTTTGGGTTTGATTGGAACGTGCCTCGCTGAAAATGTGAGTTGAACTTTCTGCCTATTGGGCTGCGAGAACCCCCCGGGAACCCCCGACCCTGATCTACGGATTTGCGCAACTCTGTCATTTTTCCCCGTCAAAATTTGGAACAATTTTGAAATCATAATTTAAATCCCCCCCCCCCCCCCCCCCAAATGTTCACAATTGTTAAAAATTAAAACAATATTTTTTCTTGTTCAAATTTGAAAAAATATGGCTAGGTCGGACACGGAAAGCGGGGTTTTTCCGTGCCCTTAATATCTAATTGTATATTATCGGAAATGTTCTGCCAAGTTAATCCAAAATGGATTCAAATGAGAAATAAAATCAAAAAGTTGTAGTGCTGAGGTGTAGAACTTGCTTGCACTGTAAACCAACAGCATACGACGCGTAGGAAGATTCATTTGACCTTGCATTTGTTCCAGTCACTTGCAGTTATACAAACATTAAACAAAGGATGACGAACATAGACAGACACAATATGGGCGTGACGAATGGGTGAAAGCACAATTGTCTACTTATATAAGACGCTAATATTGTAACAGTGTTTCTAAAACATTTCTAATTAAATGAAACAGCGACATAACAAAACTTACTTATTTTAATTTCAATAGAAAACAGTACCCAATACCCTTGTTCAATAGATGGGAGAGATTTGTATTTGTAAACACGCCCTTAGATCAACCGAAATCGGAATGTAAAATTGGTAGAAACGATGTTAAAATGACATGCAAAAAAAAGTGTTCATACTCGGAAAACATTCAGGTCTTTCCGATGGTATAACAAGATCC
Organism: Ophiura sarsii; assembly: GCA_035610835.1. NCBI lineage: Eukaryota > Metazoa > Echinodermata > Ophiuroidea > Amphilepidida > Ophiuridae > Ophiura > Ophiura sarsii. Next base: position 14,702,286 of record CM069448.1, on the reverse strand, counting down.
AAAAGTACTCGTGAACGAGATTCAGATTCAGATTTATAAACAAATGTTTGTATAATAAAACGATATATCTTTGGTTTAAGACATTCATAACTTAAACTAGAGTCAAGACCCATTACGGAATATAGCTGTATAATCCTTTAATCCGTCAATAAAGGATTTTGCGCTAGGTTAATTTTGTGTTGTCTTACACCAAGGATAAACCCATAAAACATAATCTTGTTAGTTTTGTAAAGTTCTATGAATGATTTGAGGAGTAATTCTGTTATACCCTTCACAGAGGAATTCATAGTGCATGATTTTTAAGAACGACGCATACTACCGATGTTGGTGTGTAGGGTATAACAGAATTATGCCTGATTTGATACATATACATAAGTAGGACGATTTTATTTCAGAAATATTGTGTCTTCTAAAAAGCATTGTACACTTTTAAGTGTACAATGCTTAAACGACAGAAGAGACAGAATAATGTTTCTGAAATAACATCATGCGGACGCTTTGTGTGAGGTATAATGTTTCCTGTATTCATGGTATGTGGGTATCTTAATGGAATTGACATGGACAGAATTGGATTAAGAAATAGAAGTAACATCCAATAAATTCGAAGAAAGATTTTAAATTGCACTTTTGGCCAATTACTCCTGTCCTGTTGATTCTAAGAAATATAAGGAGCACATCTGTGTTCAAATATACTAGTTTGTTATTTACCGATCTTTAATGACCGTATACAATGTCGAAGAGTAAGCTCCATTGTTCGTAATGCACCACTGTCATTCCCATTAACTAATGTAGGGATGAAAAGAACTTGCCTGAACTGCCAACTGCTTGCTCGAATCTGCCCTAAAGGACGCCAGTTTTGTTTACTAACCCGGTACCGAAGGTTGTGAGGGTTCGTGATGATCATTAAAGGGAATCTCTTTTCGCGTTTATTATTATGCATATTATTTGTATTTAAAACGCGCTTTAAATTTAGCCTCTTTTGAGCTCTCCTTTTGTCTACGATAGATACGCGAATACGCGATTTAAAAGACTTACTCGTTTGTCACTGAATTAATAATAATATGCTAATTTATTGGAAACCTATAATAGATTTCAGAAAACATACCTGTGTCTTGTATTGTAATTGAACTCAAACAATCGATATCTCCAGCTATTGAAGCGAAGCATAGTTGCCAAATCAATGCTCTGGAATCTAGAGTCAACTTGATCAATGACACCAGAGTGAAAATGGTTGCATTACCCATCGTAAATCGTTTACTCACAAAAAATGAAAATTTGTGGCTATTTGCGGACATGGTATTATCACCATATTTGTCTCGACTCAATTTTCATGGACATTTTGTGCTTTGTGAAATAATATAACTTTGCTTCATCGAAAAGATCAAGGGTAAATGTCATGTTTTACTGTAGACCGTACCGATTTCGCAGCTTCAAATATTTAAAAAACAAATTTCAACATTTAAAAAAAATACAAACAATTTTTAAGGAATTTAAAAAGAATTGAAGGACAAACCCGATTTATTTCTATGCTCTAAGTCAGTTATTGGTCAGAAAAGCGAAAAAAATCACAGTCCGACGTAAATTTGTAGCAGTTATTATACGATCTGATTTTCAAACCCATTCAAAGGTATCTCGATCCCTTACACGTACTTTACTCATAACCATGGTAACAGTGGAAAGTAGAGAGATTCGCTAGGGCACACGACCTTAATGCATGTTTACTCGGAAATAAAGAAAATGCTCTAACACATACAAGTAATTGCCCGTGGATAAGATGCACTGTGTGCGTATTTGCTGTTTCTCTATAGTGGTGTAAAAAGTGTTTTTATCCGGCATTTATATGATCAAGCTTCATCAAAGAGAAGGCGAACATTTACTACATGTATGTATAGACAAAAAGAAAAATCACACAAAAAAAGAAAAATCACGCCGTGAACACATTACTTCTCTCCGCAAATAAAAGTCGAGTGCTGATGTACTTTTCCCCCCGACAAGTTTGCTAGGAGCAGATTTGTTCTTATTTCAAATAAATGTTGACACAATTTATTCGTCGGTATATTTGCAAGAAAGTGTTTCTCTGAATACACACACTATATACTTTGCTCTTGTGTCTACAATACACTGCAATTGGCACTTTAGGCATATTACGTAACACTGCATGAATAATCCATGTGGTGATAAGCTTATAAAAAGTATTCGGAAAACATTCGTATGAGGCTCATATAATCATGATAATACATACTATTTTTGCACAGACTGTAATCAAAAGACACTTATCGAATCATTGTTGCAAAACACCAATCACCGTGTTAGGTAACATAATATGAACTAGAGCGGTTCTCGGGCTTCGCGGTTCGCGGGTTTTGCGGTTATCGGGTTGCATGATTTTTGGTTGAGCGGTTTCGGTAGACATGTTTAATGTGGTTGGTACTTTAGGATCCCAACGGAACCAGATTCGATGACTGTCACACTCACATTGTTAGCGATGTGTTGTTATAATGGATAGTTTGATTCTCGAAATGTCTCTAAACATTTGATTTGAAAATTATCCATCATTTCATTCATCAAAATAATAAACAAAAATGATAAAAATAAGCTTACTTAAAAACACCTTTTCGGCTAAATCACGATTATTTAATGTAAACTTATATTGGAGATAAAATTTGAAATGCGAACATCATTTGATACGTCAAATGTGTTGCGGTTTGATCAGTTCATTATACACATACTTTACACGTAGCTCAAAAAGTGAAATCATATCAAAAAAATCAAATCGGGACACATTTTATGGTGTCCGTCATTTTTTACGCTAAATTGCCGGAATTTTTTTCTCCATCAAATTTGTTGCGGTTTGACCAGTTAGCTACACAGACTTTATACGTAGCTCATAAAGTGAAATCATATCTAAAAAATCAAATCGGGAGACATTTTATGGTGTCACTCATTTTTTAGGCTAAATTGCCGGATTTGTTTTCTCCGTCAAATATGTTGCGGTTTGACCGGTTAGCTACACAGACTTTATACGTAGCTCAAAATGTGAAATCATGTCCAAAAAGTCAAATCAGGACACATTTTATGGTGTCTGTCATTTTTTAGGCTAAATTGTCGGATTTGTTTTCTCCGTCAAATGTGTTGCAGTATGACCGGCTAGCTACACAGACTTTATATGTAGCTCAAAATGTGAAATCATATCCAAAATATGAAATCGGGACACATTTCATGGTGTCCACCATTTTTTAGGCTAAATTGCCGGAATGTTTTTTCTCCGTCAAATGTGTTGCGGTTTGACCCGTTAGCTACATACGCAGCTCAAAAATTGAAATCATATCCAAACAATCAAATCGGGACACAATTTGTGGGGTCTGTCATTTTTTAGGCTAAATTGCCGGAATTATTTTTTCTCCGTCAAATGTGTTGCAGTTTGACCCGTTAGCTACACAGACTTTATACGTAACTCAAAATGTGAAATCAAATCCAAAAAATCAAATCGGGACACATTATTATGGTGTCCGTCATTTTTTAGGCTAAATTGCCAGATTTCTTTTTCTCCCAGTCAAATGTGTTGCGGTTTGACCCGTTAGCTACACAGACTTTATATGTAGCTCAAAAAGTGAAATCATATCCAAAAAATCAAATCGGGACACTTTTTATGGTGTCCGTCATTTTTTAGGCTAAATTGCCAGATTTTTTTTTCTCCGTCAAATGTGTTGCAGTATGACCGGCTAGCTACACAGACTTTATACGTAGCTCAAAATGTGAAATCATATCCAAAAAATCAAATCGGGACACATTTCATGGTGTCCGCCATTTTTTAGGCTAAATTGCCGGAATGTTTTTTTCTCCGTCAAATGTGTTGCGGTTTGACCCGTTAGCTACACAGACTTGATACGCAGCTCAAAATGTGAAATCATGTCCAAAAAATCAAATCAGGACACATTTTATGGTGTTTGTCATTTTTTAGGCTAAATTGTCGGATTTTTTTTCTCTCCGTCAAATGTGTTGCAGTATGACCGGCTAGCTACACAGACTTCATACGTAGCTCAAAATGTGAAATCATATCCAAAAAATCAAATTGGGACACATTTCAAGGTGTCCGCCATTTTTTAGGCTAAATTGCCGGAATGTTTTTTTCTCCGTCAAATGTGTTGCGGTTTGACCCGTTAGCTACACAGACTTTATACGCAGCTCAAAATGTGAAATCATGTCCAAAAAATCAAATCAGGACACATTTTATGGTGTCTGTCATTTTTTAGGCTAAATTGTCTGATTTTTTTCTCTCCGTCAAATGTGTTGCAGTATGACCGGCTAGCTACACAGACTTTATACGTAACTCAAAATGTGAAATCATATCCAAAAAATCAAATCGGGACACATTTCATGGTGTCCGCCATTTTTTAGGCTAAATTGCCGGAATGTTTTTTTCTCCGTCAAATGTGTTGCGGTTTGACCCGTTAGCTACACAGACTTGATACGCAGCTCAAAATGTGAAATCATGTCCAAAAAATCAAATCAGGATACATTTTATGGTGTCTGTCATTTTTTAGGCTAAATTATATGATTTTTTTTTCTCCGTCAAATGTGTTGCAGTATGACCGGCTAGCTACACAGACTTTATACATAGCTCAAAATGTGAAATCATATCCAAAAAATCAAATCAGGACACATTTTATGGTGTCTGTCATTTTTTAGGCTAAATTGTCAGATTTTTTTCTTCTCCGTCAAATATGTTGCGGTTTGACCGGTTAGCTACACAGACTTCATACGTAGCTCAAAATATGAAAAAAATCCCAAAAATTCAAATCGGTACACATTTTATGGTGTCCATTCATTTCTTTAGGCTAAATTGCTGGACATTTTTTTTCTGCGTCAAATGTGTTGCAGTTTGACCCGTCCCTTGGCTTTATGAAAATCGCAATCAATTCTGCAACCTTGCGCAAGGTTAAATTTGGAAAAATACAACCTTGCGCAACCAGTTTGGTTGTTCTGAGAAGGTTGCGCAACCTTGAAGCAATCATCCACAACCTTTGTGCAACCTTGCGACAAACTTGTGCAACCTTACGCAACCGTGCGACAACCTGTGACAAACTTGTGCAACCTTACGCAACCGTGCGACAACCTTGTGCAACCTGGTACCACCTTGCTGCAATCACATTTTGGTGATTGCATTTTCGTAAAGGGAATACAGTACACAGACTTTATAAGTAGCTCAAAATGTGAAATCATCCAAAAAATCACATCGGGACACATTTTATCATGGTATCCATCATTTTTTAGACTAAGTCGATATCCCGGGGCCCATTTTGGGACCCGAGATTCCCAAAATGTCTCTAAACATTTGATTCTGGAATTATCCATCATTTCATTCATCAAAATAAAAATAATAAAAAATAATAATAAGCTTATTTTAAAAAAAATTGTCGGCTAAATCACGATTATTTAATGCACATTTAATGTGGAGATTCATTTGAAATTGATTTATTTTGTATTTAATCTGTGCATTATTTTTACTCTTTCGCTAAAATGTGATTCTTCGCCGGGTATTTTCATTTTCGTAACTGATGTAAGCTCTAGTTTCGATAGATTGGTACCAAATCTATAATTTGGGTATCGGGTAAAAGTACAATGTTGGAAGGGAATCATTTTTATAGCCCACTTGGTCCCACCGTCCATGGACTCACTCACATTTTTGGAGACTCAAACTTGTCCTTTTATGTTCTCTTTGGAATTCATGACATTGCTATGAAACTAAGAGCTAGCAAAAGTGGTTCAGAAAAGTCGCATTGGATCTTTTTATTTATGACTAGCAAGTAAACAACTGTGGTATTAATACAAAATCCTGAGAGTGGTATATACGTACTAGTCTCAGACAAAATCTTCGTCGGCCATCTTAAAAAACAATAATCACATTGGTAATTTTGTTTTTCTGTGTAAGCATGTAAGGCTACCGGATTGAATTTCATATGAATTTCATGTGGCAACTTAAGCGCAAACATGACTATGCATAGCCTTTTTGATAAATTATGGTCAAAAACCATACGATTTTCATGGTTAAAAAATCGTAACTTTTTAACCTCTAGGAGTACGAGATTAGACCTTGTTTTAAAATAAAGCTTTAAGCCTTTTACATTTTATGAAAATGTTTTCTTATTATTTAAAAATTGAGAAACGCCGTCTATTAATTTATTACAACCACTAGTTGTCCTGTTTCACAGCGCAATCAATGGAAGATTTAAGAAAATGGTCCTTCTCTCCCTGATGCACGCAATTGTAACTCCAAACGCCCTCATCCCGAATTTTTAGACCTTGTTTAATATTAATAAGCATATGCTTATCCGTCGGCTCTGTTAAATTCATGCTGATTGGTTAATATTAACCTCCGTCATTTTGTACTGACGTTTAGATCACCAATCAGTAACCGTTTCTCATTTTGCAGAATCAGAGATTGAAAACAAATTCCCCACAAATTCGGAGATCAATTTTGTCTCACATAAAAAGATACCTAAGACCTGTCTGGTATCTTACCAAATTCACTTAGATGGAAAGCTGAAGTCCTCTTCTTTCCAACCTTATCTTTTAAATTATAAACGGAGTTAATCTGGTGAAACTATATTGAAAATAGTTTGACTACTTTAAAATTTATTGGACATTTCTAAGTTTTGTGTGTAGGCAATCGCGGGAATACACAAAAGAGTGTATATTGATTTAGCGTTCTCAACCATTGTCAACAGTAGTACAAAAGTCAATAAAGGTTATTCAGCCATCTACATGATACTGTGTATGTAAAATGGCCATATTTAAATGGTCCTGTTAGCTACCAGAAATGGACTCAAGAAATTCATATGCATCCGAATAATAGATGCATATGGGTCAAGAAACAGGTGAGCACTCATTTTTAAAGTTAAACCTGTCCGATATGTCCGTGAAAAACCGAATTTAGACATTAATTATTATGTTAAAATTAGTCACATGATAGCCTTGTCTTTTTGGTATGGTTCCCCCTTATTCATTTGCCTGAAGAAGTACTGAAAAGGACTACGTGAGCTCATGGTATCTATGAACTCACGCCAGCCGATTTGCTTGAATTATAATTGACTATAACTATCCGCATTCATTAACGTAGGCAAATAACCTTATAAATAGCGTATAAATGACAACAAACACCAACATATTATGCCAGTGAGAAGAATGAGAGGAAAATTATTGATGAAATACAATAAATACAAACACAAACCACATTTTAATTCCATGTAATTCGGGGTCTACTTCTTTATGCGTAGAAACTATCGTAGGGGCGCATCACTGTACATCCTAACACATATACCTAAATGTGAAACAGAGAACGTGCCTTGGTTACGGCCCAAAAACATCTTAGTAACGCCTAATTCTGGACCTCAAAAATATGCTCATGCAGTAGGTATCAATATAATACACAACTTATCAAAATTTCCTTCAACCAACGTCCTTACTTTTCAAGATTCTTGTGCCACAAAAAATACGATAAAAAGCCACGATAAAAGGCAGTAACTGGTCCGTGATAACACAACACATACGGACAAAACCCCCTAAAAATGGCTACAAATGGAGATGATCAGAATCATGCTACCAAACACAGTATTCGAGACTTGTAGTCATCTCATAATTATCCTTTTACCAGTTGTATTATTGATTTTCAACACAGTTTAGGGCTATCTGGTTCCCTTAAAGACCAAGCCACTTAACATGCTTAAATCTCTTTTGACAAAAAACCTGTTATAACTAAAACAATGATTGGTTGATACGCACTGGCAATTTAAGAAGCTCAGTCAGGTTCCCTGGAAGATGTCCTGTGTGGTTATGGTCAATGACCGCGGATTGATTATCATTGTGCATTATCAGCGAGGTGACGGCAGATTTCAATCATATGACCTATTAATTATATCTTACTTTGGGGGTCGTCTATAACGCCCTGACTACAGTGAAATAATCAGAGTTAACCATGTTTATTTACAGTAGTTTTCTAGAGTGGTTAAATAAAGACACTTAGTGACGAGGTTATCTGAGGTTTACGGCTATAAGGTAAAGAAAGGGGTTCGGATTGAGAGTTGGTACACACTACATCTATAGTAGATTCATGAACATTTGCCGATCGGTTATTGATTCGGACCTATTACATTTAACGTTAGAGGAACCACGACAGTGGCGTACCCAGGGGGGGGGGGGTCCAGGGGGCCGGTGCCCCCCCCTGAAATAACCCCGTCGGTAAAAACGACCCTCCGTCGGTAGATTTACGATTTTGACCTTACGATTTTTTTCGGCCGGTTATGCGGACAACTTCATCGCTACTCCCACCCCCATTGTTTCGGCCGGTTATGCAGACAACTTCATCGCTAAAAATTGTGCAAGTTTTACGATTTTTTTGGGAGTCTGTAAAAAGATTTTGGTACATCATGCCCTTCGTCGGTACAACTATGGACGTGCTCCCCCCCCCCCCCCCCCGGTTTTCAAAACCTGGGTACGCCACTGAACCACGATGTACCATTTACGACAATATCGGCATCGTTTAGATGCTATAGGTTTCGCTGCGATATAATGGACTTCAAAGCGTTGAAGCAGCACATCGCCAAATATCACGCGTCCATGCATGAATTTAAACTACCCAAGCAAATAGCGCGCCATTAAACGTGCATTCTTAAAGGGCTGTCACACCTACGGCGATCAGGCCTTGCGCTTGCATTGCGCTGACAAAATTATCAAAGCGCCAAGCCGAACGCATTAAGGTCTCTAAGAACCGATTAGTGACGCAGTGCACACTGGATAGGACGGGCGAGGGTCCTCATGGTCGCCAGACTGAACGCTGCATTTTCCCCCTCTGCTGCGATCAAGCCAGCGCTTGCATTGAGCTGAAAAAGTATCAACATATTAATAACACGCAGGAAGAGCGCGGAAAAACTGTCCACGCTTATCACGTTTTTATTGCGCTCTTATTACGACCCATTGCGTTCCTACAGGTAATTGGTATTGTACTCCATCTATGCATATCTACTTATGAAGGATGATTTGAAATCAACTAGGGTCCCTCCAAGCAATCACCTTATTGGCTCTTTGCACTGTCCGCCTCAAACTGGTACTAGTTCGACTCTCTCTACACAATATGACTGGTCATGCAGTGAGACATTGTGCAATTATGCAATATGATTCCAGTTAGGAGGCTCTCCCGCAAATGGCGAATCCGTGCAAAGATCGAATAAACAGAGCCTCCTCCTGCGTGCTCAGTCTTTTTTTCGGGGCTTGACTAATAACTAACATTGAACAACATAGAAACCGGTGTAAAAGCAAAAGACAAGGCTTCAGCACCAACAGGGCAGAGGGAAGGGAAGAGGAAGGCAGTCTGCTCCACCCCACCGAACCCTACGCAGAGAACGAGATTGAGTTCTTGCTGCGATCTTAAGTAGCTGCTGCGACCCCCAAGTAGCATGTATGCATCCTTGCTACGTTGGGACGCTCACGTACGTTGCTCGCTTTTTGCTGCCACGTCGACACTTCTGAGTCACTACAGCGCCCTGGTCAGAACGCCGAACCCCCGCACTGCGTCACCAATGGGCTCTTGGAGACCTTGATGAGTTTGGCTTGGCGTTTTGATAATTGTTCAGCGTAATACAAGCGCCGGTCTGATCGCAGCAGAATGTGAAAGAGTTTTAGTGACTTTGATTTAGAAATTGATATTTCGGACATTTCCGCGATCTTCCTGCGTGTTATTCATATTTAAATATTTTAGCAGCGTAATGCAATCGCTGGCCTGATCGCCGTAGGTGTGGCAGGGCCATTAACAAGTGACACATATTGATCATCATTTTTAATCCTTCTTGTATAGATGAGGATTAAATTTGAAAGAAACTTGACAACGGCACGAGAAAACTTTGTCACTATTCGGGATAAGAACTACGATTTAATTCACGATACAGAGAAGCATAGAACCATGTGCCAATGATCCGATTAAGATTTCAAATCACTGCCTCCCTCTCAATTGGAATATATTACCTATACTGAAATGGTAAACCTTATTTCGAATTTAAAAAATGCAATAACGGAATTTGATTTACGCGTGCAGTGCATTATGGGAGTAGACAAATCTGGAAATGTCTTAGCAATGTAAGCTTTCAGAATCAATAGTCTATTTGTCTATCACGAGACAGTGACGTTACTGCGTCATTTACTAATTGCAGTACACAAACACACGCGCCTGCCCGTACACTCTCGCGTAGAAAGGCGGAAGACACATACGCGTGCGTAAATGTTGCGTCAGTATAGTTACGTCACTGTCCGGAGAAAGGGAAATAGAGAATAGTAATTTGCCGGACTGACAAATCACGCCCTATTGTAATACTTTCCTCCTAATGTCCCAATGGCCACACTGATGTACAGAACATTGCGGCGATGTTCTTTATGTTGCCGGACATCAAACAATATATTCTTAATAAGCATTTGAATTATGAGTAATACCAAGGATTTATATAAATTTATCCCAAAATAGACGACAAGACTCTTTATTTCGCGGTATTTTATTAACCAAACCGGAACACCTTCTATCTAATTTGTAAACAAAATCTCTATTATACAATACTTACACGGAGAACCTGTCACAGTGATAACACACCCTGTAATATTTTATAATCATCTTATACTCGGTGTAAATTTCACATAGTCTCAGTGTTCCATCACATGTTATAATACATCACATGGTAACTTTGTGTTACATTAGATCATCGAATTACACTATAGAGAAAGCCTACAAGAAAGCGTACAAGACATTTTCTTCTTTTCAAGGTGTAAAGGAATCACACACACGACTTTATTACACGAGAAAAAGCTTCTGTTACGAAAAGAAAACATTTTTGTTTAGTTCATATCGATTTTTAAAATATGAGTGACAATCTAAGTCATACTATGCTAAAAGGCATTTGGAGAATAATTGTATCGATATATTATTACCGATTAAATGCCCTTTATGCCTTTTAAATCCCAAAATCTCACAAAATGTTTCAAAATTTCCGAAAATTATAGAATTTCATCGCCATATTTTGAATCAATAATGGCAAATGCATTAAAATAAGTACAAACATCCCTAGTATTGGTAAAGTGACCCTTGACGCCCCAATATCGATAATTGATCACGCGGCAGCGATATCCTAATGCTAATTTGCTAGTTGCTATACAAAGTTGTTCGATATAGGTTTACAAATACCTTGTAATATACTCGTATTAATAACTGTGAAGTGTAATACAAACTTGTCTATGCAATAAGACCAGCCGAAACAGGATACGAAGGAAGTATAATGGTGTTACCGGGATAGATCGTATATCGAATTGGATATGTATTGATAATGTGAAGAAGGTATGTCCATGTTTCACCAATATGGTGGCGGTGAATATCTTTAAAGCAACCTAACAAGAGTGTACTTTGTCTTTACTAATGGGTTGTACAGACCAGTAGTCTAAACAAGCTGAACTTTTATTTTACTTGTTCGACAGATTACGATACAAGGAATAATAATATGGTTCCTGTATTAAACCCTGGGGTACTCCCCCGGAAATATGATTATCAAATTATAAAGTTACTGATTGGCTATTTAGGTTTCAATTTTCAGGAGGTTTCAGGTGTTTTAATTTTTTCTCTACGGTTTCATACTTTATTTTTTCTATTTTGGTTAGCATTGTTTTACGATGAAACACTTTTCAGTAATGCGTTATGAAGCAAGAAGTCACCTACACTTCACGAACTAACTATTAATTAATACTATTGGGAAATATAAATGCGGGCCGATGCAGATTCTAAATAGAATAATAGTCGCCACCAGGTCGACTAACCACCAACAATGTACCTAATTTTATACATTGGAACTTAATATTGTATTTAATACCCCTGTCACACATACGGTGATCAGGCCAAGAAAACACATAAGAACCGATTGGGGACGCAGTGGACACTGGCTAGAGCGGCTGAGGGCCCCATGTAACACGCAAGAAGAGCGCGGAAAACTGCTCAAAATTGTCATCTTTTTAAAACAAGCTCTTTGTATGCTCCTATCCCGCTTATCACATTTTCACGGCGCTCGTATTACGACCCATTGTGTTTCTACTTTAAAGACTCACGGGCTCTAACTGCGCTTCCATTACGCTGTAAACATTCTTAGTGCATCCAAGTTGCTTTCTGCGTTACTAGTATGTTCTCAATACGTTTGCACAACGTTCACTGCGTGTGCGCGGAGAGTACCGAGCGACTGCACGAAGGTTATTAGATCCAAACATAGAAATAGAAGATACAGAAGCTACAACAATGATCCATGATTAAAGCTCCAATCACATTGCCGATCTTTAACATTGATTGTTATTTAAATCCTATACTCATGATACTAGAGAGCATTATCCTAGCTTAGCGTAATGCGATAATGCCACTTTTGCATAGCCATGGAAATAGCAGTGTGTCTGTTGGCGGGAGTTTTGAACAGGTGTATCGATAACATTGTATCATGTTGTGTTTGTTCCTGCTCATATCGGTCCAATAAGAAAACCGTATTTGATTATACGAGGAAGGGGCAGTCGGGGGCACTCATATGGCAAATTGATTGTGTGTTTGCTTAATTAAGCTATAATTTGCGAGCGATTTAATTACCCGCATGTAGACGGAATATTTAATATCATTAATTAATGAAATGTTACCACATTTAATTTGTCAAAACAGGCCATCAAGGAGCTATACTTGTTGTCATTTGTTTATATTATATTTAAGGGGGGACTTAAGGAAGTCACTTTTCGAATTTTGTGAGTGCTGTAAATATTGAACTATGACTCAAATGTGTATAAAAGTATACATTTTTGGAAAGGAAATACGACAGAGAATCCAAATTTTGCGTCAATTTTGATCAAAATTGTTGATTTTTCAACAACAACAAAAAATCATTTTTTGACCCCAAAAAGTTCAACAAAGCTAACAAAAATAATTTTGAGCAACAAATTTCCAAATTGCTAGAGTAAAATGTAAAGACACTAACTTAGGGACGATATTTTTTAAACCTAATTTAATATTTTTTGAAATATTGACGATTTTTTAAAATTTTAACCTAATTTAATATTTTTTTGAAATATTTACAAAAAAGTGAAAAAAGGTAAAAAAAACAAAACAAAAAACCCACTTTCTTGGCGCTTTTTGGTCAAAATTTAAAAATATATTAGATTAGGTTTATAAAAAAAATCGAAGTTAGTGTCTTTACATCATAATCTAGCAATTTCCAACGTCATCTGTGTAAATCTATCGGAGAACAGCGCCACCATGGCTATGCTGACCATAAATGCGTTCGGACGCATTCCACAGATTCCGGAGGTGATTACCTTAATTTATGTAAATATGCAAAAGGGACCGTTTTCGTTACGTACGTCAGTATAGGCCTTTCCTATCCCAAAATTAATAGAATCCCTGGCCGAACTTCTGCGCTTGTTGTGTACATGCACAAAACAAGCGCGGTGCACTGGCGCTCAAGGTCGACCATGAGAATCCTTTCACGATCTTCCCACGTCCCAGCTAGTTCCCACTGCGTCACCGAGGGGTTCGTGGTGATCTTGATGCGCTTGGCTTTGGTGTTTTTATAATGTTTAAGCGTAATCCAAGCGCCAGCCTGATCGCAGCAGAATGTGAAAGGGTTTTCGTGACCTTTATTTTAAAATGGACAATTTTGGATAGTTTCCCGCGCTCTCTCACTGCGTGTTTTTCATATTGCAGTGCAATCGCTGGCCTGATCGCCGTATGTGTGATAGGGGGTATAACGAGTGTAATGCGTATTAGTACTCCAAAAATGCAAATATTCACACAGTTTTTGTCATTCTAAATTACAACAGTAATTATCGACGGTTGCATTCAATGTCGATTTCCCAATACCGGCACTTACAAGTGTTACACATTCGTATTGAATGTTGATAATATAACAAAACTAAAGTCACAATTTGGTATAGTGCGTTAACCTGTTAGTGCAGGTGAAATACAAATAAAAAGAGCAAACAAAAAGAAACCCACTTACCCCCCCCCCCCCCAAAAAAAAAAAAAAGAAAAGAAAAAAGAAGCAACAACAAAACAAAACAAAACAAAAACAAGACAGCAAAACCATGACAAAACAAAATAATAACAACGATAACATAATGTGATATATGTAACAATACAAATATGCATTATAGTACAAATGAAAAATGTAGTTTGAGTGTAGAAGGGACTGGTTTGAAATGATACATGTTTAAAAACGTACCATGTCACAGACGATATCAAATAATAGTGATCTGCAATAATAGGTCCAGTAGGGGAGAAATAAATTCAGAAGTGCGAAATATTGTTGAAATGTGTATTTCTTCAGACTTTCTCTTTCTACATTATTTCCCAATATCTCTTTCTCTTATAGTAGCTTTTGATCAAATTTCGCGTATAGAAATTGTCCACGTTTGAAGTTTGAAGTGAATTAATATTTTCACAGGTGTCACTTCTGCGTTCATAATGATAGAAAGTTAATTGAATATTGCCGTCATCACCATGCAATTCAGGCGAATTGCCTAGGGTAAAGCCTATACAAAATGGAGGTCAATGCTTTAGTTAATTTAACTTCCCGAAATACTCTTAGTTTCATATCAAGCGTATGGATGCCATGGTAGACTAAATCATAGAATATACACTGAAAACCCAAACTCGTTAACCTGACTAGATAAAAGCTAGTCCAGATGGTGCCCATGTGTACTAGGTTTTATCTAGTCAAGCCAGTTTATGCTAGTCCTCGACTAGCTTTTGATTAGTCGTTCAAGCCTGCTCGACTAGTTTGTAGATGGTGCCCATTTTTAGACTAGCTTTTACCCAGTCAGTCAAGCTCGACTAGCTATAAAGCATAAGCTAATCCATTCTGATCGGTTGCTATGGGAAAATAGCGTGACCTCTATCTATATCAAATTCAGACCCGTGAGGTATCATGCGTTGAAAGTGACCTTGCTGGTTGTTCTGCGTTAAGACAAATCACTCTAATTGGCCCATTCTTTTCATCCATTTTGGAATTCAGCGAACTATCTGGTGGTTTTGACATGGTTGGCACTCGCCAGTGCCGTAGAGACACACGGGTGCCGAAATGTTCACCTACGCTACCACCTCTGTTTCATTCAGTTTTTTTCTGTGAATTTCTTTGAATCTTTGGTGGCCAAATTTATAGTTTGTCCCTTGCAGTTTGATGTTGCACCTTTATCATTCTTTCCTTGTTTGTGTTACATATTTTCGCTAAAAAAACCCATTTCTTCAGCGCTCAGAACAGTTTCTGTTCTCTCGATGTCGCACGCTTCCCGCTTGACTAGTTTGTCTAGGCTGGTGCGAAAACTAGTTCAGCACCGATTTTAGCCTAGTCAGGCATTGCTTGGCTAGTTTTCCGATGGTTACTTTGCTCAACTAGTTTGAAGTAGCGCTTGACTGGGATAAACTAGTCCAGCATGCTGGGATAACCACACTGACTAGTTTAAAGCTATTTAAGCATGTGCCTGACTAGCTTTGGTTTGCAGTGTATTAACTCACAACATGGCACTGGACTCGACACCACTGGACTCGTCGACAGCGCGGTTTTGTTATATCGTTGAGTGTCTTATTTTAACTTTCTGAGCACGAGTGTGATAAAGCTACCAGCATTCAATTACTAAAAATATAAATATATTATCCCCGACGAATACAAATATTATCTGATCTGTGTGGGCTTTGTACTTTTCTTCGTATAAATGGCAACGTTGTGGATCCTGCTTGTATATACATACATACATACATCTATCCATCTATCTATACACCCCTATACAGTAATTGCAAACTAACCTTTTACTACATACATACATACATACAATAAGCTTTTATAGAGCGCCATTTCATAAAGATCACAGCGCTAATTGTTTAATACCAGGACATGTACAAGTAGATGTATTCCCAATGTCAAAATCTTGCTTCTGCCTATCGAAAAACCAAATACCCGACCTCCCTTTACAACATAACAACTGACTTATGCGATATCGATAGCCATCGATAACGTCAGATACTGGGGTTAGATTTTACATAAATCTACAAGTAGTCGTAAACGAAGCTGCCATTTTGTACGATGTGTGTTTCGCTCTTTGTCACCCTGTCAAACAATGCGCTCCAATAATAAGCCACAATGGTACAGTTGTATTTGAAAAGGTAACCCCTTGTGACGTATATTATTAACATAAGAACAGCTTAAGCTTTAATTGAGATCTTTAAAAACTAATCCTCGATAACACTACCCTCACTCTTAAAAGGTTGCAGCTTAATTTGAGTTTGCAATCTCTGCGAACTGTCTGACGTTCTTACGTGACATCAATATTGCCATATTATATGTTTCAATTAGTACTGGTATGGGCATAACATACGTAGTATAGGACAGGATTGGTTATAGTCGTTTCGTGTTGCGGATCTTTGGTGATATGAAACAAAACCGTAGAGATTGGTTTTAACCGTTTATATTTCAAAAGATAATAGCTTATGTTATCGTATATCAGTGTGTTAATAACAAAACTTTATCGAGATACATGTATATGATTAGATATACAAGTTTTCAAATATAAAGTAAAACATTTGGTAAAAATACCCCATCCATCGAAACAGCATCCACGCACCAACGTTTGTTATCATGATTCAATTGCAGTTAAACGTTTTTATATGTAATTCTTATATAGTGGGTGTGGTTTGGGATGTCAGCGGACAATTTGATTGGTTTTTGGCTGATTTGTGTTAGTTTGGGGCGGGTTTAATTCATTCGAATAATAATACCTTCAGTGTGTATGATCAACGCGTTAGCGTGCCCTACACAAAGTCGCCGGCGTATGCGTTGTGCGTATAACGCAGCGTTGCCATGTGCGTGTGTGCTAAGAACGGCGACCATACACTTTAAGAAATTATTTACTTTCAACACTCAATTTAGAAATATTAGATTGATATTATAAATAAGCATTAGGCTATTTGAAAATAATTAGTTATTTACTAACATAATATTTTAAGCTAAATGTATTGTAAAACAATTTTATGATAATAATATAATAATAATAATGCATTTATAATGCGCCATCTATCCCAGACAACATATTCCGAATACAAACAATTAGATCAGTTACATAGAAGTCGATCAGTCAACTATCATACGCAATCTTAAACAGATGAGTTTTTATATATAGTCTTTTTGAAACCATCAAATGAATCGCGAAATTGCAGATCTGAAGGAAGTGAGGTGTGCAAGCATAGAAGGCCCAGTCGCCATATGAAGAAAAAGAACGAGGAACAGAAAGAAGCTGTTTATAATTATTCCTAGTGGTAGCCGATAATAATATGTCAAGTTCTCCGAATAATACAACATTAATTAGTAATAGTTTCGCATCGTGACATTTGAAAACAATTACGAAAATGGATTATAGCGTACACAAATATAGCATATAGAAATAACATTTTAGAGCAATTTGACACACTTCATTTCCCTCACGTACATTGATTAGTTATTGTTTCTAATATCATTTCGCAAACTAGTAAATATCCTACCTGTGTGCTGATACGTGATAGAAAGCTGTTCACACTTTGATCGTAAAAATAAAACAGATCGTCAATCATCCCGTTTCAACACAACAATTCATTATAGAAAACTCGCTTATTATCCCGTGTTGGGCAGAACGTGTTTGAAGACAAACATAAACTCGAGAAAAAACACGTCTTGTGTTATTGGAAAACCAACTGAACATATCCATGAACTATTTAATCCTTTGACAATCCCATGCTTATGAATCCATTGGGTCTCTTGATATGAAAACAGTTGCTAAAATAATTGATTTCAATATATTCCCTTGAATTCTCTAGTGATAAGCAAGGCTTATTTGCTGTCACCGGATGTAAATAAACAAATGTATTAAGGTCAGAGTGCACGTTAAAATTCTTGGAAATATCCAAATGCAACCTGAGGAGTAATCTCACAACCGTCACTGCATCAGGGTTGTCTGTAAATTTGTAGAAAATATGTTGAGTCACATTCAACCTCGCTCCAGTGCACAGTGGTAGTAATACTTTAATGTAATCTAAATAATTTTTAAACTGTTAAATACTTAGTTTATTTAATTTTTCAAATAATTATAGAATTAATTTGACACTAAAGATACTAAAGCTTTTATTTAGCAGTAGGGTAAAGAGGATGATAAGTTTACTTTTTGAGTATGGCAGCGTAATAACGGTGGCGGCCGTCATATCCGTCAATGGTGTTCCCGTTTTAATAACTGACAGACACGCCCTGTAAATTTAAAGATGTGCTTGCAGGTACTTTTGATATGTCTGTCATTTTAAAGGAAATTTCCCAATTTTGCACACACAAAAAACAAAAACAAAAAAAAATGTAAATGTTGTACCTAATTTGTATAATAATCAAAACAGTGTTTCTAGACTTCAAACGCCGTTTTCGCAAAATGGTCATAGGCTATTAATCAATCCCGGGGTCTTTTCTCAAGAACGGAAGCATGTAGAAAGCTGTAATTTTGAATGGAGCTAGAACAAATAATTCTACAGGTTATAGCATAGTCTTTTTTGCAATTTTGTTTTTGTTTGAATTTTCATAGCCATTTATATTTTGAAAAAAATGCTCATTTTTGGTTAAAAAAATGATTATTAAAATTTTTCGTCAAAATGTATGCAATTTTGAGAATTTGGGAGACAAATTTGAAAAAAGGGCTACGCTATCCTGACATTTATGTGCGTAAGCATATCTTTAGTCAACAAAAGCAACGACAAATGTTTGCGTTCTTCGAGGAGTACCCCGGGATAAATCAAGCGTTAAAATCCAAGATGGCCGCCATTATTATGCAAATTAGATACATTTTGATTTTTTTTCCTCCTGAATGGTCAAGAGTGTTAACATATCCAAAAATGAGCTTTGTAGGACTTATAATTAAAAAAAACCCTTTTTATGGTAGCCCCTGACCTTAAACAACTAGCTGTCCTGTAATAAGGCTGTAAATTTACAGGGACTTCTAAGAGTGTAGGGCTAGTTCAAACAACCCATGTTTTGTTAAATTATTGTTGCTCAGGCAATTTATCTGTACAGGGTCAGGCTATAACAGGCAATTTTACATAAACATATATAGAACATGGTTATCACCTCACCATGTACCAATAAACAGTAACATGTTACTCTATCTTAATAACATTAATTTAATATATGGACTTTACTATCCAAAATACAACTTTGTTAGCCAAAGTTATTCCTGATTTAGAGGAAGAGAAATAGAAACGTCGTTTGTAACACTTATAGGTCGGCAACAGATGAGAAACGTCAAGTTATGTTAATAAAACTTGGAGTTGAAAAATAGGGCGCGGCCATTCATCGCTCATCCATTATTTAATCTATGATGGATGTAACATTTTCATAATTCAATTACATTGAGTAGTGATTGAATTATCGTTCTTTAAACTGATACAAGCGAGCCTCTAATTTTCAATTAAATCAAATCATGTATTTCTTTATAGATGTTATTATGTGAGATCTTGAAGCACTGTTACTGCATTAAATTATATTAAAGTGTCAAGACCAAATATACATTATATAAAATCAAACAATAGATTAGTATTTCAGCTCACGCGTGAAATTATAACAATATTAATCAAAGAATGTAACTAATCGGATGGTTGGAACAACTCAAGAATTTCGAAAAATAACTTGTCTGCTCCTAAACAACATTTTACTAGTGCGATGACGTTGATATTTGTAGGTGTGTTCTCACACTCTTCTGCATGTCGCCCCGCACTAGCATAAATACGAGGCTTGTAGGGTTCCCAAACGGGTTTCAATATAGTTCAACGACATTTCCATGTTTTCTTATCAACCGCAATGTCCAGTTTCACCTCCAAAAAGGTCAACAGTAGGAAATCTTATCTACAGAATGCCTTAACAAACTATCAGTTTGCTTGAACCTTTGGGTACCGTAAGCTTAGATGATTTCCTTTATCACTCGGCCAGTTATTGTATATATGTGATTAAAAGAGCACGTTGGGTGAACAAAAATTACCTTGAGGCTTCCGAAGCTTTCAGTTCTGAAATCTCAGCTGTCACCTGTAATTATTGTCGGTCAATGGCTGCTACTTGTATATCAATGGTGTGGAGATAGGGATATTGTACATGTCAGGAATGTGGGCGTGGGGTCATGTCAGGAGGAAGAGATTTAGGAGGAAGAGAGGATAAGTGTGACTCCATCTTGTATAAGTATGTTTCTTGATTGATGACTGACACATTAAAATTCTCGTAAACATACACAGAAAAAAAATACTGAGTCAAATGACTCATTTTGGTGAGTCTTTCAGTTGTCCATGTAGTGAGACACTTTGAAGTTAAACTGAGTCATTTGACTCATCCATAATGAGTCAATTGACTCACAAATGCAATTAGTGAGTCTTCTGACTCACCAAAAATGAGTCAATTGACTCACTAGTGACTCACCAGACTTGGTAATGGGTCACCTGACTCAATACTAATGAGTCAAATGAGCCTCCTGACTCACTTGTAACATGTCAATTGACTCAATAAGGAATCAAATTGGGTCATTTGACACATTTAAATGAGTCACTTGACTCACAGATAATATTAACTGAGTCGAATGACTCATTTTGATGAGTCTTTTGTTTGTCCGTGTACTGAGACACTTGGACGTTTTACTGAGTCAATTGACTCAGGTTGGATGAGTCAACTGACTCAGACTGGAATTTTCAGTTGAGCATTAGAATAGCATTGTTTTGTGACAATTAAAGACTATCACAAACATGGGCGGTGATCTCCGAAAAGTGTTAGTTTCTGTAGACACTGTATGTTGCCCATTATTAAGAAGGCACTAAGTCCAACAAATACTGAAGTTAAATACATCCATAAGCTTACTGCAGTGTAACGACGAAGGTCCAACACTGTAAGCTTACTGAAGGTAAAAACACCGCCAAATGCAAAAAAAGTTACTGTTCTATCAGCTCCAGAAATTCCACATATTACTTATGAGTCTATGCAGTGTTTAATAACAAAGAAGTCCAAAAGAAATGACACAATTTGAGTCTTCAATCACTAACATCATGAACATACGCTATATAGTCACCAGTCCATGTGCAAAACAAAATGGCAGATCTAATAAATAAAAACAGCCTCGCTTTCATTTCGTATTTGACTCATTATTTTTATGAATGAGTCAAAAGTCGATCTTGACTCATCTTTCCCTGACAAGTGAGTCAATCTGGCAATACTGTACTGAGTCACCTGAAATTTGACTCATTAACAGATTATGCGTGAGTCAACTATGATACACTTAGTGCAATAAGTGAGTCAATGTGTATGTGACTCACTTAAAATGAGTCAATTGACTCAGCAAATGAGTCAACTTATTGATGACTCATTCCAAAATTGTCGAAGTGAGTCAAATGACTCGGTATTTTTTTTCTGTGTACCTTGATCATCATATATTGATGGCCAAATCCTTATATACTTGACAGTGATAATGAACTGTTATAGTCCGGTGTCCATAGATATACACGGAATGAAGCTTCACACTAGTGTTGCGTGTAGAGATGAGTGCCCTATACCTTACTGTGCACGGCCGTACTATAGCTCCAAGGAACTATATCTCCGTCTACACTGGTATACATAACTTGAGACATTGACCAGCGAATTGAAATACAACTTTGAAAGTGAGAAGTTATGCAATCGTCTAATAGGTCGGCAACAGTTGAGATAATGTCAATTTATGTTAATAACCGTTTGAGTTTATAAATAGGGCGCTGCCATTCATCGCTCATCCATCATTTAATCTATGATGGATGTGACCGTGATAGCAAAGTCTCCTAAATTCAATTACATTGAGTACTGATCGAATTACCGTGTCACAAACTGATACAAGCGAGCCCTTATTTTTCGATTAAATCAAGTTACTAGTATTATATTTCTAAATAGACATTATATAACGTGAAATCTTGAAATACTGTTACTGCATGGAATAATAACGTGCAAATACGGCTCAAGGACGGCGGGACTAAATATTATATAAAATCAAACAACAGATTTGTTTTACATCTCACACATGGTATCATATAAATCCATAGTAGCATTAAATCCATAATATTTGTGGAATTAAAAAAAATTGAAATGATTCCCAAACGGGATTCGACGACATTTCCATTTTTCTTTTCAATGTCCTGTTTTCACCGCTCATAGAAGGTCAACCTACGGAAATTGTATCCACTGCATGCCTGAACAAACTATCCATTCGCTTGAACCTTTGAAAACCGTAAGCCTAGCCGATTTACTTTATCCTTCGGCCAGTTATTGTATAAGGTGATTAAAAGAGCATATTGGGTGAACAACACTCCTTGAAGCCTCTGGAGCTTTCAGTGTTGATTTCTCAGCTGTCACCTGTAAGTAAAGTCGGTCAATGGTTGATACTATTATATCAATTTGGAGATAGGGATATTATACACCCATGTAAGGGATGTGTGCGTGAGGTCATGTCAGGGATTTGGAAGGAAATGAGGATGAGTGTGACTCCATCTGGTATAGGTGGGCCCGGTCATCCGGGTACTTCGTACCTTTTGCCGTTGAAAACAAACCAGACGTTTTAACTTCTACTAGCCCATACCCAAGGGATCGCATCACGCTGTGTACGTACGCTGTGTAAGAGGCTTTTATTTACCTCTTTGGTTTGTGGTCAACGGCATGTGATGTCACTCCGTGGCGACCTATAAGTATGTTTCTTGATTACTGACAGACACATTTTGATATCTAAACATACCTTGAACATATCTTGATGGCCAAGTCCCATTCCGTTTGACAGTGATGATGAACAGTACGACTGGTATACAGAATTTGAGGCATTGACAAGCGAACTGATATACTAATTTGAAAGTGGTCGTTACGTTTCTATATCGAAACGTCTAATAGGTACGTCAGCAACAGATTAGATCATATCAATTTATGTTAATACCCGTTTGAGTTGAAAATAGGGCGCGGTCATTCATTGATCATCCGTCATTTAATCTATAATGGATGTGACCGAGATAACAAAATTATCCTAAATTCATTTACATTCAGTGTACTGATCGAATTACTGCGCCACAAACTGATACGGCCGAGTCCCTATTTTTGGATTGAATCAAATTATATTATTTCATTAGACATTATATCACGCGAGATCTTGAAGCACTGTTACTGTATGGAATAATAACGTTCAAGTACGGCTCAAGGACAGCAGGACAAAAGTGTCATTATATAAAATTAAACATTACGTGTTTTAGTCATCTTACATCCAGTCGGCTATTATGCTCATGTACATTTTCCTTGGTATGTGCGTATTGTGCTTTGTTCAAGTCATTGGAACGTTAACAATAAGTCAAAATTTCGAAAATTGTCATCCGTTCATAGACTGTATTTCTTTAACTAGTGCGATGACGTTGACCTTTGTATGTGTTTACTCACACTCTTCTGTCGCCCCGCGCCAGTATAAATACAAATCAACCTCTTGCTCAGTATAAAACGTATAGGAGGCTTGTAGGTTTCCCGCACGGGTTTCAATATAGTTCAACCCCGGGGGGGGGTACTCGGATTTGGTTTGGTCGGTACCCATTTTTAGGGGTTTTGCTTCATTTTAGACCAAATTTTCGCGAAAATAGACCTAATTTTGGTAAATTTTCGCGAAAATAGTCAAAAATTTCGCGAAAATAGACCCATTTGTAAAAAGTGACCCCATTATTAGGGATTTCCAGCACAAAATCATACCCCATGTTTAGGAATTTTGTGCCCAAAAAGCTACCCATTAGAGCGGCACATCCCCGTATACCGTCTTAGGCGAGTACCCCCCGGGAGTTCAACGACATTTCTATTTTTCTTTATCAATCACAATGTCCAGTGTCACTGCTAATGGAAGACAACCTAAGGAAATCACATGCCTGAACAAAGTTAAACTGTCCATTCTCTTGAATCTTTGGGTACCGTAAGTTTAACTGATCTTCTTAATCGTTCGGTCATACATTGCATAAGGTGTTTGAAAGAGCATATTGGATGCACAGCTCATTCTGAGGCTTCAAGAGATTTCAGTACTGATATCTCAGCTGTCAACTGTAAATATTGTCGGTCAATGGTTGCCAATATTTTTGTTAAAGGAGAAAAGGATATTGAATGTATATAAAGGATATGGACGTTTCATGATTTCTGACAATCAAAGTGTGATATTATCTAAATATAGCTTGAACATATATCTTGACGGTAAGACCTCTATCTTGACAGTGATAATGAGAAATATTGCTAGTTTACACGGCTTGTTTGCTAAATTACCTAATATAGACGAGTCTAGAGTTGGATGACATTCTCTCGTGTTCCAGCTCACATTTATTGCCTGGCTACAGCCTACAGTAGCGTCTAATTGTGTATATTCTGGGAATAGATAGGATGTCTTTCTGCGTAAGTTTGTTTTTTGTATTAGGTTTTTGTGTGCAACATACAAATCATTGCCAACAAATGTGTAAAATTGGGAAAAGCCAAAACATACGTTCAATAGTTTCTTTCTCTAAACACAAATGGCACTTGAAATCATCACTAATTTTTACAGAGTTTAGAAAGGAATTACTAGGAATAATAGGCCAACAATGTAGAAGTTTACATTGGAAATATCTAATTTTTTCATCAATTGTTACTTTGAAGGAAGAGACCAAATATTTTCCCAATTGATTTTATTTGGTAGTTCCAGTAAACGCTCGTAATATAACTTGATGGTATTGTTAATTGTTTCAGATTAAAAATATTTGGTATTCCACGAGTTGTTAACTTACTAATGTTCAGTTTTGTAGTTAGCTTTTCCTAGCCTTATCAATATCATGTTTAGCTTGTTAATGGAAACTCATTTTACAGTAATTAGTACATTAAATTGTATAACATAAAACTATGCTATAGATGGGTTGACAGCATTGTTTATCAACAAAAGCAACGGTCGAAGGGACTGGACTGTCGATACATGCTTGAGGGAACAGCATATTGACCACAATACTGTCCACTATGACTTATTGCCCTTTGTAATGCTTTGTCGCGAGTTTTAAAAGCACGGGTCCTAAACAAAACAGGATGCACGGGTAAAGAACAATTAACAAATACAACATGGTTTGAGGGAAAGTAGTGCAAACTACTAGTCCCGCGGTGTTGGATGACTGGTGACTACCTCCCGACGCGGAGCGGAGGGAGGTATAGTCACCAGTCATCCAACACCAAGGGCCAGTAATTTGCACTACTTTCCCGAAAGAATCCATGTTGTATTTGTTTTATTACACCTCATACATATTTCATTGTCTAAATTAAATTTAAAAAATCGAAAAAAGCTTACGTTGCTCCCGTGTACGCTCGTAGTTGTAGTAGTAGGCCTACTGTGTACATCCATGCCTGCCTACACCTACACAGTTAGCCTACAAACAGCGAGCCAAGAAGCGGCGGACTCAATTCCCCAGGCAGAAGAACAATAAAATTTAAACCCGTTTCCTATTCTTCATAATCATTGCTGCAGACCTTCACGGATTTTGATGCAGCATAATTATTCAAAAGAAGCCTCAAATCTGCGTCTGTTTAGTTCACGAATTTCTTCGGCAGTAACCAGACGACGCCATGTTTGTTGTTGTCAAGCAACCTCGTACTTGGCGTCACTGTACGCTGTACGTAATATTCATAGGCTCTAGTATTGATTCGGGTGACGGTGTTGATCAGCGGGAAGTAGTTCTCGCATGTTTGCATGTTTGGTAGTACAATAAACCTAAACAAACATTGGGTAGGTATTTTCATTTATCCGACAAGGTCAGAAATGAACCAATCAAAAGAGAGTATACTCTTATAAATATGTATGAGGTGTAATAATGATAACTGCCGACCAAATGCCCGGCGTGACGTCATATGTCACCCCCATCTATATTACTTAAATATTATTTCATTTCTATAATGTATTGACGCCTTCTGCACCATACCAAGGTATCATTTCACGTAGGAAGATTATACTCATCACCTACCTGGATTTCCAATGTTCACTAGCTAAAAATACAAAACGGGCTATCGCGGTTTATTTCATATTTGTACTACATTGTAATACATAATAGTTGTCACAATTTGATATATGACTTAGCTATCAGTTATCTACAGCTGACAGTTGGGCAATAGTTGCACATAATTTATCTGGTGTATCCATATATAATTAAAGATTGATATGACAGGTGGCAAAACAGTCCTGTAATATAGTTGGTGTATACCGCGAGCTGACGTATTCTCATCATATGATATATGAAGATGTCCTGTTAAGCCATTACGGGGATGGTGATACTGCGAAATATTAAACTGAAATTCGAAAATGATTTAACAATGGGTTTATCATATTTTTAAATATATGAAACATCAATCATTAAAATTCTCATTTATACAACAGACACACGTTCACCAGTGTACAAGGGTCCGTGACCTCAAATCTTCTCACGTACATTGTGACAAGCCCGTCTAGGTGCTCATAAATAATTCAAAGTAAAGCAGAAAAGACGATCATCAAAGCGAAGAGCGCCAACTGATCGAGATACTATGAATCTGTGCGTGTGTGCGAGTTGTGTATTCAGTGGCCCAGGGCCTCTCCGGCTGTCGGGTTGTGTGAGATGTTCATGTGCGCTGTCTGTAGTATCATCATCGTAGTAAAGTAAAACAGTAGATAACTCACTGTTTCGATTGGAATTGAAAATCAGCGGCTTGCTTGCTTGATAAGAAAGAGCGTTTGATTCTACCACCTGTTGGAGTGTTCCATCTCTGTGCATCCTCCTCGTTGGAGTGCATAAGTGTGCCATCACATACTTCCTGCAGACCTTGTCTCCCTCCCACTCGGGTGGTTGGTGAGCGGTCAAGGCATGTTGTAGGCATCTCTTGTGAATCCTAGGAGTATAATAGCTGTTACAACTACGTGTCCAGCACACTCTCACTTGCCTGATTATACAGTTAACTGTATGATAGATATTTGAAGCTTGATTTTACCACGTGCCTACTAAAGATTGGAGGAGCGGGTGATATAAAGCGTAAGTTGTTACATTTAAATTCAAGTTTCGGGTAAACCGTAAGCTTAGAAGTCAATGGAGTCACTATATTGTTTATCTGCAGATGCAATTACACATACACGTAGCGTATTAAGCCGATAGGCGTCAACAAGTATACAGTCTGCATAACGACCAATTAGTTTACTAATTTAAATCACATAAAGATAATAATTATGTAACAGTACAATTAGTAAGTAGTTAGACATTTATAAGCGCCAAGAATGGCAACCAGATCAGCGAAAAGATATGCCTGCTTAAAGAAAACCAATAATATTACATTGCATTATAAATCCCTGGAGCTTCAACACGTATTTAACCGAGACTAATAATTCCGCACTCATTCTGCAAAGATTAAACTACACATATTTTTGCCTCTCGTTGTAGCGTTGCTCTAGAACGGATAATTTCTCGGAAAAAAGGTGTAGACTGAGTTAAGGCTGAATTGTTAAATAGTAGCTGTTAAAGCAAATTGCAACGCAAAAGATCTCAATGGGCAATTAGTACAACCCTGGCTACTAAATACCCGACTTAGTTTGGTGATCTTATATTCAAAGGGGATATCCTGCTAAGATAACGACTTTTAGAATTGACCCTATAAAAAGTACTGTTAATATGTGTTAATTCATTAGTATTTCAACCAATTTGTTTTTCGGTCAGTTTCGAGGAAAACCTTATACTCTTAACCAATAGGTCATTTGTTTGTGTTCAAATCATATCCATTTCCTAATTTTTTGCTGTTTTTACTCTCTGGGCAATGTCCGCGAGTATATTGCCCTTTCCATTAAACCATTATTTTCACTATTTTTACGAGTATGATATGCACCCTTGAATGGAATTGGAATACAAGAGGATCCCCCGAGGATCTTCAAACTCTAGTGCCATAGCTAAGAGATATCTATTGTTTATGCCCTAGATCTATATAAACACACCTGTTCTCCTCTGAACCGGGGGA
Source organism: Ophiura sarsii (assembly GCA_035610835.1). Classification (NCBI taxonomy): domain Eukaryota; kingdom Metazoa; phylum Echinodermata; class Ophiuroidea; order Amphilepidida; family Ophiuridae; genus Ophiura; species Ophiura sarsii. The sequence continues at coordinate 14,674,198 of CM069448.1, read as the reverse complement.
ACGATTATATTACACTGGCGAACCATATCATATGGATTATGACATTAGACAAGCGTGTTTACATCTTTGATATCGGTCTTAAATAGAGAATCCTCTTTTGAAAGTATAGCCTATTTGCTGAGTGACAAAATTATTAACCAGTCTTAAAATCACAAGACTGTAAATATGCTGTAACTATATGACTAGAATACTCAACGATCTTCCCATCACAATAGTTTTACATAACGGGGTGTTTTTTGTTCGAATTCGAACTCGTGTTGGAAGACTCATTGTTATCTATATGGGAATTGCATGAGGGAGTTGCTGCATAGTGTCAACATTTTTTTTATAGCTGAAAGTGCTTTATTTTTAGTAAGACAAATATTGTCGAGTTTTTCCGACAAATCTCACGCATTTCATTTAACAGTCTGCAAATTGAATGCATTAATAGTCAAACATGCGGTTTCATATACTACCGCTGGCAACTTGTTATTTACATTGGCAATTAAATGATTTGACAGAAGAATGCAAATTGAATACAGTTTTGATGAAGTATAGTCAAAACATACGGTTTCATATACTATTACTGGCATATTTACAATGGTAATTGCTGTAGATATATTGTGCACACGTGATATAAATGAGACTGATTATTTTCTGTGTTCATGATTATATTAACCCGGATGTCGATATATGTATTGTTATAACAAACATTGCAATGCATACCGTATATGGCACATTTCGCATTCATGCATCAGCCATCCTAAGCGTATAGGAAGCAAGACTAGATGTTTATTATATCTATTATTTGCTGTTATTTCTTTATTTGTAGTATTTCAAGTCGGTGGAGAGAGGATGGGGCTTAGGAAATGGAAAAGAAATAAGTTCGACATAACGCAATAACGATTTTGACATCGAAATGATAGGTTAAACAAATAAGAACTGATAACTATTAGAACTGTGCAGGGAATACTTAGCTATGGTGGTTTCAAATGGAATAAATTTCAAAGGTCATTAAAATTCCAGTTTCGTTTAAGCTAATGGCAATTAGGTCATTGTAATTTAATCAATAACGGGTAAAGTACTCACATGAATGGGATAACAAGCTATGCACACATACCAATTCACACATGACCCAGACATGACTGCGGCAAATACGGCTACAAATCAATAACCATAAGACATTTGGAAAATGCTAAAATTGAAATTGGATTTAGCAAATCTTCTTCGTGAGATATTGCTGCAAAACACCCACACCCCACACACACCCACAACCCATCAGTAGCAGAGTGTATAGGGGCGCCAGAAATTCCTACTTACACATATCCTGGTTTAAGCTGTCCATAGGTATCATTATTTCTATCTAACTTACTTCATGGGCCACATATCCCGGTAGGCTACTGTTTATAGCATTTCAGCTTGTTATCTAGTCTCCGCAACTTACAGATATCTACAAACTGGTTCTGAGTACCAGTGTATATTATTATTTAGCATTTTTGTTTGAGTGCGCGCCAATGGGAGGACACTTCTATAGTGAACAGTTCCATTACTAGTTTCATTACTTATCGTCGGAGATTCCTTTTAATAAGATGCACATTTGACGACAAGTAAACAGTCGGCTCGGATAAATAACAATACTGGAGGAGCTTCCTACTTTATTCATGGCTCATACAGGGGGAGTCAGAAAGAACGGGTAATTTTCGCAAAGGCTTCCCACAATACGTAGACATGTATTAATAACCAATGGTAGCTCTATAAAGACCTATATTTTGGCTTTCTTTCAAAAGATGAATTTTTAAAATCGACTATTGCGTTATCATGCTACATTGCCCGCAGAAAAGTTTGAGGAGAGACAACACACCGATCTGGTATTGGTAGCATTTGGCTGCCTACCACAACTCTTTTATCATTTATTTCTATCAAACAGTAGCATATTTAAATTCGCACGCGGATCGGCCACGGCCACCTTTACAACGATTTGACAAGATTATTTATATAACGAGTTACAAAATTGGCTCTGAGCCTTGTGCGTGATGCGTGAAATAACATACAAAGATTCACAATTTTATGACAATAACACTAACAGTGATTGGTTGTCCCGATTGCAAAGCCAACCTACCATTAAGTAAGGATGGACTCCCGTATAAAAATAACAGGAATTTTTGATAACTAGATTTCACCTTGTACATACAAAGATTCACAATTTGATGACAATATTGCAAAGCCAACCTACCATTAAGTAAGGATGGACTTCCGCATAAAACTGACCGGAATTTTGGATAACTAGATTTCACCTTGTCACTGACATTTTTGGAATTGGTCCTGAAAACATGTATCATTAATATCTTTATTATTGCAATACTTTAATTTAAAGCCCGAATTAATTCTTGTTAATGAGCCAGCCTAACATAGACAAAGGCAGGACGGCGACTACATATTATGACGACACCAATTGTAATACATTTAATACCTTTGAATTTCGTCTTCATTTTCATAACACTTCACCTAGGACTTTCTCTCCTGCAACTTTATGTTGTCCCCTGTATGGGATTTTTTCTTGAAAATGCTAATTTAATTTGACTAAAGTGATAATTTTAGACAATTATTTGGCCAGGAAACGAAACCCGCCCGACCTGTGTTGTGTGTGAAATCACACCATTTCAACCATCCTTTACATATTTTTCGTCAATTTTGATAGTCCTGGCCCCACGTCATTTATGAACTGAGGGCACACACCCGACCCCACGTCTTAAAAAAGAAAGAACTGAGGGCACCTCCCGCCTTGAATTAATGGGGCGGTGGGTGGGTTTTACTAACCGGACCTCCCATTTCGACCAACGTTTACATATTTTTCATCCGTTTTGATAGTCCTGGCCCCACGTCATTTATGAACTGAGGGCACACACCCGACCCCACGTCTTAAAAAAGAAAGAACTGAGGGCACCTCCCGCCTTGAATTAATGGGGCGGTGGGTGGGTTTTTACTAACCGGACCTCCCATTTCAACCAACGTTTACATATTTATCATCAATTTTGATAGTCCTGGCCCCACGTCATTTATGAACTGAGGGCACACACCCGACCCCACGTCTTAAAAAAGAAAGAACTGAGGGCACCTCCCGCCTTGAATTAATGGGGCGGTGGGTGGGTTTTTACTAACCGGACCTCCCATTTCAACCAACGTTTACATATTTATCATCAATGTTGATAGTCCAGGCCCCACGTCGTTTACGAACTGAGGGCACACACCGACCCCACGTCTTAAAGAAAAGGAACTGAGGGCACCTGCCCGCCTTAAAGTAAAAGGGTGGTGGGTGGGTTTTTTTCTAACCGGACCTCCGTTGAGGATGGCAGCCAAAATGCGAATGGGGCTGATACGATATCCAGATCGAGATCAGCCAAAACAAACCGCGGGAAAAACCCGGAAGTGGGAGCTCAAATTACCGCGAAACAGTTTGAGCGCGCCAAGCCCAGAAAGGCAGAAACTTTCGGCCGGAAACTCTGTTCTCCTTGTATGCACGTCGGAAAACTTAATTGCCCGCAGAAAAGTTTGAGGAGAGACAACACACCGATCTGGTATTGGTAGCAATTTGGCTGCCTACCACAACTCTTTTATCATTTATTTCTATCAAACAGTAGCATATTTAAATTCGCACGCGCATCGGCCACGGCCACCTTTACAACGATTTGACAAGATTATTTATATAACGAGTTACAAAATTGGCTCTGAGCCTTGTGCGTGATGCGTGAAATAACATACAAAGATTCACAATTTTATGACAATAACACTAACAGTGATTGGTTGTCCCGATTGCAAAGCCAACCTACCATTAAGTAAGGATGGACTCCCGTATAAAAATAACAGGAATTTTTGATAACTAGATTTCACCTTGTACATACAAAGATTCACAATTTGATGACAATATTGCAAAGCCAACCTACCATTAAGTAAGGATGGACTTCCGCATAAAACTGACCGGAATTTTGGATAACTAGATTTCACCTTGTCACTGACATTTTTGGAATTGGTCCTGAAAACATGTATCATTAATATCTTTATTATTGCAATACTTTAATTTAAAGCCCGAATTAATTCTTGTTAATGAGCCAGCCTAACATAGACAAAGGCAGGACGGCGACTACATATTATGACGTCACCAATTGTAATACATTTAATACCTTTGAATTTCGTCTTCATTTTCATAACACTTCACCTAGGACTTTCTCTCATGCAACTTTATGTTGTCCCCTGTATGGGATTTTTTCTTGAAAATGCTAATTTAATTTGACTAAAGTGATAATTTTAGACAATTATTTGGCCAGGAAACGAAACCCGCCAACCAAGGACCTCATTAAGGAACTTGGGCCAACAGATTGACGTATCAATTTTCAAATTACATCTCTCAGGAATTTCTCCTGCCATTTTATGTTGTCCCCTGTATTGGACATTCCCCTCAAATTGATAATATAATTTGACGCAAGTGATAGTTTAGACAATTACTTTACGACGGAAATAAATACCGCCAACCAAGGACCTCATTAAGGTACTTGTACCAACATTTAACGAAAGGATCACACCCATATTGTGAGCACTGTGAGATTGGAATATTGAGGTAATCTCTCGGGTAATCTAATATAGTATAGATTAGGTTTTTTTTTTTTTTATTATTTATTTTTATTATTATATATATATATATATATATATATATTTTTTTTTTTTCAATTTCAAATTGCTATTGATATTTAGTATACATAATGTAAAAGCTTAAACGTGAAGATTGTGTAATAAGCAGGCCCTAGCTATTCGACGTCAGGACCATAACCGAAAACCTACCCAAAATAATGCAGATTTACATGGACACATCCGTATGTTGACAGGAGGTTACCAATAGAATATTAAATATCAATGATTGAAATAACTACATCACTCGTGAATTTGGGAATACAACATGTGATGGCCTAATGTAGGTGCTCGATCATAATACCCCATTTACCCAGTATATGCTAATGCCAAAAAACATACATTGTACACATGTACCTGTAAACAAGCTCAGGTCGGTAACCGAACCAAGACTAAATGTTGTAATACTAATACTGAAAGATGGCGAGCATGATGTGCTTCAGACAATTGAAGTATATTCATTAAACGTCCTTGTGATATATATAATATAAGACTATACAAGTGCTAGAGCTATTATTATGTTCGAGTTAACCTAGTATTCCTTTATCGATTTAATTAAATCCTAAAGCAAAGCACATACCCTGTACCTGTATGGTAAAATGACTCTGTACACTGAAAAATAATTTGGTGTCATTTTGACACTAAAACAAGCGTCAAAAAATGGGTCCTCAGTTGGCCACCTAAAGGTGTCAAATTGACACCATTATGGGTGTAAAATATGACACCTTTGGGTGTCATATTCATTTTGACACCTTTGGGTGGTTACCTGAGGACCCATTTTCGAAAATGCCATTACACCCCAAATGGGGTGTAATATTGACTCTCTTAAGTGTCATATTGAGTTTGACACCCTAAAGGTGTCAAATTGACACCATTATGGATGTCAAATTGACACCATTATGGGTGTCAAATTGACACCTTTGGGTGTCATATTCATTTTGACACCTTTGGGTGGTTACCTGAGGACCCATTTTCGAAAAATGACTCTCATAAGAGTCATATTGAGATAGCATATGTTTAGGAGCCGGTAAGACTGGTAAGTACCGATCTGCTCCATTTCCAGACATTTTTGATAATAATTATGATACAATTAGCGTAATGTAAGACGTCCGTATGAAAAAGATGACCACTGAGCCAGATAAATCGGGCTACATGTATGTAATGTTGCACATATCATCGTATGCATGCATGACGAACACACACATAGTACTAGTAGGTCCATGCACTGACACACAGTCCAACAAAATGCTAGTCTCTGACTATGAAATTGTAAAGTCATTTCATCAGTTAGTTGGCGCAATATTAAACAACATGAACAAGGCTTACATTACGCTAATTGTATCATAATTATTATCAAAAATGTCTGGAAATGGAGCAGATCGGTACTTACCAGTCTTACCGGCTCGTAACATGCAAACAAAATGGCGACGAGAAAACGCATGCGTTGATATGTTGATAGACGCCCAATTTGGTGTCAGAATTACACCAATTGGTGTCAGAATTACACCAATTGGTGTCAGAATTACACCAATTTGGTGTCAGAATTACACCAATTGGTGTCAGAATTACACCAGTTGGTGTCAGAATTACACCAATTGGTGTCAGAATTACACCAATTGGTGTCATGCTGCTTCGACACTTCTAAAAACCGTGAGCTTTCCCGCCATCTATTGACGCCCTTGGAGTTATTTCAATTAATCTGACACCAGTTTTGGTGTAAATCACTAAATGATCACTGAAAGGTGTCCGTCGGACACTTAACGGTGTCACCGTAAATTATGTGCAAACCCATATCATTGACGATTACACCAATTTTGGAGTCAAAATAACGCCTTTGTAAGTGTCATTTACAGTTGACTCCAAGAAGGCGTCGCTGTGACACCAATTTATTTTTCAGTGTAGTTAATTCTGTAGTTAATTCTAAGGGCCGACAGAGTAAATGAAACTAGTCAAAATAGTATATACAAATATTGAAAGGTTGGTGAACATGATGTGCCTCGTCCTCATTCAGTTGTTACAGACAATCAATTTTAATTAAGTCATGAATAGTCCTTGTGATAGACAAAATTCTATTTTAATAATTAATATATAACCAAGAGATTGAACTATGGTTATATTATCCCTTTTTTAAAACAATTAAAAATGTGCCTACAGTGCCTCATTCACATCCAGTTATTAATAGATAATCAATTTAAGTTAATTTGAATAGTCATGAATAGTACATATGATAGACATAATTCTATCTTAATAAATAAGATATTATCAAGTGATTGAACTATGGTTAAGTTATCCATTTTTAAAACAATTAAAATGTGCCTACAATGCAACATCCGCATACACCATTCAATTGCTACAGCAAACCACGGGGTCGTATCGATAATGGCAAATTAAGGGGGGGGGGGGGGGGGGGGGGGGGGCATAGTAAACAGAACAAGTCGAGATACTATTTTCGAACAAGGACCCGACAAGAATTAACGGATAAAATATACGATAAGTGAAAACTGTAGTTTATATATGGACAAGATAATAAGAACGAAAAGGTTCATGCGACGCAGGACATGACGCCTAAATTTCAAACATTGTTCAAACTGACAAATTTGATATACATGAACGATAAAGGTTACAAACCAAACTTGAATACACTAAACGGTTTTGAACATATGCATATTAAGATTTGCCTACTTATGTAGGGTGCCGTGCCTATGTATATATTTCAAAGATTTAGGCAACAATTGTAAACTCCAAGAAAATAAGAGCGCTGATATATAGGGGTATTTCAATTGATAAATACACATTCTACGCGCAATCATTAAATATTAAAAATAGATGTTAGCACATATTCAATGAATCCTATTTCCTACGGTGAATGGTCAAACTTTTTCATTATGGAATGTAAAAATGCACAGAGTATAAAACCTGATGACATGAAATGACATGTATTATTCTATTTCTATAAACCTCTGTTATCATTGATCATAGTTGAATAACAGAATAGAGCTGCATAAACAAGCTAAACAGATAGGTTTCAAGAGCTGTATGGTTGAGTAACTCCGGGAGTAACTCGTACGCATTCACAATAAGAGATTACTACATAACCGGATTTGCTGAAAAGGTTTAGTTATTAATTGATGTGTAACGCGTGACAATGAAAGCGTGTCCACAATCCATACCGTAATAAAACATCTCCAAACCGATGAAAACCATGGCTACGACTCGGAGCTTGGAAATATGAAAACAGTTGCATCAATCCTCAAGAATTTGCCACGTTACCTTTCCCACTTGGAGACACGATTTAAGATACCAGCCGTTTTAACCAGAGTACTGATACGAATAAAAAGAATCCCGGATTAATTGCGCTGGATGATGGTTTATCGAAAAACCTTTGCTTTGATATTGTCTATTGACTTGGCTGGGTAAAAGTACTGTAGACCGTCTGTCTGCTTCAGATAAGAGGTATGACTTTCAAGGAATATGTATGTCCGGTGAATGTAAAGCTTAATCTATTTCCATTTCCACGAATTGAACTTGTAAGGATCGCTCTATTTCCGCTACCGTAATTGTACGCCGCTCGGTGTCACCGTTAGACTCCGTAGCTAGTTGAGGAACGGATGGATGATACAGATGTTACACTACAGCTGAGGCATGTGGAAGTTTTGACAATGGTAAGCTTCAAGTGAAGTATCTAAATGGAAACAAGCAAAAGAAACAGAGAGCAAACCAGGGCGGACTCATTAAGGTGCGATATTACATTTAGCTGCATTAGAAACCTAATAGCCACCAATAGCCTCAGCTATTGCGGATACTAGCTAATGGTACTTGTAGCTGATATTGGATGATATTAGGTAATAAAGGGGGATATTAGATATTAGCTATAGGTAATAAGATATAAGCTACTACAATTAACCCGTTAATGCCGTAGCTATTATCAGCTATAGCTAGCTAATATGGTATATTAGTATAGTACTCAAATACATCTAATATCAGCTATTATATATTAGCTATAGCTATAAGATATTAGCTATTACAATGTGCTTATTGTATTAGCTAATATCAGCTACAAACCTACCTATAGCTGATACTAGCTATTACAACATTCTATTATCACAATCATATAAGCTATTGCCTTCTAATATAAGCTGATATCGGCTAACTAGAGCGCTAGCTAATATAAGCTACTACCCGCTAATGCGATATGATAGTTCGATTTCTTCTTTATTGTAAACATAGATATACCAGCTATTAGCTATTAGAACAATCTAATATACGCTATTGGAAGCTAATATAAGCTATTGGTAGCTAATATCAGCTATTGATAGCTAATATCGGGTTATGCGCTAATAGTTAGATTTTATTTTATTATAAACCTAGCTATAGCTGATATAAGCTATTACAACAATCTATTATAAGCTACGGGTAGCTAATATAAGCTATTGATAGCCAATATAAGCTATTGGTAGCCAATATAAGCTATCGATACCTAATATTGGCTAATAGGATAATGGTACATAGATTCTTACTTTATTCTAAATCTAGCTATAGCTGATATTAGCTATTACAACCTTCTATTATAACAATCATATAAGCTATTGCTATCTAATATAAGCTGATATCGGCTAACTAGAGCGCTAGCTAATATAAGCTACTACCCGCTAATGCGATATGAAAGTTCGATTTCTTCTTTATTGTAAACATAGATATACCAGCTATTAGCTATTACAACAATCTAATATACGCTATTGGAAGCTAATATAAGCTATTGGTAGCTAATATCAGCTATTGATAGCTAATATCGGGTTATGCGCTAATAGTTAGATTTTTATTTTATTATAAACCTAGCTATAGCTGATATAAGCTATTACAACAATCTATTATAAGCTACGGGTAGCTAATATAAGCTATTGGTAGCCAATATAAGCTATTGGTAGCCAATATAAGCTATCGATACCTAATATTGGCTAATAGGATAATGGTACATAGATTCTTACTTTATTCTAAATCTAGCTATAGCTGATATTAGCTATTACAACCTTCTATTATAACAATCATATAAGCTATTGCTATCTAATATAAGCTGATATCGGCTAACTAGAGCGCTAGCTAATATAAGCTACTACCCGCTAATGCGATATGAAAGTTCGATTTCTTCTTTATTGTAAACATAGATATACCAGCTATTAGCTATTACAACAATCTAATATACGCTATTGGAAGCTAATATAAGCTATTGGTAGCTAATATCAGCTATTGATAGCTAATATCGGGTTATGCGCTAATAGTTAGATTTTTATTTTATTATAAACCTAGCTATAGCTGATATAAGCTATTACAACAATCTATTATAAGCTACGGGTAGCTAATATAAGCTATTGGTAGCCAATATAAGCTATTGGTAGCCAATATAAGCTATCGATACCTAATATTGGCTAATAGGATAATGGTACATAGATTCTTACTTTATTCTAAATCTAGCTATAGCTGATATTAGCTATTACAACCTTCTATTATAACAATCATATTATAAGCATAAGCTGATATCGGCTAACTAGAGCGCTAGCTAATATAAGCTACTACCCGCTAATGCGATATGATAGTTCGATTTCTTCTTTATTGTAAACATAGATATACCAGCTATTAGCTATTACAACAATCTAATATACGCTATTGGAAGCTAATATAAGCTATTGGTAGCTAATATCAGCTATTGATAGCTAATATCGGGTTATGCGCTAATAGTTAGATTTTTATTTTATTATAAACCTAGCTATAGCTGATATAAGCTATTACAACAATCTATTATAAGCTACGGGTAGCTAATAATAAGCTATTGGTAGCCAATATAAGCTATTGGTAGCCAATATAAGCTATCGATACCTAATATTGGCTAATAGGATAATGGTACATAGATTCTTACTTTATTCTAAATCTAGCTATAGCTGATATTAGCTATTACAACCTTCTATTATAACAATCATATAAGCTATTGCTATCTAATATAAGCTGATATCGGCTAACTAGAGCGCTAGCTAATATAAGCTACTACCCGCTAATGCGATATAAAAGTTCGATTTCTTCTTTATTGTAAACATAGATATACCAGCTATTAGCTATTACAACAATCTAATATACGCTATTGGAAGCTAATATAAGCTATTGGTAGCTAATATCAGCTATTGATAGCTAATATCGGGTTATGCGCTAATAGTTAGATTTTTATTTTATTATAAACCTAGCTATAGCTGATATAAGCTATTACAACAATCTATTATAAGCTACGGGTAGCTAATATAAGCTATTGGTAGCCAATATAAGCTATTGGTAGCCAATATAAGCTATCGATACCTAATATTGGCTAATAGGATAATGGTACATAGATTCTTACTTTATTCTAAATCTAGCTATAGCTGATATTAGCTATTACAACCTTCTATTATAACAATCATATTATAAGCATAAGCTGATATCGGCTAACTAGAGCGCTAGCTAATATAAGCTACTACCCGCTAATGCGATATGATAGTTCGATTTCTTCTTTATTGTAAACATAGATATACCAGCTATTAGCTATTACAACAATCTAATATACGCTATTGGAAGCTAATATAAGCTATTGGTAGCTAATATCAGCTATTGGTAGCTAATATCAGCTATTGATAGCTAATATCTGGTTATGCGCTAATAGTTAGATTTTTATTTTATTATAAACCTAGCTATAGCTGATATAAGCTATTACAACAATCTATTATAAGCTACGGGTAGCCAATACAAGCTATTGGTAGCCAATATAAGCTATATCGATACCTACTATTGGCTAATAGGATAATGGTACATAGATTCTTACTTTATTCTAAATCTAGCTATAGCTGATATTAGCTATTACAACCTTCTATTATAACAATCATATAAGCTATTGCTATCTAACATAAGCTGATATCGGCTTAATAGAGCGCTAGCTAATATAGCTAATATTCGCTAATATGGTAGTTCGATTTCTTCTTTATTCTAGACATAGATATACCAGCTATTAGCTATTACAACAATCTAATAATACGCTATTGGTAGCTTATATAAGCTATTGGTAGCTAATGTCAGCTATTGATAGCTAATATCGGGTTATGCGCTAATGGTAGTTATATTTTTACTTTATTATAAACCTAGCTATAGCTGATATTAGCTATTACAACAATATATTATAAGATAAAACATTAACTTGATCGTTTCCCAAACACATCAAGGGTCGTTCTTAAAAAAAGCCAATAAAATGTAAAAATGTAAACACCTTTTAACGCTTTCCACGCGGCTATTATTTTTACCATACACAAAAGAGATTTTTCAGAAACCTTTCATAATTTTCAAAGTCTATCTCAAAGATTACTGACCAAACACAAGGCATGTTTGTACTTATTTCAATGCATTTCTCACGGTGATTCCAAATATGGTAATGAAATACAACAATTTTGACAAAATGTTGGAATGTCGTCTGCAGCTGCCTGTCGCGTGGAAAGTGTTAAGGTGGTTACATTTGATATAACTTTGGTGTAGGAAGCCAATGACGTTTAAACCGGTATTAAAAGCATGTTAAGAGTTTAAACATCACATTGTTGGTGTTTTTAACTTGGTGTTAGAAGCCATAGAAATTTAAACCCTTATTAAGCGTTAAAACATCAAATCGATCCCGGAACACACGATTGGTCGTTCTTTAAAACGTGTAGGTGTAGAAAGCCAATAAAAGTTAAAATTCTTAATATGCATGATAACACTTTCTACGCGGCCATAATTTACCATAATTATTATCGAACAACAGATTTGTCGGAAACCTTTCGTAACAGTTTTCAATGAGGAAAAAATATAAAATAAAGATAGCCCATTAGCAGATAGGTGTAGCTGATATAAGCTAAGGGGTTGTGATAGCTGATAGCCGCAATAGCTAAGTTTTCAATGAGGGAAAAAATATATAATAAAGATAGGCCTAGCCCATTAGCAGATAGGGGTAGCTAATATAGTGATAGCTGATAGCTCAATAGCTACGTTTTCGAGTGAAAAAAATATAAAATAAAGATATCCCATTAGCAGATAGGGGTAGCTAATATAAGCTAACGGGTTGTGATAGCTGATAGCTCAATAGCTAAGTTTTCGAGGGAAAAAATAAAAAATAAAAATAGCCTATTAGCAGATAGGGGTAGCTAATATAAGCTAACGGGTTGTGATAGCTGATAGCTCAATAGCTACGTTTTAGAGGGGAAAATATAAAATAAAGATAGCCCATTAGCAGATAGGGGTAGCTAATATAAGCTAACGGGTTGTGATAGCTGATAGCTCAATCGCTAAGTTTTCGAGAGAAAAAAATATAAAATAAAGATAGCCCATTAGCAGATAGGGGTAGCTAATATAAGCTAACGGGTTGTGATAGCTGATAGCTCAATAGCTACAGTTTTCGAGGGACAAAATATAAAATAAAGATAGCCCATTAGCAGATAGGGGTAGCTAATATAAGCTAACGCGTTGTGATAGCTGATAGCTCAATAGCTACGATTTCCAGGGGGAAAAAAATATAAAATCAAGATAGCCCATTAGCAGATAGGGGTAGCTAATATAAGCTAACGCGTTGTGATAGCTAATAGCTCAATAGCTACGATTTCCAGGGGAAAGAAATATAAAATCAAGATAGCCCATTAGCAGATAGGGGTAGCTAATATAAGCTAACGGGTTGTGATAGCTGATAGCTCAATAGCTACGTTTTCCAGGGGAAAAAAAATATAAAATCAAGATAGCCCATTAGCAGATAGGGGTAGCTAATATAAGCTAACGCGTTGTGATAGCTGATAGCTCAATAGCTACGATTTCCAGGGGGAAAAAATATAAAATCAAGATAGCCCATTAGCAGATAGGGGTAGCTAATATAAGCTAACGCGTTGTGATAGCTGATAGCTCAATAGCTACGATTTCCAGGGGGAAAAAAATATAAAATCAAGATAATAGCCCATTAGCAGATAGGGGTAGCTAATATAAGCTAACGGGTTGTGATAGCTGATAGCTCAATAGCTACGATTTCCAGGGAAAAAAATATAAAATCAGATAGCCCATTAGCAGATAGGGGTAGCTAATATAAGCTAACGGGTTGTGATAGCTGATAGTTCAATAGCTACGATTTCCAGGGGAAAAATGTATAGAATCAAGATAGCCCATTAGCAGATAGGGGTAGCTAATATAAGCTAACGGGTTGTGATAGCTGATAGCTCAATAGCTACGTTTTCCAGGGGGAAAAAATATAAAATCAAGATAGCCCATTAGCAGATAGGGGTAGCTAATATAAGCTAACGCGTTGTGATAGCTGATAGCTCAATAGCTACGATTTCCAGGGAAAAAATATAAAATCAAGATAGCCCATTAGCAGAGAGGGGTAGCTAATATAAGCTAACGGGTTGTGATAGCTGATAGCTCAATAGCTACGTTTTCCAGGGAAAAAATAAAATAAAATCAAGATAGCCCATTAGCAGATAGGGGTAGCTAATATAAGCTAACGCGTTGTGATAGCTGATAGCTCAATAGCTACGATTTCCAGGGGAAAAAAATATAAAATCAAGATAGCCCATTAGCAGATAGGGGTAGCTAATATAAGCTAACGCGTTGTGATAGCTGATAGCTCAATAGCTACGATTTCCAGGGGAAAAAAATATAAAATCAAGATAGCCCATTAGCAGATAGGGGTAGCTAATATAAGCTAACGGGTTGTGATAGCTGATAGCTCAATAGCTAGCTACGTTTTCCAGGGAAAAAATAAAATAAAATCAAGATAGCCCATTAGCAGATAGGGGTAGCTAATATAAGCTAACGCGTTGTGATAGCTGATAGCTCAATAGCTACGATTTCCAGGGGAAAAAAATATAAAATCAAGATAGCCCATTAGCAGATAGGGGTAGCTAATATAAGCTAACGCGTTGTGATAGCTGATAGCTCAATAGCTACGATTTCCAGGGGAAAAAAATATAAAATCAAGATAGCCCATTAGCAGATAGGGGTAGCTAATATAAGCTAACGGGTTGTGATAGCTGATAGCTCAATAGCTACGTTTTCCAGGGAAAAAATAAAATAAAATCAAGATAGCCCATTAGCAGATAGGGGTAGCTAATATAAGCTAACGCGTTGTGATAGCTGATAGATCAATAGCTACGTTTTCCAGGGGGAAAAAATATAAAATCAAGATAGCTCATTAGCAGATAGGGGTAGCTAATATAAGCTAACGCGTTGTGATAGCTGATAGCTCAATAGCTACGATTTCCAGGGGGAAAAAAATATAAAATCAAGATAGCCCATTGGCAGATAGGGGTAGCTAATATAATCTAACGCGTTGTGATAGCTGATAGCTCAATAGCTACGATTTCCAGGGGGAAAAAATATAAAATCAAGATAATAGCCCATTAGCAGATAGGGGTAGCTAATATAAGCTAACGGGTTGTGATAGCTGATAGCTCAATAGCTACGATTTCCAGGGAAAAAAATATAAAATCAAGATAGCCCATTAGCAGATAGGGGTAGCTAATATAAGCTAACGGGTTGTGATAGCTGATAGCTCAATAGCTACGTTTTCCAGGAAAAAAATATTAAATCAAGATAGCCCATTAGCAGATAGGGGTAGCTAATATAAGCTAAACATTACTTTTGTTAGGGGTACCCCTTTAGCTGATAGCGATAGCTAATATACGATCCCTATACATATACATGTATAATAGTAACAAAAATCTCGTTACATTTAGCAAAAAAGGGCTACTGTTAGAATATATAATATACACATAAATAGC
Source organism: Ophiura sarsii (assembly GCA_035610835.1). Lineage (NCBI taxonomy): Eukaryota > Metazoa > Echinodermata > Ophiuroidea > Amphilepidida > Ophiuridae > Ophiura > Ophiura sarsii. The sequence continues at coordinate 14,658,743 of CM069448.1, read as the reverse complement.
TCCTAATAGCCAAGGCCCTTAAAAAAAACTGTAATACCGCACCTAACTCGGCGGACTAAGCATGTAAAACATATTAAAATGCATACATGGAACACAAGTAGAATCAGTAGAATGTGACATGACAGTTGTTAATTCACTTATTCCCTGCTGGTGATTTAGTATACGTTGTGTTATCACCTGATCAGTTAAACGACAGAAGTAATTGGTAACCATGGGACCCCATGGGACCACATTCATGAATCGAGTATACGACATAATTCATTTGACGAATTTTGAAAGAGTTCCTACCACGGCCACCTACCGACGGCAACGTCAAAATCAGTCTAATATTGCTACGATAATTCCCATGATAATCTATTTCAAGGAACCCCGATGATGATTGTTTTGAAAACCACAAGTAACATTTAAACATGATTTCTGATGATAAACAAATGACACGGTAACCAAAATACTACAAATAGATCGTTTCAAAAAACAAAACAAAAAACCGATATGAACCGCCCGTGAAATAGATAGCGCCCTCAGTTACCATTATGACCAGATAGCCAAATCGCCTTAATTCGGTGAAAGTAATTACGAACTATAAATTGATAATATTTTAAAGACGTTGAGAAGATTAGACTGTAAATCGATAGATACAGCGTGTTTTTATTAAGCAAACCGGCTTTTACCCGTCTTATAAAAAGCAGGATAAAAGCCGGTTGCTCGTGTGAGAGACGTGTTTTTATTGCAGTACGATAAACAAACTTGCCGGCTGCCGCTGACCTCATTATAATAAATGCCAGTGAAAGGTCGTAAGCAGGTCACTCGCGATGCATTGTGGTATTGACAGTAGCAAAATGGCGTCTGCCGTACGACATTTACAGTGCGCTAGTCTGATGTCACATGACTATACCCATTTCCGCTTACCATCGGCAAACGCGCTGAGCTGGAACCGTGCGTGTTTATACTGACGAAAGACTGCTTTTCCTAACCGGTTTCAACCGCTATTATCCTTGGTTTTGAAGGATAAAAGGCATCTAAAATCCAGGAGAAAAAAATCGGTATGAGCGGGCAAATGCCGGTGGTGGTGTGTTTTTACTGGGGGATTTTAATCCGTTAGCAGTCATATGCCTGCTTTTTTTCTTCAGTAAAAACACGCTGATAGATAGATAGAAAACTCTCTAGTGCCTCACTTTAGTTCACAATTATAAGTTAATAGCTAACTAGAATGAAGAGGATAGACCGTAATTTAAAGATTTAAAAAGCCCGCGGGCAACACATAATGACCGATAATCTACTTCAATTCCTAAATCGATAATGACAGCATATTATTGATATTCTGGCAAGACCTGGTATCACACCTGGTATAGAAAACCAAAACACTATAGACATTTGTTGAATGGATGCAGAACCATGCATTTAATCTATAATTATTTTAAACCTCTGAATGACCCCCTCAACCTTTAATTTATGAGTATAATGATTTGCGTATAATCACATTGGTACGAACAATAACCGTAACGCATTGTAAAATATCCTGCATGATAATCGTAGAAGTACAATATAATATAAACAACACTATACTCTATCGTGCGCAACTTCTTGATACATTTTAGCATGAATGAATAGGTCTGGCCGCGGAACGAAATCAACAACCTCGTGGCAAACCGAAAAATAGCCCCTGGATTAGCCAGGATTTTACTTTTAAATACCTTTCGTACGCTCCCACTCGATATTCAATAAACAGCTAATCATACGGAAGTGACCTAGTGTTACAACGAAAGTTGCATAAATATATCGAGTGAAAGCAAAACATTGACACGAATTGTACACATTTACGTGTTTAGGTCTAACATAAAATGATTAAGTATCATAATTCTCACCTAGCTGTTTGTAAATAATACTGCACGCTCCTGCCGAACAGATTCGGCCCTTAATAACTCTCAGCAGCCCGGTTGAAAAGCACAGAGAAAACTACGTGATCCATCTTCCCACTTCAATCTCGCGTTTCTATGACACCATCAATTCCGACTGGCACCTAAATCCAACCAAAATAGTATTATTAAAGTACTTAACATTTTGACGATGAACCGTGAAACACTGACAATTTATCGCAGCCCTAAGATGATACATCGAGGCAAAAGTACACGAAAAGACGGGTGCACTAGGAAGAAGAAAAGACTTGGCTGGATTGAAATTTGGAATAAACACTGTTGATTGATGCCAATGACGTTTCCTCTGTGGTTTTTTTCTAACCGGACCTCCGTTGAGGATGGCAGCCAAAATGCGAATGGGGCTGATACGATATCCAGATCGAGATCAGCCAAAACAAACCGCGGGAAAAACCCGGAAGTGGGAGCTCAAATTACCGCGAAACAGTTTGAGCGCGCCAAGCCCAGAAAGGCAGAAACTTTCGGCCGGCAACTCTGTTCTCCTTGTATGCACGTCGGAAAACTTAATTATAATAGTAAAGTCTCAATATTAAAGCCAAACCACGGGATGGTCGAATTATCAAGCCATTCCTCAATGTTTTTTAAGTAGGGTTCGCTTTCTGAATATACTGGAATGCCTCTTCTCAGTTTTCTTTTTTGAATTCATGTTTTTATTACCCATAATTGCACAGTTATGTTTATTTCCAATAATTTTAGGATTTTGTATACAACAGTCATGTGCCTTTTTAGATTTTATCTATGTAAAATAAATGTATGTGTTATTGCCATCCCGTAAATTGGCTTTAAAATACCAGGTTCTACTAAAATCGTTGCAACATTATACCGCAATGTTCGAATTTGAATGAAAGCTAAATATGTGGTCTTTTTAACATTGTCAATATGCAGGCCTGATTTCTGTGTGACTCTTTTGCTAGAAAAGTGTCCATTCTTTCTAACTCACACTGTACGTAAGACTTCTACGATAGGCGTCCAAGTAATATTTTGCAGCCCCACCCCTACAAGCACCCAAGAAAACTGAGAACATTTCCATTATAATATAGAACTATTTTCATCTGTCTAAGCCCAATTATCACTGGTGCTTGTTTGTACGTATGGTGATGCAAAATATGACTTTTGCGCTGATTGTATAAATATCACGTACAATTCACGTCACGTATGAGACATACGGACTAGTTTAGTATTGCGACTGTAGTTAATGTTTTGTGATGCTATCTAGCTCTAACGCACAAATTAAAAGATAAAGCCAACCGATGAATACATTTTCTTTCGGAAACGTGACACTGTTAACAAAAATGAAGTCTAGCCATTTTTTCATTACGTTTAAGATATGCAAAGACGTTAAGTTCATTAGTTCATTTCCTAGGTATTATCGCAAACTCGCGTCGAGACGCACCAATGAATACTGCTCATTTTTGCGGTGAGAAACTTCTAAATTTGTATGGCTGTATGTTTTGAACTTTGATAATGTAAATAATCTTTAACAATTCGCGTTAAGATATGTATGTGACAGAGCACATTCATAAATACTAAATACAGTTTACTAGGTGTTTTAAAAGTTTGTTATTTCGGAGAAATAGTGATTTATTCAAAATTGTTTTGCCTAGAACAAGATCAAAATCGATAACAATATGAGATTTCACAAAAATGCTTCTAAAATAATACACAGCATGAATGAATAAACTGTGTTATGGTTTTAGTTCTAATTTTCATAATTTATAGTTTAAAGTATGCAGCCATGCGACACACCACGTGCGGTTGTACTGTTATTATACCATTGAGGCCGGTAAATTGTTTCCAAGATAATGGACTGATGTAAGCAAGTACCCATTACATAAGCAATCGTGACGATCTTCATTCTGAACTAATTAATGTGTTTGTTATCCTCTCTATTTTTTGCAAAAGCGTTAGGGAAAAAATAAAGAGCATTTGATAGTTTTGAAGCAAATATCAAGGGAGAAAAGGGCAAACAGTAATTTACCTATTACCATATGGGCCCCTTTAAATCTCACCAACTCACTAGAACATATATGATACGCTCGTGCTACACGCCATGACTATCGCTACGGTCAATAACATATCAGGTCGTGTACTGTCTGAAGTACACGGTTATCTTAATCCAGTATAGCCAATGAATCGTATCAACATAAACAAGTACAAACGATAAGCCGTGTAATTAATATGATTATACTTCCGGTCTCCATCACTGTACCGTAATGATCCTCCATCATGTGCAGTCTTTATGAAAAAATATCATATTATGTCTAGAGAAATGTCAAGGTTTGTATAGAGACAGTGAGCTATAATATACGAGCTATGGGAGCGGCTCCTGGATTTATATTTGGAACAGTTCACGGTGTATAAATGCTCATAGTCACTGAAGGCACTGAAATAACAATAGACACAACGCCTCGTGTCCCTAAACAATGAAAGACACGAGTAGCGTCAAATTGATGATGATGATGAAGGCTCATAGTAGGGCTAATACATTTTATTGATTCATATTTGCATAACACTACTAACCCTTGAGCCTTTCGAACTCGAATTGTGCTCCCGCTGACAGAGAAACCAATCTAAGGTCTATACTTGACCTTGCACCATAGGCGAAAAAGCTAGTAGTCTTTTATATCATGAGATTAGTGTACATTTCCTGATCTTGCGTCACCGCACATACACTGTACGTTTTCCTATGATTATTACAACTATGCATTGATTCTATAATTTCAATAGATTACTATTATTGATTGATACAGTCTTTGAGTCGTAGTATTTCACTCCATTTGTAGAAACCCATATCTAAAATCCACATGTCAACCATATTATTTACAATGAGAGGAACCAAACCACTAACCTAGAGTCATGTATACTGCCGATGCCTTGTTAGGAGAATTGGATATCAATTATGCACAAGATTCTTTAATGAGTTGTCTTCCCAAGCAAGCGAATGCTCGTAAAGCGACAAATGAAACACTCTGTTCTACGGGCCCGACCCACCCATGTTTTCGGAAATCGAAAATATTTTGAAATTTTAGGAAAATTCCGAAAATTGCAGAAAAATTCACCAACATTTCTCGAATAAAAAAATAAAAAAACAAAAAACTGATTGACTGGCCCTACCTGAGAGATCCGTTTGCCCGTAGAACAGGGTTTATTCCGTCGCCTAAAAAAATCCCTGCATTATGCACAATGCGACGAACGAATTAAATTTAACGTAACATTTTGACTAGATCGTTTTAAAAGAGTGATATAGACACATCCTGTTTGTATGTCCCCTCTCTTTCATGCTTATCATATCAAAGTAACTAAACACGGAGTAAACAGAACGTTCAGTTTCCCGCGGTTTTGTTGACCTATGCTTTTGGCGCGAAGTGACGAATTTCGATCGAGAATTTTAATTTCATACTCGAGGCTATTATCGATAACCAGGAAGCATATGTTGCGATTTTTGTTTTTGAACGGCTTTCAATTGACAATATATTATCAACCTAATAAAGTAGTCAAATCGTTAAACAATTAACAATTTGAAAAGGTCGGCAATAACATATTGTTATTTTAACGCCATAGTTGACCAACGACGTAACTATCATAAATATCATTCAGTAGATCATTTTAAACACTTTCCTACCGCCTATTAATTTTACCAATATACAAAACAGTTTTTTCAGAAATCTTTTCCAACTTTCGAAGTCTTATCTCAAGAATTACGGAACCAATACTGGGCATGTCTGTACTTATTTTAATGCATTTCTCATGGTAATTTCACATATGGTGATGACATTTAATAATCTTGACATGTTTTAAACTTTCGTCTGCAGACGACTGTCGCATGGAAATTGTTAAATAATTTATTGACATTTTACATTGGCTTGCGAATCGGTCTGAATAATACATTTGGTTCTTGTGCATCACAACAATAATTTGATATTATAGCTTGTCACTGGTGCCGAAAAATCACTTCTTTCGAAGTTACAAGTCTACGGTAGTTGCACAAAACGATATGGTGGATATCAGACTGTACGCCTTTAAAAAGGCCCACTCCATGCTAACCTACATAATGCTATCATGTGCGCTGGAAATGACTGGGAAAATATATAATAGATGATAATAGTGAGAGTTATCATAGCTAAAAGAGCAGTAATTTAGGTAAAGCACCGCTTTCGTTAATGTTACCTATACGACAATGATAATCAAGTTTCAAATTGTGCCTAAACACGACACAATTAACCTTATTACTAAGAAGTTGCTTTTAAGATAATATCTGAAAAGCATCCATTACGGTGCTACTCTGTGTCAAAATGGATGTCATAGATAAAGCTAATTTAGAAATATATATATTTACAAACTTGGAGTGAACATTTGAAATAGTCAAGCTTACTATGATTTTGGTTGGAAAAAATCCTCAATGAAACACTAATTTGTAAGTAAAGTGCACTCTTAAATAAAGATAAATGAAATAAGTCTGTCAAAATACAGGACATTTCCGGGAAGTCATTTTCCAGACAATTTGTTTACTTCCCGTAATTTTACGGAAACTAAATGTTGACAGGAACCAACTGTTAAATTACAAAAAAACCTTTCCTGTCAAATTACAGGAATTCTGTTATTTTCAAAACACCCTTTCCTGTCAAATTACAAATTTCAATCCCATTTCCTGTTGAAAGACAGAAATCCCGTTATTTTCTGAATCCTAGGTTTTGATCTAGTCAATTTAGAAATGTTGCTAAAAACAAACGTATAAGGTATACGCGTAAAGTTCTATAACATAGACATGCATACTACTGATCTTTGCATTTTACATTAATATTAATTTAATATAAATTACAAGCGTACACACGCAAATAAAGGTTGCCGAATTTGGAAGTTCAACGTCATGAAAATTTAGAGTGAAATGTCCAGAAAACTCCACTAAAAATGTATATTAATGTATAAATGCAAAGATCAATATTCCGCATGTCTAAAAATAGGCTTGTTATAGAATTTACACGTGCCTTATACGTTTGTTTAGTTGCAAAATGCAACCTGTGGAGTAATCTCACAACCGTCACTGCATCAGGGTTGTCCGTAAATTTGTAGAAAATATGCTGAGTCACATCCAACCTCGTTCCAGTGCGCAGTGGTAGTAATACTTTAATGTAAGGTAAATAATTGTGAAACTGTTAACTACTTAGTTTATTTAATTTCTAAAATTATTGTAGAATTAATTTGACACTAAAAATACTACAGCTTTATTTTAGTAGATAGGGTAAAGAGGATGATAAGTTTACTTTTTGAGTATGGCAGCGTTATAACGGCGGCGGCCGTCATATCCGTCCGTCAATGGTGTTCCCGTTTTTATAATTGACAGACACGCCCTGTAAATTCACAGATGTGCCTTCAAGTAGTTTTGATAGGTCTGTCATTTTAAGGGAAATTTCCCAATTTGGCAAAAAAGAGTTCAACCTGTATTTAAACAACAAAAAACAGTAGTTTTCCTGTAATAAGGCTGTAGATTTTCAGGGACTTCTAAGAGTGTACTGCGCTTATAATTCCCATTTTTATTCGTTCCAGTACAGTGGAAGGTTGATAATCATTCCATCTACATATTAAATGTAGGATTTATGTTCGCCCACATCATTGAGCCGATGCCCTTTTAGGTATAACTTCAAATGTCAATCGTGATTGTACGACTCGTCAGTTCGTTTATTCCTATACATAATACAATCGTAACACACTGCTTGATTGCAATTGACTGGTTGTTGCCCGACATACAACAGTGATAATCGAAATAGTTTTGATTAATTTTGCATAACGTACGTGAAGTATTTGCACACAGGTTGAAGACCATGTCAAGTATTTATAGTTACTTCTCCCTGGTCCGCGATTATTACGCATGGGTACCTCTAAGCTAGTAAAGCCATTCAAAAAGATGTGTTACTGACGCGCGAATTTTTAACTGAACATAATTATTTCTGCCTTGCAAACAAACCTAAAGAACGTCCAAATTATGCAACGAAAGCGAGATAAATGACAAACATGCTTTGACCAGGGGTACATCGTGGAGCCTATTATGTTAAATGATTGTGTCAAAGTCAATGTCTTTATTATAATATATAAAATGTAAAATGCGACCAGGTTTAGATATTCAATCGCATATCCTTTATGAGCAACCGTGTTCCTTTTCTACACTGTCACTATTTCAAAGTAAGTTAACCTTAAATAAACATAAAATGCCATTGATATCCGTGCGGTTGTCATGGATTTGTTAACTGTTACATATCGTTAGCCAGTGAAAACTCTCGAGATCAAGGCGCATTGCTTTATATTGTCAATATTCACATCACTTAACACTATAATAATATTATAACATAAAAATATTATTAACATTAATTTATGAATATCGACAATATTTCATAATTAGACTATCATCATCATCATCATCATCATCATCATCATCATCATTCGTCCGTGGACGAAATAGAGGAAGCATAATTCGCAACATACTGGGCCCAGACTTTCCTGTCATTTATGAGTTGGCGGATCTGTGTTGGATCTAAACCCATATCGTTCTTGACGCTTCACCCTCAAGACTCATCGATTGAAATGTTACTACGTTGGTCTTGTCGCTTGAATGTTAGAGAATAATGATATTATAAGTCACCAACAATAAACGACTGTATTGCAATTTTGGTAAATGTCCATTACAGAAATAACTTACAATAAGTCGCCAACATAGTTATCATAGTAATCATTTGATTATTAAAGTTGTTTGCTTAAAGAAATAATTTGGTATTTTGGTAAGGTCTGTGATATAATTTTCGTTGTTTTAATTAAACATTTTAGAATTAGTATGACAACATTTGCGCTAGGTAATGTAAGTAAACTAAAATACTATGCATGTAGGTAACTATTGAACTCTGTCATATTGTAGAAATTGTAAAACAATTAAGGGGGCTGTGCACCTTCGGTATAGCCTCCGTAAAACTGCCGTAACTTCTTCATTATTCATTTAATCTATATAAAAGTATACATTTTTTTGCAGGAAAGGGTTCAATGAATCCAACCATGATCATGAAATTGACCATTTTGATTTTTTTTTATAAAAACCACGTTTTTTGACCCATTTTAGGTTCTGCAAAGATAACTCAAAATATATTGTGTCAAATTTTGTCATACTAGTTTTATTATATTCCTCATACAATTCCCAAGTTTATGTCATATAACCAGAGCCAGAAGGGATCCATACAGACAAATGATGGCAACAAGCTGGAGGAAGTTCAAGATTTTAAATATCTTGGTGCCTGGATGGAGAGTACGGCAAAAGACATTAAGCAACGCAAAGCAGCAGCATGGAGAGCATGTAGCAAAATGAGCAAAATATGGAAGTCAACTCTATCTCGGAAATTCAAACTTCGCCTGTTTGCCTCAACGGTGGAGTCAGTTCTGCTATATGGATGCGAAGCTTGGACCATTACTCCCAAGCTACAGAAAGAGCTAGATGGCTGCTACACCAGAATGCTGCGAGCAGTACTCAATGTCAACTGGAAACAACATATACCAAACACCCAACTGTATGGTGACCTCCCCAAAGTAAGCCAGAAGATCCGGAAGAGACGAACAAGGTATGCTGGCCACTGTTACAGGAGTGAGGAGCCAGTATCCAAACTGGTGCACTGGATCCCTAAAAAGCCGGGACGACCTGCTCTGACATTTATCGACCTACTCAAGCAAGATACTGGACTGGAGGCGAGTAACATAAAGACAGCAATGAACGACAGAAGAGTGTGGAGAGCCATCGTAGATCGGGGACACGACCCGAATTAAGCAAGTAAGCACAATTCCCTAGGAATCGTTTTTTTGTTGTTGAAAATATTTATTATTTTTTGAATTAGAGACCAAAAAGTGCTAAAAAACATTTTTGGGCACTTTTTGGTCTCTAATTAAAAAAATAATAAATATTTTCAACAACAACAAAAACACAGTAACTAGTATGACAAAATTTGACAAAATATATTTTGAGTTATCTTTGCAGAACCTAAAATTGGGCAAAAACGTGTTTTTTATAATTTTTTCCAAAATTGTCAATTTCATGATCATGGTTGGATTCATTGAACCCTTTCCTGCAAAAAAATGTATACTTTTATATAGATTATATGAATAATGAAGAAGTTACGGCAGTTTTACGGAGGCTGTACCTGAAGGTGCACAGCCCCCTTAAGTTAAAATCAGACTTTACCTCTTTAAAAATGCAGAACTGGGAATGATAATGAAACCATACAGCACGCCATAATAGGAACAGATACAATAAGCGAATGAGCAGTAATATCATGGCTAAAAACAGTGCTTTCTTTAATGTTACCTAAACTGCAATAATATCCAGTTTCAGATATGTCTAAATACGACGCTATTAACCTTTTACTAAGAAGTTGATTTTAAGATATCATCTAAAGAGCATCAATAACGGTGCTACTCTGTGTCAAAATAAAAGTAATTAATATATAAAGGTTATTAACCAATTCTTTATAAAGAATAATTACCCGAGTGCATATTTGACATCAATTTGGTCGGAAAATCCCTCAATGAACCAATAAGTTTGCCAAATTACGGACTCAAAAACGAAGATTTATATAGTGAAAGCAATAGTAAGTTAATGTGGTATATAATTCCAATCGTATTCAGATGTTCCAATGCAGTGGAGTATATGCGGTCTATATAAATTCCATCAACATATAGGATTTATGTTCGCCCACATCAATGTGCCTATGCCCTTTTAGGTATAACTTCAAAATGTCAATCGTGATTGTACGACTCATCAGTTCGTTTTTATTCCTATACAAAATAACACACTGCTTGATTGCATTTGGCTGGTTGTTGCCCGACATACAACAGTGATAATGGAAATAGTTTTGGTTAATATTGCCGTACGAACGTGCAGTATTTGCACACAGGTTCAAGACCATGTCAAGTATTTACAGTTATATCTACTTGGTCTTAACGTGATTATTACGCATGGCCACATTTAAGTTAGTAATGCGGTTCTCGATGATCAGTGACGAACGAATTAACGAATAATTTATTTGCCTTGCAACGTATTACACACATGCATTTACAATAGACAGAAAAATAAAAATGCGATAGTATGCAATCAGGCAAGGTCATATAAATCGGAAGTATGTAATCGTTAAGGGCATCACAAATCCGGAGTATGATATCGTTAAGGATACCATATATCGATAGTATGCAATCGTTAAGGACACCATAAATCGGTAGTATGCAATCGTTAGGTATACTCATGAATTGGTAGTATGCAAACGTTAAGGGCGCCATAAATCGGTAGTATGCGATCGTTAAGGGCACCATAAATCAGTAGCATACAATCGTTAAGGGCGCCATAAATCGGATGTACCGTTACTTATTTACTAAGTTTTAATGTCTAATAATGTGCAGCTCCAAAAAAGAATATCCAGACATTTATTTGGTTAATATTTCGGTCATTTTCATGTAGGCATTAACGAATTAGTCTAGTGCAAATTTCTATTCTATGAGATATACAGGTTTATTCCGTTCTGCACATAGACTATAGGCTACCCTACCTCTTTTGTGGGATTAGAATCAATACCTCGACACCGATAGCCTAGCTTGTGTAGTGGTTATGACTTTCCCGTTGGGACCAAAAAGTCCTGGGTTAAACCTTTGCATGCAATTCATTTTATAAAAACGGGGACAGTTTCTAAGCCGGAAGACTTACAGCTAGGCTGATATGCAAAAGGGCTTACATCCATTTTAGACTAGTGTGATTGTTACTTTTTGAAATATTATTTGTAAAATTAAAGAAGTAAACAGTATATCAATCTAATACAGTATGTTTTCAAATCCATATTTTTAAAATTATGTAAGCCCTTTTTGCATGGACTTAAGTATTCTTGCATAACAACTCTAATTTCTGTATTGAATTACTATGGGATGTGAGGCCTTTTGCAACAAATTAACCACATTGCTAGAAACTACTACCAAAATACTATAATATTGCCGGTTATAACTTATTCAAAAAGTGGATGTAAGCCCTTTTGCTGCATATCAGCTCTCCATCTTAGCGATTTTGAGAAAACATTATGAAAGTATTCTGGACTAGTATGATTGATCCTTTAGCTTTTTCATTGACGTAAGTCCTATTGCAAAAACATTTATCATGGACGTAAGTCCATGGACGTAAGTCCATTTGCATAACAATTCAGACTTCTGTATTAAATTACTATGGGATGTAAGGCTTTTGCAACAAATGGCACACATTGGGGAGTTCCTTTAGTATACCCTAACACTGCATGTCTTCAATGGGGACTTTTCAAGAACGACCCATACACTTACACAGTGAGGAATACAAATAGTAGGGTATTCTAAAGCTTACCCCACATTGGTAAAAACTACAACCAAAATACTGCCGGTTATGATTCATTTTTGAAAAAAGTGGACGTAAGCCCTTTTGCATATCTGCTCTTCGTATATGCATCAGATATTCTGTAATAACGCAGTGTTTTAATCAAGATGCAGCAATGATTCTGTCCGTTTGGGATAGTAGTAAGGCATGATTAGATGTAAAAATAGACATCAAAATTATAATAGTTCCTGGGAAATTAAAGGCGATAATTATATCATCTTTTGTAGTGTGAGATACATCACATAATTACTATGAGAGTGTAGACGCTGTGTAGCCTTGTTTGTACTCAATTTGACTAATTATATTACTTTATTATGTACACCGACTCTTTTCTTGTCAATCCACAAACGTAAACTATTATGCTATTAAAAATGTGAGAGTTCCTTTGCTGAATAATATTGAAAAAGTGGTTAAAAGCGTAGCCTAATCTTCAACGCAATCATGTAGCTTTATTGTTTCAAGTGGAGGATTTATTGGCACAAGTAAATGCGGTTGGTAATGAATGCGTGGGCTAGTCACGGACTGACAGGAGTAATATATAACGGCGCGATATCCGAGATTCCCTTTTGATCAAGTTTCGAGAGTGTATGTGGACAAAACCCGATGAAATACTTGATAGGACGACTTAATCGCTTTGAGTCAATGGCGTTATCTGGTTGTATAAACTCTTGGGAGCGATATCAGAGTCGCAAATCACCGAGATGGATGAAAGACTATCCACAATTTTAATACAGATTGGACGCTCTCGGTTGTAGTTGGGGTCAAGTAACGCGCTTGAATGAGATTAGACATACGAAAACATTTCGCGGTTTTTACGCAGTATGAATTCCGGAAGAAAATTGCAAGGGCGTTGAGGAATTTATTTCCCGCGTTCGCTTAGTTGACCTATCCTTTTATTATTGTTGTGTGCTGTCTTAAAGCCGAACGACTTAAGTATCTCCAACGCACGTGATCAAGTTACACAATACCAAATTACAAAAGTAATAAACTACCATTGTGGTTTTTTCATGTAAGATATGGTTTGAGAGGGAATTCCCCGTTATATATTGTTGGTACAATGTAGGTGATTTAAGTGAACTTAACAAAGGTATCCAATATCGAATTTCCCGTGTAATTTAATAAATGACTTGTCGTAGTGGTGCAATGAGATACAATTCATCAGATTGAAGCCCAGTCTTATATCAACAGGATATTTCTTCAAAATGGACATTGAATAAGTCCATTTTCCAGCCAGCCAGCCAGTCAGTCAGCTCTAAGCATCTGTTCAGTCATCTTAATAGAAAGATAATCATTTTAAGTATTGCCAGATAAGTAGTCAAAAGTCGCCCAATAAGAGGATTGCCTTGGTATATTTTAAGCCCAATTTACAAAAAACACCATACACAGCAATGCAATGCACAGTTGCACACACACCATCTTTTCAAAGTAAGCGCAAAGCATGCAACATGCCCGGGCAACATGGGTCCGCATAGTTTCCCAGTCCAGACACGAATTTGTGGTCCAAGTGCTGTTTCATGTTGCGACGCAAGCTCCATACCGAAGGTTTTGCGTAACATTTCATCATGGCTGCATCAAATTGTAGGCACTAGCAGACTGCCCAGCTTGTCAGCATAGTGCGCTACCAGTTATCCACTTTTGGATTGAAGGGTAATTTGAACATGACAGTTCCCTTTATACACCCAATTTTCACAATCCGATCAGAGCATGTTAAAGAGCGCATCGATCCACTTCGTCATTCGTGTTCCGCGACAACATTTAGAGTAACGTTGTAGGCACATAAAACATGGTGATCGAATGATCTAATACCACACCAGTGTTACATATAGCTGTCTGTTTTAAGTAAGGCAGCTAGGCTGCATGCTTATTTGTTCATCATTTCATCAGTGTTTCCATGATATACATGTTAACATGGTTAATGCACCCAACAACAAGAGTTATTTGTAGCCCAACTATTGTCTATGACAATAAATAAAGCTCTAATTCAAACTGATGACACAATTGGGCTATTATCCTATATATATAGGCAACCTCAAGTCCTGTTGTGTGTGTGTTTGACCTCTTTAAAAATAGATTTGTATACAATACCAGGTAGTCCTGTATTATATAACAGCTAGCTATAGTCTATAGTCTGTTCATTGTGAGAAGGAACATATTACTGCAAAAGAATGATGTAAAATATCAAAGATCATGCGCTATTTTATGGCGAATAAACTATAGAACTCAAAGTCTATTCAGTTGTTCAGCGTTGCATGGACGAGATTATGATGACTAGCTAATTCACATTGCAAAATAATTATATATCATAGATGGTCATGTTTCATATTATGTTGAATGAACTATAGCAGGCAAGCTGGCTATATATAGCTATTACCTGTCCCTATCTTTTGAATTGTGCTCATTGCATTTCAAATGCACCTTTTAGAGACGAATTTGCAGCAATTGCTGTACCGACCAGACTTGTTTCATTTGATACTTTTGCAATGTAAAACCATTCAGCTGGACTGACTGGAACTCGAAAAGCTGAAACTAATTTAATTAAATATAATAATTTAATTTTTAATTTTAATTCATTTTCAATTTAATGCAGTTCAATTCAATCCAATTTGAATTCAATTCAAATAAATTCAAATTCAATTCAATTCAATTCAATTCAAATTCAAATCAAATCCAATTCAATTCATCATTTCAATTCAATTAAATTCAAAATCAATTCAATCAAATTCAAAATCAAATTCAAATAAAATAAATTCCAATCCAATCCATATCAAATCAATTCAATTCAATTCAATTCAATCACGTGGACAGTACGTACAACTCTATAACTAAGTGCAGCATTTACGCATGCCTTTTTTCCTGCATGGGTATGTGTACGCACTCGTATGTACGCATGTGTATGCATTGCTCATTTTGATACGTGTGTGGGGTGTACGTCAGCGGGGGAGGGGGTTATTCAGTGCGATCAGTAAGGATGATGCAGTGAAATCACTGTATCGAGGAAGACAAAATAGACTATAGACGCGTGACTATAGGACGCATTGCATTGCTGATCGAGCGAAAAACAGGGAGGGCGCATGGAAAAGGGCCATGGGGATATTTTTGGGGGTCGGGTCAGCGGAACCATGGAATTGCCCAGGCTTGTCGCAGACCATTTGTATGTGGGGGTTACTGCATGTGTGATGCCAGCACCATGTCAGCGCAATGTCAGCGCAGCGGTCAACAGGACTACGTCGCTCAGCATTGTGTTGCAAATGTCCCGATCGCGATCAATGCGCTGTCATCATACTCATAGTGTGGGTTGTACACTAGACTAAGGAAAAAAACAAAAACCTGTTTAACGTCCCCTCCCGCTTCCTTTTTGCTTGGGGTCCGCTTCAATTTTTTTTTCTCTCTTAATTTCAGTCATAACTTTTTCAGGTTCGCAAAGTTTATCACTTTCCAGGCCGATTTTGTACTAAAAGTGGGGGGGGGGGGGGGGGGGGGGGGGGGGGGGGGGGGGGGGGGGGGGGGGGGAAGAAGAAGGAAAAAAAGGCCTCTTCCTTCCTTTTTTGAAAAAAAGTCCCTACGCTAAACATGTTTTAATTTTTAATTTGCCTAATTCAAGCTGTACTGCGTGTTTAAATTAATAAAATAAATCCTCAGCGTTGAAAGATTTTGAACTTGTATATATGCTTGGGACAAGATTTCAGATTTGAACACACTTAGATCAGAGAACATGAGCAAACTCGAGTATTTTGCTGGCTCGGGAGTGAGTCGGAGATCGACTTGACTTGCAGTCACAGTATAATTCCAGATTTTAGAATAAACAGAAATAAGCTTATTACTCAAATGTGGCAATGTGTGAAATACAATTACGCCTGTAATGCAATGGGGTTTTTTAACATAGATTTGGTTAGAAAAAAATAGTATTTGATTTCCAAGATGAATTCCCACCTTATTTCACCAAGTCTCAAAACACTCACTTCCCTATTCGTCGAAAGTTACAGACTGAAGGGAGCACGCAACTAATTAGCTCCCCATAGGCTTTACACACAAATGTCGGCCTATTAAAACCACTCTATTTCAAAACTTCACCAGTCAATTTTTGTGAAAACTTGCAATCTTATGCCATAAACGCTTATTTATAACATATCTGAATATCAAGGAAAGTTATCCGTCACATTTTTCAGTAAATACCGCTGAATTGGGAAGTATTAATTTCATCACCTAATTTTCAGTCCTCAGGCTGGGATGCACAAATGGCGGTAAATCGGTGGATAAAATTATAATCAAGCTCAAATCATCCCGTTTCTTTTACAAACATCACGTACATATTCCACACAACACATACATGCAACATTCGAGAGGACAGTGCCAGCTAATGTGTCGATTTCGCACACTTTTTGTGCTTTATAGGAACTATTGCTGTACTCAATTTTTGGCCGGAAGTGGATTTCTAGACTGAATTAGTTGTGTGCGCCCTTCATTATAGTGACGTGCCAGACAGTGAGACGGGAAGGCAAAATTAATTACTTGATTCAGTCAATTTCTTTCTTTCACGCAATCATTTAACTTTTAATATTTTAATTCATGACACTGAGATGGGGCATGCATTGACCCCCCCCCCCCCCCAACTTCCCACGTCTTACACACATCAATGTTTATTTCGGGGGGGGGGGGGGGACCTAGGATGATTACTTTCTTTCACTTTTTTTCTTCTTTCTATCTACTCTCGTTCTTGTTTTTTCTTAATTTCAAATTTTTGAAAGAAAACTGGACTTTTGAGGTCCATTTTGACACGAGAGCCTGTTTATCATGAAGTGATGAAGGCATTTGTATTGATTGATATTTCGTTCAGTTGACTGGTTTTGGTCTGGTCATAAACTCACAATCTTCTGTATACCGACAGTAAGCTTTCATATTTACCATAACATCTTAGGCGAAAAGCCTCTAGTCCTTTTTATAATGAGATTAGTGTACATTTTCCTGATCTTGCGTCACCGCGCATTCATGTACATACGTACTTTTCCCTATGACTATAACATAATTGCTTCTTTACTCTCAACTGAATCCTATGCCATGTTCAGTTACCATCTATATGGTTTCTTTTACTTTACTTTTTAGACTTACTGATCATGTCGTTAACTGCCGGACATCGTTTATCATTGTTTTATGTTTCCATCCATACTATTTTAACAGAGGTCAAAAGTAACCTTGAGCAAGAATGGAATGGATTTGTATATATATGTCCCTAGGATTATGTCACACACTGCACTGTGTCAAAAATTGCAAACAGATTTTGACCCATTGTTGTACACGCTTGTATTATGGATAATCATTATAGATAATTTGTATAAACGAACTCACTATAACGTCGTACAAAATATTGACCGGAACCAAGTTTTTAGAGTAAAGATGGTACAACCATATATTTTTGCTTATATGAATAGTTTTGTTGAAAATCATGCTATCGTTTAAAATAAGCCAAATCCCTTATCATGTTTCCTTTAACGTCACCTGCTGCTCAAGACATGTAAATACATTTTTTCGCTTCAAGCAACGGTCTGGTCATTCCGTTCAATCTCGATTAAATATAATAAATGATCTGATCCAACTGGATAATTAATATCCTACAGCTATATCTAGGTCTGGTTCACAGAAACTTTGTATAAGTTCTTTCACGACAAAAATATAGTACGTGATCTTGATTTGATAAATGTATACCTGGTATGGTTGTTTGTATGCATTATTTAGGTATCTGATGACGAGTCATATTTTGTTTCCCGTTATTTGTAGTCTCTTTCGATACCGGTCATATTGTTTGTCTTTCTCTTGTAATGGATAACATATATTCATTTGTCTAATGAAGAGACTAAATAGTTTATGTATACTGGGTTCGACCATCTCTGAATCTGCAAATTACACGTTTATGAATATGAAATATGTAAATGTCTATGTATCTAATGACATTTTGCAGGATATTGTTTGTCTATGAAAATGGAATAAATGGAAATGTATTTTAGGGGATGGGAGCCGATACGAACCCGTGCATATTTACTGTTTTGATAATACAGTCCGTAGGCGTAGACAAATAGTTTACTTCCCACTTTCCACGCGGCAGTTGTCTGCAGACGACAGATCCAACATTTCACAATATATTTCAAAAATGTTAACATTATTGAGTTTCATCACCATATTTAAAATCACCATGAGAATCGAATTGAAAAAGAAGAACAAACATGCCTAGTATTGGTTCAGTAATCCTTGAGATATACTCTGAAATTTGGGAAATGTTTCTGAAAAATCTGTTTTGTATGGTAAAACTAATAGCCACTCACAAGATAATCCTATCGTTTCTTCCATATATATCTAAGACACTATATATGCGTTCTCGCCCGAAATTGCCCCCGCGTTCTTCTGTTTACTTAGCTTCGCCAACTCACATCACTTATTCATTACTTGATATATCGGAATTGTAATATAAGCATGAGGTTTGAACCATATTACGTATTCTCTAGACATTATTATATACTTGTTTATTGGTATTTACAGTATATAACCGTCTTGACATTCATTTGACCAGTCTTATAGCGCGGTAAATATTTCGGGGGTTTTCCATTCGACAGCGTTAAATTCGGATAAAACTAAACCAATTGAAATATTTTTTGTGTAGTATTAGGGATTGTTTGATTTATTTATCTTCGATCACCGACCGGAACTTCTAAGAAGACCTGCTTTATTTATAACCTTTAAAAGTAGTTAACAGAAATAAAGGCGACAAAATAGCATCAGATAGATAGTTTGAAATTGAAAGTGTATTTCTTGCTAATTTCCGTAATAGCAATATCTAAAACGAAATTATTTAGTTCCGTATGACCATTTTTCCACTGCTGCATGCCAAAATGATGCCCTTTCAGTTCTATCAACACTTAACACTTTATTGCCAGTAGTTCTGACCACACAATGGGGACGGGACAAAAGTCGACCAACATTTACCGAATGAAACTCCTTGAGTATATTTCCTGCAACACACTGGGTTATACTTAAAAGTATACTATGAATCGAGAACTTAGCATACTTACAGAATAATGCACCTGTTGTCCTGCGATAAATAGTTGGAGAAATGAATCGGGAAAATGTAGCCCAGCCAGCTATATAAATCACATTCCATGTTTGGTATATTCCTACTGCCCGGACGCGAATTTATTAACCGTACTCACTCACTGTATAAATGAATTGCTGTACAATGTACATGTGCTATGCACTTTACTCCGTCATGTATCAAATGTTGTTTACGGTAATAAAGATCGCTGCCCGGCCATTGGGCTATTAATGTGTGGCTTAATGACTGAATTGTTCGACATTAGAACTTAGGTCCCGATCGACCGACCGACCGACCGATTTTTTAGAATTTTCAAGTGTTATGAAATTGTTTTGATTTTTTTTTTAAACTTCGATTGTTGAACATTACCATTTTGTTGTTGAAAAAAAAACCCAAAACGAACGACCGATCTTAGTGGGCTTAGTTATTAGGTAGCAAGAATTGAAGACTCACAGACTTACAGCCTAATTTTGTCCTGTCCTTACCGGGACGAACAGTGAAATAATTTATGCTATGTAGACAGTTACCTACCTATAGTGATTATAAAAGCATGACTTTGTGACTTGTGTATATAACTCTCTTTTTTGTGTATCATATATATTTTCTACAAAGTTCCTTTATAAAGACGTTTTGCATAAACAAAACATCGTTTGTATACAATTTAGTTTCTCGTCATTTGTGACCGCTGTGTGGAGATTGGCAACAAGCGTTGATGCGACATAGATATGCATGTATCTGCCTTTAAATCCAACATGTTGGCAACATTTAATTTTAAAAGTAGGTTTCAACCCTAAAGGGGGGGGGGGGGGGGCAGACAGTGACCTAGGGTAAGCCGTCAAAGTCTGAGGGTCGGGGGGGGGGGGGTGGTTACCATCTTACAATATTTAAAAATCGTCATTTTGAAAAATATCTTAATAGTATAGTAAATCATTGATTTTGATTGGTATTTTGCATATACGTGTATATCACATACAAAGGTTAGGGCGTATAAATATATCTTGACAACTTTAAATGGAAGTTTAACCGCATTGTACGTAAGAAGGCATTACTATAATGCGTAATTAACTCATGCAACCTTTGATGGAGACGCTTCAATATTCCAGACTGTGGTTCAAATTAAATGAGATAAAGTTGGTTCCGTTCTTTACAGGCTACGTAGTTAAATAAAAGTTTGTTCAAAAGCAATAACTCCTATATCGAGAGGTTATTGATTGTAAGAAGGTGACGTAATTCACACCGTATTTAATCATAAGTTATACCGTGACGCAGAATCGTTTAAAATTAAACAACAATTACACAAAAACACCTCAAAATAAAACCCACACTCGTCTGATCCGGTATGATTAAAAACAGAATTAATATTTTTCACGAAGACGTACACGCGAAATAAAAAAACCTGCTGTTTTTGGTACTACCTGCAGATCCATGATTATTTATAACTTACTTTTTACGTACACGCAGTATGAATAATCGCGAGTCTTAAATATAGAACTAATGCTACTTAATGGTGCCCTACGGTTGGAAGGGGCTTTGTTTTTAAATTATATGACTGTTTTGTAAACATACGCAATAAACAGAACACGTCACACAGAAGTACGGGGTAGTGTGTGGTGTGTTGCCCACCAATGTTTTGACGTAGTATGTTGCCTCCTTGACACTAATAATTGATGTTTTTACCATTAATATGCACTACGTGTATTCACGTCTGGACATTTAGTTTGAGGGACCAGGTGTGTCTATACTACTCTATATAGGCTGTTGCTGGAGATGCAGCTGCTACAAGTCGTCTCTTTGTCCTGGTAAAAGATTTTGGTAAATGTAATCTGACAAGAAGTCCTGTAGACGGTAATCAGTATCAGCACATGTCTGTAGCTGGACAAAAAAGGTCAACTAACATGACAATAGCGTAGGTTTTTGTCTGAGTAATATATACTCTGGTTTAACCTGAATACGTCGTAGGAAACAAAACAAAAATGACTATAAGCTAAACACGGGGCTAAACATGTGGCGTGCATTGTGAAATATTCATCGTAACTGAACTTGGCCGTGAGAAACAGCGTGACTTGTTTGCTCATCACAATCATCCAGAGACGGGTGTGTGAAACACACGACGCAAAGAAACTGTGAGTAGCACAATGCTTTGGGGAATAAAATATAGTTCGTAGCTGTTTTGCTATTACTTAGATACGTTGGTCTCATAATGTATAGGCTGTACCATAGTCGTGTCGTCGTGTATGGCCCCCGATACTCATTCTCATTTAGTTTGTTGGTTAATTTGATCTTTTATCGTACAAATAATGTTCTTAAAGACTTATTCTAATTAAGCAACAACAAATTTCCCCCTTTATAAAATCAACAAATCCAGAGAGTTGTTTACCAACTTCCTGCTTCGAATAATCGGTATCTCTGCGTAATACGCACAACGGCAACTTTGTGTAGGGTGCGCTTTAACATCTTGATTGCTTATGATTTGATTGATTGACTTCTATGTAATTGTTTTTATATTTTAACTGTTTGTTTTTATTTGTTTTGATGTTTGCGCCTCGGAATAGGTTGTCTAGATAGATGGCGCATTATAAATGCATTATTATTATTATTATTATTATTATTATTATTATCTTAACGCGATGACGATACGCACTGAAGATATTATTATTCGAATGAATTAAGCCCCGCCCTAAAATTTATATTATCGGTCTCATAATATATAGTGCCTGTTGACATCCAAAACAACACTCACTATATAAGAAGATACTATCATACTTGTATAAAAATGTCAATATGATATGATGGGTTCTTTGTTTGTTTGTTGAACTTTGTAATACTTTGATATCTCGTTTGATGTACAGACTTACAGAGCAAGGGAAATTACAACTATGCCTTCAACCTGGTTTCCCTAAAAACTAACAAATATAGTCAGTGGACAATGCTTCCTTATCTGATTATATGAGTCAGTTTAAGATATTAAAATATAGTTATTTGACACTTCGGAAAGTTAATGTCAAAACACTGTCAATGTTATTGCGCTTTATTCCTTAATGACGGAATAAAGCTAATCTGATACATATGATAAGATTATGAAACATTGTAAACTGACTATAGACTATATAGTTGTCAGTTTATTGGGAGACCAGGACCAGGATGTATAAGAAGTTAACAGGTGACAGGCCCGGTGACAGCTTATGTACATATGTATTAATGTATTTCTTCTTTTGTGAGTTGTTCACCCGGAATCAGCATCCTTGCTTAAAAGTGCAACATTCTTATGATTGCTAGCCATTACCCAATATCCTTCAAAGTTTTAATAACGGCATGGGGACGATCCGTCGATTTCTCAGCGACAGCCATGTAATTCCTAGTGTTGTTGCCAGCCTTGAAGAGTTCCCTTTTTGAGTGCACATCCGAATGCTTTTCCCTTGCGAAGTGGTAGTTATATAGATATACTACATTGACATATTCTACGTTTGGTTTGTTTCTCGGTCACTTTAGCTCACACAGCGCAACATTTACTATGAAACACTCGAGTCAAGACGCACTCGAAAATGTTTATTGGTCAACTATGTCATTGTACGTGTTCTGCATGTCTTAGTCTGGTGGTCCATCATGTTCATTGGACAAGGCACGCAAATGTAGATCATTGGTTAACATTTTGAAATCAGGTTCTCGTCTACACATATTCAAAATGATCAAGAACAACTACTAAGTCTTCTCTTAATTGGTTTTGAGCAGTGTACAAAACAACATTATTGACCGGGTTGTTCATAGCAAGACAGGACGTTCCGTTCCAAATCATCAGTTGAAAATACACATGACGCCGCACATTTGGAATTGCAATTGATTAACGTGGATAAAGGGGAAATTAGGTGGTGCCTGATATTTATCCTCAGTGATAGTTAGACGCTTCCCGACCACTTAAGTAAATTGCAATTACGATCTATTTTTAGATTGTGGTACAGTTCCAGCTATATATATGACTAAAACTAAAATAAAATGTGATGAGTTTTTTAATGGAAATAATAATTAGAGCCTGCGAACGATATCCCGATTTAATACCATATTTCCAGCAGAAAATGACTATTTTGGCGTTTCTTAACGTAATTAGAATTTGATAAATGAAGATCGAACAAAACTAATTTAGTATTGAGGCTACGTTAATATTAGAATCCTAAGAACAACATTCGGCATATCTTAGCATTAGAGCGCATCTTTCCACAAGGTGAACGCAACTGGATATAGTGATCATTCAAATGACGTCACTCAGAAAAGTAAGACCCCGCCCCCAACAATTCATTCAAGCCAGTCGAGTCATTCAATACAGTAATTGCAGTAGTAGCTCACTAGGTAAATGGTACTAGTTATCGAAATTAATAATTACCTATTCTTTGAAACATGAGTTTCTATGATATGCTATATCAGGTCGTTTTTATCCATGTTTCATGGGCATCGTTCACATCCTTTTTTCTTTTTAGATTCGATATATTTGGGATAATTTGGTCACCGATTTAAAATATAAATTAAACATGGTTATCAATATAATACAAGTGTCATATTTAAAGTCGCGTTATTAGCCCGGTTAGTTTTGGGTGCATTCATCGATTCGATTCCAACCTTGTGTAAACAGTAGCATCCAATACCACAGCAATTGCTATACGGTAGGTCAGCCACATTGTCAGTTGTGCTCAAGTTTACTCAACATATTGAACAGCCCGGCCAAAGTGTATGACTCTGTTATAGTTACTACAATGTAATGTTCAATACTAAAGACATTCGTGTTGAATTTTCGACATTCGTAAAATATCTCAATATCTAGACTTCAGGGTAGGTCATAATTTGTTTCTTCATCGAACGCCTAATTTGTGTAAAATATCGATGTTGGTAATGTATTACTCTTAGCTAATGAATAAAACGATACGATATTAGATATTTCTTACGTATCTGTTGCTTCACTGACATGTCAATGATAAGGGCGCTAGTTAAATGATGAAGTTGGTATTGAATCTATATTCAATGTTTTTTGAAAAAATACTTAATGGGGAAGTTTAATTCTCCATCGTAATTGATATCTTGTAAAAGCCCATACATTATATGATAATGATTGTTTTATCTGTTCTTGTAAGAACGATTCTGTCATATGACGTCATATAACATGTAAAATATACGGGAGCTTTAAAAGAATCGGTCTTTAGCCGCAACAGTAATTACATATAATTATGTCGATCATCATCATGTATTTATCCTAAAAATGTTGCGTGTTTTTGTCAGAACATTTTAAAAGTAGGGCTTAATCTATGTTCCCTAAATTGTATTAGATAAACAGAAGTACTCAGTAAAAAACCTCAACTAACTATTAAATGAAACATTCAAACGTGTCTTGATACTAAACGTCTACAAGCATAGATTATTATATGTTATTAAATTATGTACTTTTTGGGGGCGAAGCCACCCTATAGCATGGGATTGCAAAAACGTACACATTTAGGTCTTTCTAGACATAAGTGGGCCGCCATGTTTGTAGTCTTTGTAAATTACATGCACCTATGCAGTTTATTTTAACAGTACCCGCAGTCTGTGCTGGAGTCAAAGCTATATTTGTTTAGTTGATGCATAGAAGTTGATGATTCATTTAGAGAGATGTTTATTAGACTCCCCACAGAGAGACATAATAGCTTATCTTATTTGATCACAGATGGTTTGACCAGGGAGGTGTCAACTACACCTCCCTGGTTTGACTATTAAGGAGAAATCTCCCAATTGTTGGGGGTTGTCTAATAAGTGGTTAGTTGTGGATGTTTGAGTTTCGGGTAATATAATATATAATAATAATTCCTGGGTTGATTTAATGAAATGTCAATATGGATACTCTGGAATAATATTCCACTTCATGTGAAAAATGCAGAGACTATATTTCAGTTTAAGAAATCCTTAAAGACTCATTTGTTCACAAAGGCTTTTTAATTGTAGTCCATATCCATGTATTTGTTTGTTATTATGTTTTTATGTTAAAGCGCTTAGGGATCTCGATGTTAGGCGCTATACAAATATGGTTATTATTATTATTATTATTATAACCATGATCGCGGAATGCCATTTTTAATTAATATTATAGCAATTCCTGGACCAAACGTTTCAGACCAAGTACAATGTCATATACCTAGATTGTTCTTCAGACGGTAACCCCCCCCCCCCCCCCCCCCCGTACCGTGTTTTGATTTTGATTTTGGTTTGAATTATGGAAAATACATACGGTGCACCATTTCCTGGTATTTTGGTTTGCAACAGATGCTTCAGAAAATGGTTACAAAACATGCTTCTTTCTTTTGGATCGCCCCCATTCCATTTCAATGGAATTTTTATTTACTCTTTATTTGTTTGTTTGTTTGTTTACACGGTCGGTCCGTACGGACACACGCTTGGGTCTGAAAGGACCAAGCTCAAGCAATGTCTGAATATAATATTGAGTTTGAATTTAACGTCACGTGAGACAGTCACACATCTTTAGTTGTTGCTTTTGTCTGGTTCTTTCATCCGTGACGTCACTTGACACACGGAATAAAGCTGCTCGCTGTATGTTGTGTATTTTAAGCTTATTATGCCTTGTGGTTAAAGCAGACATTCCCAAATTGTTAACTCAATGTTTGTATATAAATTTGCAAGTACATAACAGTCTTGATAAGATAAACCGCAGAATATCACCGTCGTGATCAGAGAGCTTAAGGGGTTTTATT
The DNA here is from genome assembly GCA_035610835.1 of Ophiura sarsii. Classification (NCBI taxonomy): domain Eukaryota; kingdom Metazoa; phylum Echinodermata; class Ophiuroidea; order Amphilepidida; family Ophiuridae; genus Ophiura; species Ophiura sarsii. Next base: position 14,632,598 of record CM069448.1, on the reverse strand, counting down.
CTTCATGCATGTAATGAATAGCAAATGACCGTCGTTGCTTGATAGCACGAAACGGGGTTTTCCCGCTCATGAATTTGTTCGTTTCTATTACTCAAAATGTTAAATCCCTCTTGGTTAAAAATCGACAATCCAAAGATAGAACTAAGATCTCACGACTCAACGTAATATGCGTAGTCTTCGAAACATGAATTATACACGATATACATAAACTGGTATTCTTTATTTTTTTGAAGTCGAATACAAATTGTCATTAAGTTTTTACATGTATTGTGACGCAGAATTGTTCCAATGTAGTATTGTTCCAATGACATCTCTAATACAAAAATACATTCTGTCCTTTATATAAAACAGATTACTAAACTGTAACACCAACTTACATCTAATGCAAAAGTACAACTGCAGTCACACCCTACCCGTTAAAGCTGATAGTACAACTTATTACAGTGTATATCTCTGATTTACTTCTGAATATGGTATCTACTATCAGGGCAGCCTTGCTATTGATTCAAGTATACGTGGATCTACGACAAAAATCCGATTTCGCTTACTACTGGCTCTCTTTAAAGAACATTGTAATACAAAAGCATTACAACCCTGACTCTGCTGCTTGACAAACATGTAGCTACTGCTGTCACGTTCAAAAGAGCAGTCCAATACAAAAGTACTGCATTCTACATTCCTCGATCTAAGCATGCTATTCGTTGACATCCCTGGATCTAAACATGCTATTTACCAACGACACACCCCAAAGAATCGTTTGCTTACAAAGTACTACATATTGCAGACCTGGATCTGCTTACTACTAAAACATAATACTTCTTACAGCCACACCCAGTCATATGTGTCACGTGACCACTCATTTACGAATTATTACAATATTGAATAGATGGCCGCATGTGTCGATCAACGTTAGTTCTGACTATGACAATAATGAAACTCGGGATACATGAACAAGAGCGTTAAATGCATTGGGATATGAAGAGTTTCTCTTGATTTATATAAGATATTTTGATGTAATGTATTTACCAAAAGGAATTAAAAAGAGTTTACATGAGAGTCTGTCTCTTGTATTCACGTCGACTTGCAATGGACACTTTGATTTCGAAGTATAGGGAACAAGCCATATGTATAACAGTTTTTATATTCACTCAATGCACAGGAGAACACAACCACAGGCGCATTAACTAGTAATTATGAATATTTCAACAAAATAAAATTGGAAATATTTCTTAATACATAATTACTAATTGGGTCTTGTAAATGATCTGTAGACTGCATAAGTTATTATAAATTATGAAAGTCATAAGCAATTTCGTCAGTAAGTTATATATAGTTGCGATACGTTAACGACATCCAATAATGATATGACTGTATGAGCTCCAAGTTTATTTATGTATAGCAGGGTCAACGGTTCGAATCCCCATCAATTCGTGTTCTTACTTTTCCCTTCTTTTTTTCTTTTTGTTGCTACCTATTACATTACCTCGGTACCTGTAATGTCTTACCGTGCAAGGAATACGAATCGATGTCATCTAAAAACAAAATGGCGTTGGAAATGCATAAAGTTAATTATAGTCGTGATACTCCGTGATGGCAATTGCAACATAATATCAAAATGCGTATTAAAGTAATTAGAAAAAAGCTGGTTATATCACGATTTATATGGAAAAGGTTTACCTTGCTAACGGCGAATTTGATCAAGTAATGAGAGCGATTGCATCTGATGTTACGAGTGGGTGTAATAATCTAGCGACTGTTTTGCCCATATTTATATCATTAAGACCGGGATCAATAGCTTCAAATACGCCCTGGGGATTCCATATTAGCCTAAATTTGGCGAATGTTTCATATTGTTTTGTTGATGTTGATGAATATCGACAATATAGACACTACACTGACAAACAAATATGGGCAATTTTAAAGATTATACTTATTATATTATTACCATGCTTTTAGAGCAAAGAAGATTTCTTGATGTACCCCATCATGCTTAGCGCCCCTACAGTACCAGCAGGGCTTATCACCAAGACAAACAGTGCCCAACATGTGTTAAAGTAATTAACAGCTGGAGGGTGTCTGACCTCTACCATAGTATTACATGGTGCAGATAGGGTAAACTTGGCCACAATATGAAAGAAGTTGAATCCCAACTAAAACTTGTATTTATGAAAATATAGGGTCTTTAAGAAAATCAAGAGAGGACTGTATTAAAGACACATCAATTATATTACTTGCAACAGGATTTTCTTAAATACCTTAGTTTAACATCTTTATAAACATTTCCTTGCACTGTAATGTCGATGGGAACCAGTAGACACTGGTGACAGAAATGGTCATGTGATGAAAGTGAAGCATCCTGGGGTGCATCAAGAAATCTTCTTTGCTTTTAGAGCGAATAACTCAATTTAATCCATGTGTGCGTAATAGCAGAATAACAGTGGACGGGGATTAAAGTACAGATCAAAACAAAACACAACATAAAATAGCACGTGTCGCCTTTAAAAGTCACACAAGTTCTTTGTGTGCATGGAGAAAAGAAGGACGCTTTCTGCCATGTTGCATTGAAAGCTAACTGTGGTATACTATAAACACATTAAGTAGAAAAGATAGTGGTTTGTTACCTTTGACCTTATTAACATACGAAGGTTCCCATGCTACATCTTTGACCCACGTCTAATTGGATTTCAACTTATCAAACAAATAATCGCACCTGAGATGACCTTCTGATCTTAGAATGTGACTTTTGACCTCATTAAAATGTGAAGGTTTGCATGTTACATCTATAACCCAGGTTTGGTATAAAATTGGATAGATTGAGCCCATATGTATTGGTCAAGCTATGAGTTTTTAAAAATATTGGGGGAGACGCAGTCGAGCCCAATATTTTAAAACTTATAGCGAGACCAAAACATATTGGGCGTAAATCATCCAATTTTATCATTATTATGTTTTGGATCCAATATTATCCCACACTTAGGCACCTCAAAACATAATAATGGTTCCAATTGGACTTCAACATGTTAAATGTGCATGTGCATGTGCATTTTACATGTTAAGCCTATTTTAAAACTTGACCGGAGATGACCTTTTACCTTGGTGTGTGAAGTTTGACCTCATTAACATATGAAGGTTCACACGTTACATCTTCAACTTCTTCGACTCACGATTGGTTCCAATGGGACTTCAACTTATCAAAACCTTAGTATAGGAAATAAGGAAATTACTTGATCGTTTAACACCTTTCCATTACAACAATTTTATTGTTAGAATAGTTGGCATTGCTATCGTTTCCGTCTATAAAATATTTTCCGAGTTTAATTGAGAAATAAACTGTTTAAAAACAAACCCATTTACTTGTTAGCCCTGTTGTTAAGTAGGTACTACCGGCACAAAACATTGATTACACATACCGAATGGTGGTCTCGTCGTCTTATTAGCATATGTCGTCCTCTGTGCTTTGAAAGGAGACGATACTATTATTAAGAATCCAGACACATTAGAGAGCTGGCACAATAGCTGTGATAGGAACCAAATTGTACCCACTGTATGGAATAGTTTTCGAAGTTAGAACATTAAGACTCCCATTCCAGAGCAGTGTCTTGACGTCCGGGTGATATTCACTGCCTTATTATTAATGGTTATAATAAGGATCCAATTTGATAATAACGAATATTATTCCCAAAGCAATTAAAAAGTAAATGAGAATCACGTGTGTATATAATTCAGATGAATTTTCAATTGCTTTAAGCCCTGTCTGCTAGATGGAAAGATTGACATGATGAAATTCATATGGAACATCATATGTATATATTATATTAAATATGATTGCAACATACAGACTAATTCGCAACACTCGTATATTCCAGATTGCCAGAAGCTTTAATATCGAACCTATTTCTGCATATGAGCACGGAGAATTGATTAATGCTGACATCTATTGACATGGCATAACCGCGGCTATTGCCGTGACAAGGCTACGGCGCAGAGCTTGATTCAAAAGAGAAAGATAGAAAAGGCCGCATTCAATTCAATGAAATGCAGTGACACGACTCGATATTGTAAGAGTAGCACGTTTTCAAAAATAAAATACTACTCCAGCTATGGCGGCGCACAAGTCTAGCTGGCCCAATTCGGCAAGAAAAACGTTGAATCGGCAAAACGTAGATCTGACACAAGGGATGATTTCCAGGAAATTAGCCCTTTTCTTAGATATAATTTGCTCCTAGTAATACCCAATCAAAAGAATAGCCAGAAGTTACATGACAATCTATTCATAATGGTCCTAATGGATTTTGGAAGTAGTGGGTAAAAGTGTTTTGTTATCAGTTTGATTGTTGAGTGGTTTTATTTATCCATCTGTCATTTATTTCAACCTTTTCTTTTCTTTTTAGCTTCATATAGGTTTTCAAAGCCTATTCATCTCGTAATTTCAGCTTTACGCTTTAAATAGGTGTTCACTACTAATGTGATAACTGGTGCTATGATTCCCCGCATGACATATCATCGTATTACTCAGAATTAGAATCAGAATTATCACGCCAATCTTGCAAAATTGGATATTGTATCTATCATTGTATAAAGCCTCCCTGCTGGTGGTGTATATCGCATGGAATAAGGCTTTCACATGCAGGGTCCTGCCAATCGCCAGTAACGTGATATTAGCGTCATACAGGGTTAGTCAAACATGTTTGAAACCAAGATATGAACATCACCAATAATGTACAGGGCGATCATTTGAGGGCTATGTAAAATAATTAAACCTTCACAAATTATTTCCAGGGCAATCATTTGAGTTTTGTAAACAGAGGTTAGCTAAGAAGAAAAAAATTATACTTTCATATAAATACAATTGACAGTTTTAATCAAAATCCGTTTAACTATAACCAATTTTGACAAAGAGATAATCGCAAGGTTACTTTAAGATTATTATGATCACCCTGTATGTCGCAATAGCCACAAGCTTTAATATGTATCCCATTCCGCCTTATAAGCTATGGGAAATCATCCCTCGTGTAAGATTTATGTTGCCTGAAGTAATGGATTATATGTAATATCCAGTGACCATGATGGCCCCAAGTATTACATGATAGTCTCTTCAATCATCTAATTCGATTCTGACACTTCATTTTCACCACTTCCTGCATTAAGTAGACAATTTGTCAATTTCTCTGTGGACATGGTGGAAAGGATTTACTAAAAGTACCGTATCTGTGAGTATGTATATGATCAACATCTAACGTTGAAAACAATGTGATCGTAAACATGCAGTAAACTATAATACACCTACCAACAAAAGTCCCGGACCAGGTGCTTTGAGGTTGGCTAATTCAAAATAGGTAATCGGTACCAAAACTCTGAAATATACATTAAATTAGCAGTTTGATCATCTCGCGCGCTATATATCGCGCGCGATCATTATGTGCTGGCGTTTATACCACGATCAGAGACGAATCCCGAGACTCAAATGCGGCCTCAATGATTGGTATACGCGCTGACCTTACTGCACAGAGGTATCAACAGAGCATAGATATCGGAAGAATGGAAATTTAATCGTCGTGACTTCACAGGATATTAAATAAATAGAACTGGTCAATACTACAAATACTAAATTATAAGCACGAAGGTCGATGGGATAATGACCGACGAGCCCAAGTATAGTTCCAACAACTGTACACCAAAGACATCAATGTCCAGGAGCCGGACATTGCTTTTGTATTTACATCGTTAATCTAGAGGTCAACGATCTGGTCCGAACTATTAGGGCTGCCCCGTCTAAATGCTTTACCTAATCCGAACTACCGATACAAATAATATTCCGAAATACATGGTAACAGAACACCCCAACTGTCATCACCATACATGTATATGTATTTAGAGTCGGTGAATGAGCTGGTGTGACAAATGGTCCCGGGAGACCAGCCAGATGTCTAGGTCCAATAAATGGACTGTAGGCGAATACAAGCCCACATAAGCTTAGAGCCATCACTGGCGCATCTATGTCCATTGGAAACGTCATGAAGCTTTAGAGAAATTCGATAAATTGTCTAATATATTGTGTATACCAGTGTTGTTCGGTAACGACTCCATTTCGCTTTTAATAACTTGCCAATCAACACCCTTCCTGAGGATGTTATGAAATATTGGTGGTTATTTATTGAAACGATAATATCAGATAGATATATAAGGATATTAAATAATAATAAAAATATTATGAAATCTTATCCATATCCTCGAAAACCTGTAATATTACTAAAACGATTGGGCGTATGCATATTAAGCACAAGTCACTAATTACGGCGCGGTATTTCCATTTAGTATGCTGGCCAATAAGGAGATGTTTGCATCTTTTCTTTCTCATAAGATCGCTGTGACCTTGGTGATCAACACTAATTAACGATTCGTGTGATCCATTATGTTGTATAACTATATGTAAAGGAACAAACTGCGTAGATAAACAAATATCGAGGAAAGGTCGTTGATGTTTTGATTGACCTTTTTGCCTATATAGTAGTACTTTGCAATCCCTAGTCACTTACAGTATATGAGAGTGTTTTCGTATTAATGGGTTGGAAGATTACAATTCCCTAGCTCTCTTAACATTTAAGTTTCCCAGAAGGTCTACCATTTTTAGTGTTTCACTGTTATTACGGTTGTGTAAAATTTTACACAACCGCTGTTTACTATATGAACCTAGCAACTGTTGTGTAAACAGTTTACACAACCTAGTTGTGTAATATCTACACAACAGTTGTGTAGTTTTTCTAAACAATAATGTTTAACATTAATTTACACAATTAAGTTGTGTAAATGGTTTATACAACAATTATTTAATTTTCTAAACACTAGTTGTGCATTACTATTGGGTTGTGGAATGGTCATTTTATTGGTTTACACAGCAATTGATTAATTTTCTGCTCAAAAGTTGTGCATGGGGTTTTGGAGAGTTGAATGAAGTATTTAATAATAACTAAACTTAAGCTTACACACTTTACAGTTTACACTTCACAGTTACACAACTATATAATTTACCAAAAAAGCCAACTGGTAGAATAGCACACACTGAATACTTTTTACTACTTCGTATTTTTTTACTGAAATATTTCAAGTGAAACATATACATGTACTTACCGTCAAATACTTCAATCAACTCAACAAACCTCACTCATCAAGCAACACCGACGTCCCGCCATTTCGTTCTATTAATTTTGGTCACAACAAGGGAAATTTGTGATTGGTTAATTCTTATCACGTGCTTCAAAGTCTACACAACTGTTGTTTGAAATTCCGTTATCGCGGCAATTCAATTTTATATAATCGAATTACATTTTACACAACCTAGTATTAACATAATTGGATATGATAACACAACTTTGTTTAATAATCACACATGGTTGTTTGAAAATTTGTTTACAAAACGTTTTTTTACACATGAGAACAACAGTCGTTGATATTTTGATTGACCTTTTTGCCTAGTAGTAGTACTTTACAATCCCAAGTCGCCTTCAGGTAGATATCAGCAGAACTGTACAGTAAATGTTTTCGTATTAATGGGTTGGAAGATTACGATTCCCTAGCTCTCTTAATATTTAAGTCTCCCAGAATGTCTATCATTTTTAGTGTTCAGGTCCATTGGATGTTTGAAAATGCATGACATTTATTCCCCATCGAATATTTTTGTACTGCGGTTAAAGCGATTTTCTTATCATTATCAATACGTAGTTACTTTATCAAGTTCGTCAAAAACAAAACCATTGTATGTATTTAAGTCCCTCTGAAATACGCAAATTCTGATGATCAATAAAATGATGAAGCAACATCCTTATCGTACATCCATTGTTTGCATGTTTGAACTTTTATGGGTTGATATTCATTAGAGTTTTTCCAAAGACATTAGAATTCCACCCAATATACATGTATATGCAGTTACATCATAGTAGTGTTAAGGATTGCCCATACAATAGCAGTGTGTTAGTTGTACAGTGATCAAGCAAAATGACGTCTATATTGCGCTGCCTGTTATTTATGATTTGAATACAAAATCAAAATACAAAAAATCAAAGACAGAAGATATATTTAGTGACTGCAATTTAATACTGTGGAAGACAGACCTTTTTTTTATAGCGAAAAAATGGGTGTGGATTTACCTCCCCCATATTTGCCTTTGAAATATATTTCATTCTACCTGTTATTAAAACGGGTATTATTCAATTTTAGAATTTTACCTCATTTGATCCAATCAACGTATCTGCTGCTACCTTTATCATGAATTACATTTAGCAAATTACGACATTACAGAATTGCATTACATTCCATTGATTCTTCGCAATACTTACAGACACTTGTAATAAAAATTACTGCAAGGCATGTGTTTCCGGTTATTACTTTTCAATCAAATGTTCACTTTGTCACCATTCAAGCTTATCGGTTTTGTATATCTAGCAATGCGCAAACAACCTGCGGAGGATTGATATGAAATGATAACTTATTGATTTTCGTGAACCATTATGATTCTTGTGAGCTGACAAAAGTCAATTGCCATAGCAACGATAGAAATGAACGATTTGCTTTCTGGAGTTGCGTAGACCTTGACCGTTGATTTATTCATTCTTGATGAATAATATTTCTTACTATTTTGTAATTTTATCTTCCTCATGTAAAGATAAAGATTGTCCTTGTTTTAGTTGTTTTCACCAATTGATTTACCCACTGCAACAAATTACATTCTTGTTTGATTCTCATTACTACCAGTTTCGGGGACTACCAGAAGTACAATTTAAATCACTCGAAATATAACACATTTTTGGTAGATTTTATAGGAATGTCGTTATATGTACCATCACGGTTTTTTACATTTAATGATTGGGTTTAAAACCTCTTGGTTTTGAATTCTTTCAGTCGGAAGTATATCCTTGTTACGTGCATTATTTAATGGGTTTAACCATTGACATATCCATTAATAATTAGGTTGTTTTAGCATTAAAATGCCATGTAGGTATGCGAATATGATCATGGTTAATGTACATATATTGTTGTGATTATACAGTTTTAAATGTTTACATAAACTTATTAATTTACGTTAAACATATTATTGTTACTGTGTTCATCGTTTGGAATAGGTACATGAAATAGTATTATACAACTATACGAAATGCCAATACGAAAATCGTGTAGCTTTTATCGTAGCCTTTAATTTCCCTCCAGTAAATCACTAATGTTTTGTTTTGATAGCATTTGTCCCTTTGGTCATTTCTGATTATTGATCTTATCAATGTTTGAATCTACTCTTGAATGTCACAGACGTCGTTTCATAATATTACAACAAAGGTTAGTTCGATGGCGTCTGTTAAATTCAACATTATTCTAAGACATTTGATTAGACTGCGTAGGACAATACTAAACACCTGTTCTACGTGCCCTACCGACCAATACTTTTGAAATGCGAATTTTGTTGTTCTATTTTGTCATTTTTGTCATTCAATTTAAACAACATCGAATTTGTTCGAAAATTTTGAATATCTAGAGAACTGTTTGGTCATTTTGAACATTTACCCACATATTCAGGCAAATAGAGTCCGACAATCGATGTCTATCTGTAAGGTTTGTCCAATCGTAAAATATGGATTATTTTCTTTGCCTTACAGTAAAATATAATTGTGTATGATAAGAGGTTCTTATCTGTTAAGAGGTTTTTATCTGCTATCCCAGAGGTAAGCTTATTTGCTGTTGTGAGAAATAATAATCTCAAAAATATATAGGCAAATTCAAGTGAAGATCCAAAACCAATATCATCCTAAAACCTTCCGACGTCATTATACGTAAATGGATCATGTGAAAAGTATTGTTTAAAGGTACCCCCCCCCCCCCCACATCCCCTTCCCGGCTATAATACTGGATTTACCTATAATTTGTTTCAATGAAATAATTAAAATTGGCCTAGGACAATGTTAGAGCAAAAAAGTCACATTTTCAATCAGACAAAATGCTACTTGATATTCAACTGCTTGTACATTTTAAGTTCGGGAAAAAATAAGGGGAATCACCTTTGATAGAGCCCGTCGTATGGTAAACTCAATTGACGTGATAATCTAGTCTAAGTCATTCATAGATTGTCTAACCCTGTGGAGGCAATTACAATAGATTTATAAGTGGCTTAGTCAAAACCAAGACTGTATCGATACCAAGCCTCAGCAAATGTTATACATTCTGTTAACTGATTTAGATTGTTTTATGCAATCCGGAGTTATCCTACGTCTTATGTAAAAGGTGTCCCTAAAAGTTGGGTGCAAGTTTCAACTAAACTCCAGATACAGTTTGTTTGATCTACTTTTCTTTAAGCTATACCTAGACATGCTTGTTTGACCATGACATGGTAGCTAATTATCTGTAACACCTTTATCCACAACACGTGTTTATATGCCGTGGTTGATTATATTTATCATTGGATTAGTTAAACAATTTCAATTATCAACGGCATTTAAAGATAAACTTAATCATATACTGCTAGCACCGATACCCAAACAAAGCAGGCAATGTCTTGCTAGACGTCCCGTAACTCAAGTGCGCATGCTCAAATCAATTAAAATACGTTGTAGCTATCACGGTTTATTCCGTACGGGACGTGAGGCAAGATATAGCCACAAAGCAATAGTATGGATAAGAGAATAACCACATTGAACGCGTTCAACATTTTTAAGAGACACCCTGTATAGAAGCCGTCATGTAACAGGTGTTTCGTGAAAATGTCAATCAACTTCACTAATTAGCATTTGAATGAAGTGCCAATATGTTATATATATATACAACGTCCACGATATCCACAAAAAGGCTATACCTTTTTGACATTTCCTGAGGAATTCAATCAGCGAACTATTGTTAGTGGATCAACGTGTGGGCGTACATCAGTCATTCCGGTGAAACAACGTGTTAACTTCTCTTCGTATACAAGAGAGAAAGAATGCATTCATATTTGGAATCAAGCCAGTAAAAAAGTGATGCCTGCCATTTTAGTTCATATATGTAGATTCTACCTTTTCCTTCATGACTACGGCGCGCCACTGCGCATATCACGTGATCACAACAGATCATTATATTCACCTATGGTATACCATGGTCTGATAAGTCCATGGGTATACACAACGCAACCAACAATCCGCATCGTCTATCATGATGACAATATTGTACCTTTTTAATAATTCCTGTACTATTTTGGCAGCTGTGATGCAGCTGTAGCTTAATACAATCAATATGCCAATAACTAGGCAGCAAATAGGGTTAATGGTCAGAAATAAATAGGTTGATGACAATTGGGTATCTCTGTAGGGTTGGATGAAGCAACAATTGCAGGGAATATCATAAATCCAAAGAGCGCCACCTACCGACCGTTTTAGTGGACGACTCAAATCAGTCATCCGCTAGTATGCTAGTATCAGATCGGGGTGAGCTCACTTCAAGGTATTCATTTGGACATACTTCACACACACTGCAGAATATACAGGAATTGTGTTTAAATGCATCATTACGGGTGCTCGTATAATTAAACAGGAACTTAAATAACACATCGCGTTAATGGATGCGCCCATGATGTCAACATTGACACTGAGTGCTCCTTCGGAATAACAAAAATGTACAAGGTGAGTTGACATTCGTAAGATGTGTAAGTATGCACATATTTTACCAGATGCATTATAATTCATAGTGTGTTTGCTTTATGGAAGTATGTGTATAGATTCGGGGTATGGACAATTTATCTTTCGATCAGTATTCACGCGCGGCTTTTAGTTTATATACGAGTGCATAGTGTGGGTTGCATTTGCATTTTGATTGAGTGAATTATGTTTTTCATTCAAATGTAGACGATACTCGAGGTGAAGTTTGTCTTGTATTTGGTAGAATTATGCCAGGACATTCACCTCTAATCGTTCATGAGCGTGATATAATAATCATGACTGTTTCTTTAATCAACTATATATGATATGCATCACGAACCTCATTTGATTCGTGCTTTAGATTTGGTAAGGCTATAAATATTTATGAATTCAGTTTTTGTAATGCAGCAGTATATATTATAGCAACAAAGCCTTTTATCAATGTATCTTTAGGCCCCTTGCAATTAAATGTGAGTTTACTGTTGCCCGCGCGCGTCTAAAAGTCACCCGCGTGATATATGTAATATTGCAATACTTCCGGGTTGGGAAAACATTTCTGGGAAGTAAAAAACTCTGCACGAAACTTGCAATTGTCGCTTTGTATTGAAATGTGTGCATTTGAAGCATATTCGTATAGGCACGGCAATTGATTACTCGCAGTCGCTTCTGCGCATGACGTCACATCAAAACATTGCCGAGTTATTATTAGTTTTTGCCTAGCGTCCGCAAAGTCGTACCGCCGAACTTCTTTGGAGTTTCCTAGTGCATTCTGGGTAATATTTCAGGTTTGTTTACGATCGCCATCTTTAAAATTCTTCGAGCTAGCGTAACGAATTTTGTTCTACAAACGTCGAATATCTCATTAATATTCATATTCAAAATAGGGATGCAAATATGAATAGATTCCATTATAAAAGAAGCAAAATGCAAAGACAAGGCAGTAGGTGGTGGTAGGACATAATTAACAGCATTTGAATTGTATTTGTACCTTGGATAATAGTTAACAACGCCGACAATATTAAATCAGGTGACTTCACCCCAAAATATTACAATATTAATATTAAATAGTCACCTCGTCCTGGTTTTCAAAAACGCAACAGTAAACTCACATTTAATTGCAAGGGGCCTTTATTAAATAACACTTTCTACGCGGCAGTCATCTGCAGAATGTCGTCTGCAGACGACAGTTCCAAAATGTTTCAAAATCTTTGGAATCACCATGAGAAATGCATTATAATAAGTACGAACATGCTAACTATTCGTTCAGTAATACTTGCGATAGACTTTGAAAGTTGGGAAAGGTGTCTGAAAAATCTTGTATGTATAATATGGTAAAACTAATAGCCACGTGGAAAGTCTTCATGTGGGATGTGAATGCTCTTGTGGTTTAATGAAGGATTTTAATATCAATGAACGAATCTGAGAAAATCACATATAAATTTTAAAATGTGCATACAATTTATCGTTGTACTTTCTTATATCCATTATAATGTGATTCCCAAGAGGGAAGCGTTCAAGTCGTTTGTTGTATTCATAAAAATACCCACAGCTTGTAATAATTAAAGATATTATCATAGGTGTCATAAAATTGTATCATCTTCATATTCCATTCAGTACTCGAATTTCACCAAATATATAATTGAAATGCATGTGGTTATTTTTTAGTATCATATTCAATATTTCCCTGGCTCCGAATAGAATACGATATCCTTTTGTGCAACTTTAATAGAAATCGTCTTTCAATTTCCGGAATTCGTAGTTAAAGCACCGCCCATGATGCATATGTACTATTTTGCTATTACCTTTGCTTAGCCTGAAATTATTCTTTGCCTGCCCAAACGAACATATTGTGGGATAGTGTTTGAAATATTTTGTGTAGACGAAACATAGCAATACCCTTCTTTTTAAAATTAATTTGTAATTTGTAATACCACGATAGACAATTATAATAGATTTGCCTGATAAAACGTATGAATTATTAAGAAAATGTGGACTGATAAACATTTATAAACGCGATTTAAATGTCAAAATGCATAGACAAAAATTATGTTCTAGAGAAAGAACAATACTTCAAATATTTTATATTTTACTTAAAATAACCACCAATGAAATGATGTATCAATAGGTGTTTGGCTTTCGAAAGTAAATAAGTAAATATGATAAAGCTACGCGTGACATAGCTCGCCATAGCACACCTTCTATCACCTGCTTGAAGACCGATCATGGGCCACGGTTTTGTAATGTTGCTGGATTTGTCATAATATAAGCAATGCGTTCTGTTTATCCACACAGTGATACAAGCTGAATATGAATTTTTCCAATAACATTGAAGCGATAAAATATTTGAATTCAATTAAACACGTATGACTGAATCGGAGTAAATATATAATAAAACTGTCCACCAGGACCTCAATCAATCATCGCATTTTGATTAAAGAACAGACGAAAACAACGTTGAATTTATTTCATTGATCCAATTAAAGTGTACAGTTCCCTCGATTAGTCTCATTGCTATCGGCAAGGTTCATCGACCTCCATTCACCAGTATGTCGAGGTCATGAAACCCGTGTAGTGTGGGGTTGATATCTCGAGCTGAGTAAAATCATGTAGTTTTAAAGATGATTAAGCAGTTACATGCAGTTACATATCACACCAGCCATTGAATAGTTTAGGTGTGAGGGGTTTCTTCTATAATAAGAGTCGGTCATTATAAAACATAATGCGATTATGTCAACTTCCATGCTGTAACATTATGAATGTCAACTGACATAACAACTGTAAATGTTACATTTAAACATATTTTAGAATCAGGTAAGTGCCCGCACTACTGTGCAATAGACTTTTTATTTAGTCTGTAGTAGACAAGGGGCAGTCTACGTTATTTCCATTGGTTAAGGGGCAGTCCTTTGGAATAGGTTCTATTAGAGCCAAATTTATATTAGGCCAGCGGCAACTTACGTTTAGAGCTCTTTTCAGAGCCACCATCTCTGTTCAGTGGTCAAGGAGCAGTCCATCTGAACGGCTCTTTTCAGAGCCATCAATATTTTACAAGTAGGAAATGGTCTCTTACTCTCAAATAGTCGGGCAAGGGGCAGCCCAATGATGATAAAATAGAAGTGGCAATCTCTATGTTTTGTTTAATATTATAATAATTTGGTCCTGAAGAGGTCAGAGCTAATCCTGACGAAAGCTTGACAGTTGGCGAATCCGTTAAAACTTATATTATGAATACCCGTGAAATGAAAAGCCTATATCACACATTTTAGAATAATCACGTAGATACGATTGTAAAAATTCGTGAAATAACCTACCAATAAACTGCGTGAACAATTTAGTTGTTGTTTTTTATCCAAGATATATGAAATCTCAAACATTTCCTCACAAAGTTCAAGGAAGTCAATAATTAAAAGTACCAAAAAAGTGCAAGGCGGTCAATAATTCAAAGACAATCAATAACATAACACACAGCAGATTTTTTCCATTACAAAAATGAATTGGACACATTTTGAGCGGGTCTGTAATTAAGTTATCCGTGCTGGTAAGGAATGGCTGATGTCGCGATTGTGAAATTACTTATATAAGTTCACTCAACAACGTGAAATATTTTATCAGGATTAGGGTTAGGGTTAGGGATGATTGTGATGAAGATTCTATTTTTTCTCCCCCGCTGTAGTGTATACATAGATTATTTCCAGACATAAACGCATTTTAGCTTTTACTTCCAGCGCGAAATTCTGGGCGGTATGTGAAGTAGAAAAGCTTTAATAAGGTAGGGTGTCTCAAAATAAATTGCAGCGCTTCATTAGGTGATCGTAACTTCCCGAATAAAAGTTGGAGTAGAACATTGAAACGACAAAATAAAGGCAAATTAGTTGGCTAAAATCGCGAAAACAGCGTTTGATTCGGTTCAGTAATTACGAAGAAATGAGCAATTACGTAAAAGTAGTCGAAGAACACTTCCATCCAAGGTTGGTCACTTACTCATTCTTTTTTCAATTAGCCAGCACTGTTGTCTACTTTTCTTCATATTATTAGAGTAATAATAGATCATGACATTCATAACACCAATCAAAAACAATACAACTCATTGTAAGGAGAGAGATTACGATTGACTCTTTTAATCTTAAGAGAACTATAAAAGTCTCTTGAGAAAGAGAATAAAATGGTTGAATTGGAGTTCAGGCTATTAGGGAGGATTTTTAAACGTGAACAAAACGATAACTTTGGTGAGCAATATTATGTTGAACTTTGTTAACAACTGGCATATTATTATTTAGAATAAAAGAAAAAAAGAGAACAAAAACAAAATGTAATGAATGTTATCTTTGAGAGAGAAGTATTGATTAATTGATTGTCTGTGCTGTCTGAATCACTCAGTATAAGCAAACTTGGATGGAAGTGTTCTTCGACTACTTTTACGTCATCGCTCATAATTACTGAACCGATTCAAACGCGATTATACCTTCAAATTATAGCCAACTAATTTGCCTTTATTTTGTCGTTGCAATTGTTCTATTGCAACTTTTATTTAGGAAGTTATGATCACCTAATGGAGCGTTTTATCTTCGGCGTAGATCAAACTTATTTCAACGATAAGACTTTATAACACTCTTGCACATGATTTGGTAATGGCGCTTAAGTACATTGCATTCGTTCTTAAGAGCTTTCTAAAAGGACCCGTTTTAATCAAACTATTTCCGAAGGGTGAAAAGGAATATGTTACTTGAAATGAGATACTGGTTTTTTTTCTCGCAAGTACTCTTTTTTGGAAAGTAATCTCTAGATTCACCATGATTGCCAAGGATGGTATATTGCCTGTTATGTTATCTTCAAACAAATATTTGATCACA
This sequence comes from Ophiura sarsii, assembly GCA_035610835.1. Classification (NCBI taxonomy): domain Eukaryota; kingdom Metazoa; phylum Echinodermata; class Ophiuroidea; order Amphilepidida; family Ophiuridae; genus Ophiura; species Ophiura sarsii. Next base: position 14,616,103 of record CM069448.1, on the reverse strand, counting down.
TGCTTAGCGGAATCTCCAGGATTTTCACTTGTATTTTGTAAACTTTACAAATCTTATCAAATCTCGGCGATTTCAATGGATATTTGCGTAAAGTGTTTTGTTGCCAGTTAATTTTGCATACTTTTCTCAATGAATGATCAAAGCGATATGGTGTAGTTCCCATGAGACCGCTAGTGTGGATACTACTCCCTTTTCACTATGAAACATCAGATAAGCCAGGCAAAGTCACACTCCTAAAGTCAATCAGAAACCCAACCTTAGGCGTGTAACCAGTAACTCACACTCTCGCTAACGAATAAATAACAAATTGAATTACATACTTTCAAATGTAAAAAGTGCCTGGGCGCGCGCTATCGTGCCTGGGCACATTGCTTAAAGGCACTAGACTTCTAGAGAAAAGTGGGTTCTTTCATTCTCATATCAGATAATTATCATAGTGTCTCACTGAAGCTTGGGTTTTCTAGAGGTGAAACACCTTTCTGTATGTGCAGAAAGGGATACTTGAATCGCTGTAAGACTAGCTACTATGATGTTCCCCAGAGATATTGACATGTTTTGATGTGTTGTATCATAATCATTCTTAGCTTGTCACTAACATGAAGCTTAAACCTATGTTAAATTGGACATTTCGGCATGATATGAAATATTAATTACTCTTTAATGGCACGGCTCATATTAAGATTTACGATGCGTCTGTCTTACTATGGATTGCACTAGGATATCAACCATAGTAGCGGAAATTAGAATCAATCTTGTTAGGGTAATGAACTTATAAAGAGTCTATTCTCTTTGATTACTGTGCAAATTATGGTTTAGATGAGTTGTTTTGATAGCAGCATTTATCAAATTAAGATGTTATATGTAGAGAACATGCAACACCATAAAGTTTGTTATGAATCTTCATACTTCGTTAAAGGATATATGAGAGACCAGATCGAATCTGTACATAAACTGTAAGAAACAATGTCTAGCATATTAATTAGCAAAGTTAAACGTTCTATCTTGACACAAGATATTGACGGCTGCTAACCGAAAAGGGGAATCATGGAATTATGATGGTCAAAAGTAAACAGACGGAGACATTTTCGCGCGCATGTGTCCAAAAAATTGAATATTTTTGGGAAGAAGCTTGTTTAAGACTGGTGTCAACCCTGTTTGGCGCCAAATTATCAAGTGCCAAAAATGGCACTTTTTGGTCAATATTTTCAAAACAAACAAATTTTAAGCCAAAAAAATAAATTCGCTCCTAGATAATTGACTTTAGATGATTTTGGTGAAATTTTGGCATTTTTAATCAAAAACTGATATTGTTAGGTTGTCTGAAAAATTTTGACGCCAAAAAGGTGATATTTTGGCAAAAAATGTAAAAATCACTAATTTTAGTAAAATTTGATACCAAAAATGGATTCTCTGACTCATTTCATTACAAAAAATGTATACTTTTATGTACATCACATTTATAATTTAAAAGTTACAGTGCTTGATAAATTTGGCGCCAAACAGGGTTGACACCAACCTTAAAACAGAAATTTCCCTCAATCATAGCAAAAATATATGTAAAGTCGAACATTTTCGAGCGCTACGCGTGCATTACTTTTGTCGCAAACATGGTGTCGGTTCACATTCATTTCTTGCCCACCCAATTATGAAAAACCGAAATACGCCACTGACCCGATTACGACGTCTCATTTCCAAAGGGTCAAGTTCACCAAATCTGGGTGTTATACTTGGTGTAAGAAAGCAGCGCCTGAACAATCAAGGTAATTTGATCCTAACACTATATGCGGCAGTCGTCTGCAGACGACAGTTCCACAATTTCACAAATGTCAAAAGTATTGAAATTCATCTCCATATTTGGAATCACCATGAAAAATCTGTTTTGTATTATGATAACACTAATAAAGTACACATTTATCACAACGTATCCATTAAAACAAAGTTTGATAATGTTTTGTCACAAACGGTGCCCATACATTTTTTTTGCATACGTAGAGCGTCAACGAAATTACCGATAAACACTACATTTTCTGAATGCAACAATTCATTTTATTTAATAATTTAAATTCACTTCTGTACCGCCGCCTCATCTCGACATACGCGGGGAATAGCATAACGAAGCAGGCGTATCGAGTGTCATTGAATTGTTGAAGAGGTTGAATTCTCGAAGAATGATGTGAAGTGTCCGATGAGAATAATGTCTATATTACACTTTCGGCGTGTGTTCTGTAACACTTGACCTAATTGCCTCGATACTATACTATACTAAGCTATTATGGATCATACATTGCTAGTTCTCAGTGTATCTGACATGCACGGGTGGAAAATATTCTTTTACCTTTTAAAATGAGTCTAACGTGACGATACTTTACTTGCTTATGTATGTGCCAGACCCCCTGTGGGGCAATTTAAAAATGAAACTTCTGATATTCGATGTAATTGGGTTTCTATTATCGCTTTTGAGAAGAATCACATACAAATGGTACATTTTGTGAAGCATTTTATGACACGCATGAGGAAATATAAACATTAAACAAAATCGTTATTGTATACCTTTTTAATCTGGAACAATTCTAAAGGTAAATACAGTTGGCTTGCAACCATTGGCTTTTCAGGTGTTGTGCCATTTATTAAATTTCTATATAGGTGTATGATCACATGGATTTCAGGGAATTGCACGAATGGACTGAAGGACATGAAACGAATTAGTGGATAGTTTGAATTAAATTCCATGGTTAGAAGCGAATAGCTTTTATCTTATTAAAAGTATGATTAATATTGAATCACATAAAAAGCAGAGATGTGGTCGTGATATTGCAATTTTCTTTTTGCTCATCAAGGTGGGGTCAAGTATTTTTAGCTTGTTTGATTTTCTATGCATTTTCCTAAATTTTATGTAATTAATATAATTATTTTTGGTAGTATTTCAACGAAATTACTAATGAAAACAGCATTTTCTGAAAGCAACAATTCGTTTCTATTTAATGATTTGAATTCACTTGCCTCATTGCAAGCATTTTATATACGAAATACGCGTGGAATAGCATAGCGAAGATGTAAATTATATTGAATTGTTGAAAAGGTTGAATTCTTGAGGAATGATGTGAAGTGTCCGATGAGAATAATACTGTCTATATTACACTTTCGGCGTGTTTTCTATAACACTTGACCTAAATGCATCAATAATATACTATAATAAGCTATTACGGATATATTGCCAGTTCTCAGTTTATCTAACATGCACAACGGGGGAAATGTTTCTATTACCTTTTAAAATGAGTTAAATTACGATCCGTTACAGTCAGTATGCAGCCGCGCTCAAAGTCGTGGTTTTTCTAACCCACTCACAGCGACCCGGAAGTACTCACCCGTAGCGATACCGCTTCGTAGTTACAGTTGACCTCATGATAGCACGATGTAACTGAGCTCTTTTCATGATTATAATCACACATTTCAAAAACATTTGCCATGAAATTGTAAAATAAAAAGGCATGTGATGCATATAATATATCTAGTATTATCTGTGAACTTCATGACATGTTGTATTTTCGGTGCAAATTATTGCAATCACACAGACCGAATTCAAGAAAAAAATGACTAAACTAAAGCCAAATCCACGGTAAAAAAGTCACTTCTGAAGAATCAGGCACCAATTTTATCCATGGTATCATAATATTCATAGTCTTTTGTTTGTAACTAGAAACATGTTTAAAATGTTATATAATTATTTAGTCCGGTCAAGTGAATGGTTATAATATAGCTCCTCGAATCTTGTCTCGAGCTAAATTCATATCGTACCGTCGATGGAATGTTGATGAAGTGTTTAAATCTCACGGATATAACTAGTTTCGCTTGATAGCTCAGATGGTAAAGCGTTCTCTTGGAGAACGAGAGGTCTGGGGTTCGAAATCCATCCTTCTGCTCTGCACAATTTCATATGATATTTTTTTCTCGTCAAAATCATTTTTCACAATTTCATCCCACAAAATGCATGAATTCGGACGTTTTCATCGCAAAAACGGTATTTTTTTCCCAAAATTTCAATAATGAATTCAAACCCGGGCATGAAAATGAAGCGCGGGCGGGTAACGGGAAACTAAAAATCAAGTTGGCGAGGCCTAACGGGAGATCGTAAGTTTCGTTTTCTGACCGAAAATCGGTGAAAATCAGACTCGGTTTTTCTTATCAAAAAAGAAGTCGGGCATCAATGTTTTTGATATGAAATTAAAGCTTAAAATTCCGTTAGTACGGAAATTGCTCTTAAAATATCGTACGAATTTTAGTCCGGTCAAGTGAATGGTTACAAGAAGCAAAGTCCTAACCTCCTCACTAATCTAATTACTCTATGTACTATAAACTTAATCACAATACCCTTGAGCCTGTGTTCTTCATGCCATGGCCTGTGATTTATTGAGACACATGTGAGATGTGATGTTGTGACATTTGCTATCTTTGAACTTGAACTTCTGGCACTGATGTATACGTGGAAGATCATGAATTGATGCGGTTTGCAACAGTAACAGTTATGGGTTTCACTCTATTAACTCGGGAGGTAGATTTCTACCTTGGTCATGTGACCGTAACAAGTGAGTAACATAATTCACTTCTTTTGGATTTGTACACAAAGAAATCTCCATATTAGATCCGTTACATGCTTCTAAATATTCGATGTAATTGAGTTTCTGTTATCGCTTTTGTGACAAATCACAGACAAATGGTACATGTTGTGAAGCGTTTTATGAGGAAATATCAATAACAAATCTTTATTCAATGTAGGTCAATGAAGCTATTTTAATTCCTTCATTGCATTGACTTGCCTTGAATAAAGAGTTAAAAACTTGTCTACTCCATGTCTGGAACTGAGATTACGATCCGCTGACAACGATATGTTTTCGCATTCATATATTTTTTTCATAAATGAACCATTCTTACACGTGTTCAATTCATGACAAACAGTGCCGAGTTTAAATAGACAAACTATAACCTGAGATAATTCTAAAGGCAAATAAATATGCCTTGCGACCATTGGCTTTTGAGGTGTTGTGTTTAACTGTTAGCTATTGATATCTGTCCGCTGCTAGGTGTATATCACATACTTACGGATTTCAGGGAATTATACGAATGGACTTGAGGAACATGGTTAGAAGCGCTTATCAAAGGAAAAGTTTCATATCTTATTAAAAGTATAATATCTATTGAATTAAATACATAGATGTTGTCGTGATATTGTAATTTCCTTTTAGCTTATCAAGGTGGGTTCAAGGATTTTAGCTTTTTTGATTTATCTATCCATTTCTCGGAATTATATGTATTTATTCTAATTTTTCAGTGATATTGATCTTTATTATTGTCGTTTTCTTTGCAAGAAATCACGCGTAAGCTTTCTATTTATAACACGAGAGGGACCTGTCCTGATAAAACCGTGATCCACACAATAATCATTCACTTCTCTCCACGTTATGAAGTGTCCATATCATAAAATCAAACAAGTTTGAATATAAATGTTTGTGAACATCTCTAACTGTGTCTATCACGATACTGCATTCGACAACACTTCATCTTTCTTTCGATGGGCTGCACTTGTGCAATTGTGAGCAGGTACTTAATACAGCAATACACTTGACACTGTAGTAAGAGTGATACCTGCACCGCCTCCCTTAAAGGCCCATTTTGTAGCATTTGAACATCTGTTTCTGTTTATTTGAATTAAACGCTATTGAGGACAACTCCTATATGATAGAATTAGGATGATATCCACGACAATTCCACACCGGGTATATTTAATCAATTGCAACTACCTCATGACCAACGTGGGACCTGATGAAAATGATACGTTAAGTAACATCCACGTATAGCAATACAAAAACTGTGACACTTTGGACCTTTTTGTGGAAGCTATTTGATCATTTCATTTTTCAATTTGTTTGCACATTTTGGAAATGTTAGACAAATTAAAACGTACAGAAATGGTTTCAAACCGGTAAAGAAATTTTAAAAAGAACTTCAACTATAATTTCGACTCGGTTCATCCGGTAGAATAGGGTGTTGTTGTTTGTTTGTTTTTGTTTTGTTTTTGCTTGGGGGGGGGGGGGGGGGGGGGGGTCAACCTACCCTTCCATTTTAATAGTAAAACACAACACCGATAGAAGCACCACTAGAAACCACCAGTTTTAAATCAAAATTGGGCGAGATATCGAAACTTAACTATTTGAGGGGAGTGGGTCTTTAACGTTGTATCATAATTAGTGGTTGACGACGATTGCGTAGGTGTTCCATATAGCTACTGATCACCACTTTGCCTTGGGGCGCAACCGCAGAGACGAAACTCAATCCCCAACTGATAACCTAATTTGCGAAATTTAACAATTTAAGTAAATCACGCAATAATAAATAGCTACGTAGTGATGCCGTGACGATGTTGTCATCTTTGTATTAGTTCTTTATAAAATAAAATAATAATGTAAGGGATTCTTAATTTATTGACGAATTTAGAAAGATAAAGGGTATTTATATGAAAATGATGTAAATCTGTTTATTTACTCATATACCGGTATTCGTTTATTTAAAATGGAGGAACATTTTGTTTTATTCCAGTTTTACCAGGGCGGGTCAATATGTAATGAAAGTGATCTTGTTATAGGACGCATGGGTGATTCTATTGAGAAATAGTGTGATCAATACAAAGTATGAGCCTTTGTCTTCTAAGCAATACACTTTTGGAAGTTTTAGATACCATTTGACGTTATTAACATAAAAACAATAGCTATCAACCACTGACTGAAATCTTTCAATATTTGGCTGGACATGTAATAGGTTGAAAAAACCAAGGATATCGAAAATTCTAAAACAGTATATTGTTTGAAATTCAAAGGTTCAAGCTTTATAAGATTACCATGATTACACTATCTTTCAATGGTATCGCGCATACGTCTCATAACAACATAACTTTCATTCCATATTGACCCATCCTCCTAAATAAAAGCCGTGTATTTTATGGAATCACATAAACATATTGATAAATATTATACAGTACATGTAATAATTATCAAGTTTATAACCAGGTAACTTCGTTACGTGTCCACCGTGGCTGCGTGTACGTGAAACGTGTTGTGGTGGAGGGTGATGATTTCGAGTTGGATGATTCAGTAATCCAACAAAATTGTGGACCCGTCAACATGAATACGATGAGCGTGTCCGTAATCTGCATGTACCTCGAAGGCCTCAGCCAAGCTATGACATGTATGGGTTAAAGCTTTGAGAGAGTCCAAAGAATAAATGCAAGATATACCAACTGGGTGTGGGGAAACAGGTAATACCAAAATAACAAGGCATAATAAAATGATAAAATAGTAAAATATACTAAGGCAAGCAAATAGAATTGCTGTGCAAGTGCACTTAAACAAATAACAAAACAACACAGATATGCACTGGGACAAGCATTAAAAAGTGCTGAGCGTAACATAAAGACCGCCGTTTCAAATGGATATACCACCCTTCATCATGGATAAAATATAAAAACAAAAGTAGTAAGAACTATAAAGAACATAGTGAACTAGATAAGTTCATGAGTTTATTTAACGAGTTATATAAATATTAAGGACTCTCTCATCAGTGGTAAATTAGATGTCTAGTAGGCAACATCACTTACTGACATTGTGCTATAATTATAGTGAGGAACTCATCTAGTTCACTATGTTCGTTATAGTTCTTACTACTTTTGTTTGCATATTTTATCCATGATGAAGGGTGGTATATCCATTTGAAACGGCGGTCTTTATGTTACGCTTAGCACTTTTTAATGCTTGTCCCAGTGCATATCTGTGTTGTTTTGTTATTTGTTTTAGTGCACTTGCACAGCAATTCTAATTGCTTGCCTATGTTATAGCGCATGCCCTCCCGATTGCAGAATAACCAACTGCAAAAGGTTAATGGGATCTGGGTTAATCTAGAGTTGAGATATGTTCATCCCAGAAAAAATAAAAAATAATATTACTTAGGGACAGTTGACGTCTGTTAGGAACCTACCATTCGACCTCAAGGGAGAGGCATGGAGTTTACGCTTTAATAAATGTTACCATTTCCCCAGAAAAGTACAGTGTGGCTACAAAAACGTCTTGAATGGGGGATGAGGACAGCTTGCCAAGAGGCTTACAATCATGTACTTACAGTAGATTATGAATACTTTTCTAAAGATAAAATACGATGAAGAAGGGAAAAAATTAATTTCCGGTGGAAAATGTAATATTCTGGTGCCGCCGGCGATATTCTCTCGTGAAAACGCAATAATATTTTAGCGATCTATTAAACGCGTGGACTATTTATTTACCTCATCACTCCATTACACTACGCGTGTATGAGTTGTCCCGTGTAATCGGCAGGTGCATTTGTTTTGCTATTTGATTGCTTATATAAATCTGCTCAATTAAATTGTAAATAAATGTCATATGATATTAATCAAACGTTATGGCGCGAGAGAATTGACGAATGATGTGGGAAGGTCGGGTATTATACTTTAGTCCACTTTTGAATTGTCATTATTGGTGTTCCAAATACCATGACCAGACATTAGATTGGGTGAGCTATTTAGGGCTGATGTAACGGACAGTATACAGGTATAGGAAAGGCAGTTCTTGTTTGACATCAATATTTATGTTCACTGAAATCGTATGTTTGGGTTGTTGTAAACAAATGAGAGTTAAATTGCATACGTCCCGATATCATTGTTATTGGGTTTTTGTCATTTCTCATGAAATGAAGAGACGCGCATGTATCGACTAAATTCAATTCATACATTATTAATTCATTATTAATTAAGAAATCAAACGTGGCTGTATTTCAAAGAATATCAACTTGATTTGATACCAAAGAATAACTCTGTATGGCTGGATGTCGACTAAACTAAAACAAAATTGTGCGTTAAATAATTTATGTGGTCATGGTGGTCGGGCATTGTGTTGCTTGTTTCCCGGTTCGGTTCGTTTCCGTATATTGATATAGTGGCATACAAAACTCGACATCGGCGAAGTCATAAGACTTTTGTATTCATACTGTACGATTTATATCCTGGTTATGATATAACTGATTCCTCTTTTTCAATGAATCCTGTAACGTGCATACCCCGTGATTTCGACAGGGAATCATAAATATACACGTTAGTAGAATTATTAGTTTCCGAAATGTTTTAGAAATCGATTTTGGTAGCACTTGAGAATGTTTGCGGTGGAATGCATATTATTCTAGTTATTGTTATTGTAACGATTAAATTAAAACGACGTTTCACCCGAGCACACAATATCCTGATAAATCATATTTCCTCTTAATACATGTACGATGTTCCTAAAAGAACAACAATAATAATAATAATAATAAAAATGGATTTACTATAGCGCCCAATGCAAGGAGCCTCTGGGCGCTTCACATAACAATATTACAAAAAGAAAACAACATAATCAACCTAAAAACCATAAAATATTATAAATAATTGCACATTATACAAGCAGGGAAAACACAACAATTGGTGCACCACGTCTCTCTTTGTATGCTTGCAAATCGATGATTCAAGAGATGCAGACAGAAAAGAGATGTCTACACGTCAAGAACCATGATCGCAGATAGAAAAAGAGACGTGGGCATAAAAGAACATTTTGATATTACATCAAAACAACATTTCATAAAAACAAGAAAAGGTATTAAGAACCAATCAAATACATAAAATAGGTAGTCTATAATTAATGTACATGTACAAGCAACAAGGAGATAAAAACTCATTATATTACACACTTAAAAACTACAAGAGATAAAATATGTGTGAAGACAAAATGCGACCAGCACAAAGCGAATTATTTGATTATTTGATTTCAAGCACGTACACTCTCAACATGGAGCTACAGCGTCCCATTCCCTTGATAGAACAGATCTATCTTAGAATAAGGGCTGTCCATTTTGAGACATAATATCATCAGACAAGATAAGTAATTGGCCAAATTGATGATTATCTATAATTAAAATGCAGGCTTCATGTGTGATTTATATTACGTTCTGCTAATGTTTGTCGTGAACAAAATCTGAGCTAATCTTGACAATTGCTTGTCAGTTTACCTCAGTTTAACTTTGTCGGACAGTAAACTAGTGTTTATACCTGGAGTCTGAATGTCGATGTGAACTCTTTGCAAAAGTTTACAACTTTAGTTTGTTGCATTTATTCTATGCATCTAAGGTGAAAGTTAACACGAACTGTGTCAGGGCCGTCAGAAGGGGGGGGGGGGTGCGTTGGGTGCGGACGCACCCCCTTGAAAATCTCTTCTTTTTTTTTTAAGGTAAAAATGGCGTTTTTCTTAGTTTCAAATTTCAATGGATAGTAAAACTACTCATAAAACATTGACTACAGTGCTTTTTGGACTGCGAAATTTTGTGTCCGTGCGAATTTTTTTGACTCCACCCCCCCCCCCCCCCCCCCCCACCCCCCCCCCCCCCACCCCCCCCCCCCCCCCCCCCCCCCACTTACGTGAAATTCACGAGGTGACTGACTTGGGGCAACCTTTTACGAAAAAAAAACCTAGCTACGCCACTGCTTCCGGTAAAAAATCGTGAAAACGCACCCCCCTTGGGCAAAAGCTGCTGACGGCCCTGTGTGTATACTTGAATATATATGATCCTAATGCACTACAAAACATGTAACCGTTTATCATGGCACAAGACGAATAGCGAAGAGGCACACCATTGTAAACCAAACTGCTGCTTTGTGAAAGAATCCTTGTAGGTTTGTATGAACATTTTGCAAAACGTATAATGCTATTGCACGAGTTTTAATATGGTCTTGAGGGTACCAGATAGCTTAGAATTGAGTGCAATTGAAGGATACTTGAGAACTCATGAAATGTTTTAATGAAGTGATTAGCGAATGATTTGTTTTTGGATGAGTCTTTTCAGAAAAAAAACATAGCATACATTAGTACACATACAACATATCACTACGCTAAGAAAACATATCAGTCAATGATTATACTTTTTTTTTGTATTCTGAACAATTAAATGTTTTTGGTTCTGGTTGTGGTTATCATCAGTGAAAAATCTTTTCAAACATCAATGCTTTATAATAACTAACTGTTTGATAGCATCTGTGTACATGGCGTACGCGCACCCACTGTAGAAACATTTCCACTCGTTATACGAACGTAATATGGCGAAAGGCATTGGAATTCGGTTCCTTTTTTTGCTTGTTCGCCAAGGCGAAACTAGCATATATAGGCTTGGAATTGGTACGCGTATGTATGGCTCCGTTCCGAGTGTCACTTTGCACAGAAAACCTAATTGGTGTCACTGGTATAATATGCCAAACGATACTTTCATACGCTCATAATTGATGGACGAGAAGTGTGCCATCCGTGTCGATGGTTTTGATTGGACGAGAGATTGATATATCATCGCCAGTGAATATTAACCTGGGTAGGCGTTGTAACTGGTACTTATACCGAACATTGTATGGGCGGCCAATGGGGTTAAATATATTGAATATATAGGCCTACTTGGAATTTGTTAGAGATTTATAAATGATAACTTTTTTATAATGAATATTAATAAGTAATATGAATATTCATGATTAATTTGGGATCCTCTTGAATCATCTCGGTTATCTCGGTCAGTGGCGTAACAGCCGGGGGGGGGGGGGGGTAGGGGGGTCGCACAGTGCCCCCCCCCCCCCCCCCTGAAGGTGCTCAGCAGGAAATTCAAACCTACCCACCAGGAAAAATGGAGGGGAAGGGAAAGAAAAGAGAGAGAGAGAAAGGAAAAAGGGGAGGGAAAAGAAAAGGAAAAAGGAGAAAAAAAGGGAAAGAAATAAAAGAAGAAAGGGAAAGAAAATTTCGCCGTACAAAAAACACAACAGTCAACACATTGTTGACTGTTGTGTTTTTGTACTGCGAAATTTGTTACTGTGCGAAATTTTGTGACCGTGCGAAATTGTGACCTTGCGTAATTTTGTGACCGTGCGAAATTTTGTGACCGTGCGATTTTGTGAAGTTTTTTATATGAAAAATACGTTGATTTTCGTCTTATATAGGAAATCAGGTCCTGAGGAAATGTATATTATTACGTAATGTTTTGAGAAATTGTTTTCCAATTGATCATCAGAGAGTTATCTCTAGAACAGGTCTGCAACTGATTTTTGTCTGCATTATTATTTTTGAGTGATTTTTGGCCAGTTTCAGTTTAACCAATGAATGAATTTGTAGTAAGCTTACTTACCATTTTAAGCTTACAACTTCTGACTTTGATATTTCTAATCCGAGATTTTAACCACCCATAATCATGTTTATGGTGCTAGGGCATCTAGTACAACAAATGTCTTTTGATCACAAATCTGTTACTGATTATAGGTAGCTCAAATTCGTATCATAAAAAGCAAATAAAGCCCGGTTTAATAAAGGCACATTATATGATATTTGCCTATTTTTTCGGAATTGGTTGAAAAAAAACCACATTTTTCCTTGAGATTTCTACACGAATGTCATTTATGTTCTCAAATTGGTTGCGGATTGACCGTGCAGTGATACTGATATATGATACGTAGCTCAAACTGTGATATCGTCCTTTAAAAAGTAAATCAGGGCACATTATATGAAGATACTTTAGCATATGGCTAGTTTGTCCACAATTGAATTGGTCGGTAAAAAAACTGTTTTTCCTTGCGATTTCATAGGGAATGTCATTTATGACATCAAATTGGTTGCGGATTGACCGATCAGTGACACAGATATTATACGTAACTCAAAATGTGATATCGTATCCTAAAAAGCAAATCAGGGCACATATGATAGTTTGTCTATTTAGTCCCTAATTGGTAGAAGAAGACAAAAGTGTTTCCTTGTGTGATGTCAACGGCAACGCTATTTGTCGTCAAATTGGTTGCTGATTGACCGATCAGTGACACCGTCACCGATATCATACGTAGCTCAAAATGTGATATCATATCCTGAAAAGCAATTCAGGGCACATTATATGATATTTAGCCTATTTTGTCCGGAATTGGTTGGAGAAGAAAAAAACACGATTAGGTTTTGCGATTTCAATGTGAACGTCATTGTCGTCAAATTGGTTGCGGATTGACCGATCAGTAACACCGATATCATACATAACTCAAAATGTGATATCGTATCCTAAAAAGCAAATCAGGGCACATTATATGATAGTTTGTCTATTTAGTCCCTAATTGGTAGAAGAAGAAAAACAGTTTTTCCTTGTGTGATGTCAACGGCAACGCTATTTGTCGTCAAATTGGTTGCTGATTGACCGATCAGTGACACCGATATCATACGTAGCTCAAAATGTGATATCATATCCTTAAAAGCAAATCAGGGCACATTATATGATATTTAGCCTATTTTGTCCGGAATTGGTTGGAGAAAAAAATCATTGCGATTTCAACGCGAACATCCTTTATGTTGTCAAGTTGGTTGCGGATTGACCGATCAGTATAACACCGATATCATACGTAACTCAAAATGTGATATTTATCCTAAAAAGCAAATCAGGGCACATGATATGATAGTTTGTCTATTTTGTCCGGAATTGGTTGAAGAAAAAAAAATCACGATTTGGATTTGCGATTTCAATGTGAACGTCATTGTCGTCAAATTGGTTGCGGATTGACCGATTTGTGACACCGATATCATATGTGGCTAAAATGTGATATCGTATCCTAAAAAGCAATCAAGGCACATCATATGAAATTTTGTTTATTTTGTCCGCAATTGCTAGGAAAAAAACCTGTTTTCCCCGGCGATTTCAACGTGAACGTCATTTATGTCGTCAAATTGGTCGCGGATTGACCGATTAGTGACACAGATATCATACACAGCTCAAAATGTGATATCATATCCTGAAAAGCAAATCAGGGCACATAATATGATATTTAGCCTATTTTTCCGGAATTGGTTGAAGAAAAACCCAAATTTTTGCGATTTCAATGTGAACATCATTTATGTCGTCAAATTGGTTGCGGATTGACCGATTAGTGACACTGATATCATACGTAGCTACAAATGTGATATCGTATCCTAAAAAGCAAATCAGGGCACATCATATGAAATTTTGATTATTTTGTCCGCAATTGCTAGGAAAAAACCCTGTTTTTCCCGGCGATTTCAACGTGAACGTCATTTATGTCGTCAAATTGGTCGCGGATTGACCGATTAGTGACACAGATATCATACGCAGCTCAAAATGTGATATCATATCCTGAAATGCAAATCAGGGCACATTATATGATAATTAGCAATTTTTTTCCGGAATTGGTTGAAGAAAAACCACAATTTTTGCGATTTCAATGTGAACGTCATTTATGTCGTCAAATTGGTTGCGGATTGATCGATTAGTGACACTGATATTATACGTAGCTACAAATGTGATATCGTATCCTAAAAAGCAAATCTGGGCACATTATATGATATTTTCTGGATGCATGATATGGGAATTGCTCACATAAAACTCTAATATGTTTCACACTTGTTACAAGCATTTCCCTTTTTAAAGGGTTTTTTATATCAGTCAGGGCGTGGGTAGACACACTGAAAAAAGGAGAAAAACTATGCAGAGACCAGTAAGTTGCTGAACGCGCTATTGTTTTATTAGTCACCAGAAAGTAACTAGTTTGGGATTTGTGTAAGTCACAGACACCAAGTAACCACTCGATACACATTATTCCTGTCGTTTTGTAAATATTATCTGAAACCTTTATATGCACTCATATGTATTAATCGACCTTTACGAGTTATCAAATTAAATTAAGAGAAAAATCCAATTCGTGCGCTATGCACTCCATTGGTCATGCCAAATACGTTAACGCGGAAGTTGTAAACTGTACATCGTGAATTGAATATCAATAAGGCATATAATCAAATGATATAAACGGAGGTGTTTCCTTTCGATGAATTAGATTCAACCTTAGCGGATGATATGACAGTCGAGAGGGAATGTGGTGAAATTGAATCCACTAATTTGTGCTTTCGACGTGCTGTTTATACCACCCCTGGACAACTCAACGGTTGCTTTGTTACGATATTTAAGCCACATATTGTAGTCAGAGTGGCTAGAATGAATTTCACTTTATTATACCTAATCGTGAGGTGATTTAATCTTAGACATCGTATGGTGGGAACGTACCTGGTGTATTTGCCACGTGCGACAGCCATTAAGGAAGGAAATCTATCCGCGAATAACGATATGTACCAACTTGTGGGAGTGCCAATACATGCTCTTACTCGTAACCAGATATTTACACATGAGGTTCAATCAGGGGCAATCTTGCCATTTCAAGTAGGCAATGATTGGGGCAGACACAAGGGCACACAATGACGAGTCTCGAATTGTACATTGTAATAACTATATTTCACCAAACAAATAAAATCTCCTTCAGATGATTGGAGAATATGTCAGTTACAACATGATGGTTACAAGTCGATAGATTTAAATCTTACGTGATTGCACGGTCTTTACCAGTCGTTTCTTGGTATACATTGGGTCACATGAAGTTGACCTTACGTGAGGTCAACCCCATCTCAAACGTTCATTTGGTGGTGCATGTTAGATATGTTAGATGTGTTTTCAAGCATGCGCAGTATAAAAAAGTGCGATAGCGTTTGTCGGACTAGTATTAGTAAATAAAATGAGGCTCACATAATATTAAACAAACTATCATCAAGCTTTGAATGAAAGATATGCGTTCCACCGCATTTAGCATGTTTAGTAAGCACTGCCACCATGCATACTATCTGACTAATAAATAAAAAGCAGGTCGAAGGGTTGTCGTTCCCTGAAGTCGATTAAGGCGATAGCTGACATAAATTGGTCACCATCATAGAAGGCCATTGACTGCCTACAAACATGACAAATGTCCCACATGGCAATTGCATTACTTACCACAAAGAGGCAGACGATCTTTTTGCATTTTAATATATAGCAACACTTTGACATTAGATTAGTTGACAGCCCTTTACATGCATTACACTTTAAAGTTACGTGGGTGCCTTGATATCGATCATTTTCTGTCCCCATTCTCTGATATCGATGTGTCCTGCTCTTATTCACTTCCTGTTGGGGATTTGTCACACGTGATTTCAAGCGAGATAGTGCTGATTTAACTGGTTATATCGCCGCGACTGTCGGTATTATTGTTTATCATGTTTATGGCCTCTAAAGAGCTTGCATAACTAGGCATCAAATGGCTTTACAATACAGTTTCATTTTGTGGAAAAAGTGTACTTTAGGTCCCAAATACTGGTATACCAGTATTGTTCAAAACAGGAATATAAAAGTTGCCAGTATCGGTCGATACTGGTACGATGTTACTATTCGGCCAATAATGGAACACCAAATTCTGTTGCAGTATCGAGCAATACTGGAACGTTTTTGTGTTCCAGTATCGGGCGATACTGGTACACATGCTATCAGTAGTGATTAGTCCCAGTATTGAACGATACTGGTATAATTGTGTTCCAGATCGCCCGATACGGAAACATGTTATATATATGTGCCAGTATCGTCAGATACTGGAACACTGAATTTGTACCAGTATCGAACGATACTGGGTGTTCCAGTATCAGACAATATTAGTACAGTCCAGAATCTGAGACCTAAAGTACACTTTTCCCCATATCTTTTCAATCACCTTATTTTGTGTTATACCTGGTATGCGGTATTATAACGAGGGATGGTGCTGGTAAAAACTAATTTGCAGGCATACGTTTATACATTAGTTAAATTATTTCACGTTTTTGCATTTGCACAATGAGGCTAATACATTGAATATTGATTTAATATTTCTCTATGATGTCCCTGGTATGATGAATACATTAGCCCTTACCGGTCACTTATATATCAAACAGATACGCTATGATTTATTCTAATTTCGTGATACCATGGTAATACTAAACACTTTCAGCAGCACAATCGATGCAAGTGGGTTTTTTCTTTTGAGTAAATGTGAGGTGTAAATCCATAAATCCATTTCAAAAGTGTGCAGTATAGGCAGACGGCCTGATTCGTCTCGATCGAAAAGGTAAACTGATATTATAAAACACTGCTTTCATTTTCTAATTCGGTGTTATAAAATCTTCGAAAAAAAGATTGCCCTGATCGACATATTTCTCTAAGTTTGTTTAAGAAAAAACAGGTAAATAGCCGACGGGATTGTGACAGCTTTCATATCATCTTGTTTTACGAAATCACTATACATAATGACGTTCACGTTACAACACACACTGTCTTAAATGTCTCAAAGTTGTTAGCCCTTAGCCACTATACTACGGCATGTTATCTTCATGTTAGACTAATTTTAATAGTCAATGTTTTGAAACTAGTTTTTCACTCACCCTTCAGGTTATCGAATAGAATACTTTTACCATAACATCGATCGATTTGCAAAAGGGGAT
Source organism: Ophiura sarsii (assembly GCA_035610835.1). Taxonomy (NCBI): domain Eukaryota; kingdom Metazoa; phylum Echinodermata; class Ophiuroidea; order Amphilepidida; family Ophiuridae; genus Ophiura; species Ophiura sarsii. The sequence goes on along the minus strand of CM069448.1, from coordinate 14,598,680 downwards.
AAAAATCGTCATTTTAACGACACAAAACCGCTTTTTAGAGGTGACCATTGGGTAAATGCAACACTATCAGTGAAATGTGAATATCGTAATATTTTAAATACACTGCTGTTACTATTGTAAGTTGGCGCTTCACTTTGAAGTGTGCGATAGACAACAGCTAGCGGATACAAGCAACATGGTAATTCACATGTAACACAGATGTGAAGCCTATGTCCTGTGAGGATATGTCCTTTACAGGTGTCAATGGAAGGTCAAACAGGTGCGATCGTAAGCAAAACCTTTGTCACGTGGAAATTCAATCAACCAATTGTTGTTGCTGGTGACAGATGATGTAAGAGATGATGTGTTTTATATTTTCATTGAATCTTATAAAGCATAAACCGTTCACTTTTCTCATTGTTCAACAAACATCGTTCCGTGATGCATTTTGCGCACGCAGCATGACATGAGCATGTACAGGAAATCGTGTCTGATGATAACAATGTGCGACAGCACTATGCATTCGTACAGACAATAGAGATGAGCTCGCATATTATCTAAAACTTTGAGAGGATTACATCGCTGCTGGAAACAAAGATTGTTATTTGATGCTCTCTATTGCACCTGCTGCGGTTTGTTATCTTTCGAAATATTCTATCTTGACTTATACAGGGTGAGTCAAAAAAAAGTTTACCCTAATTGAAAAAATCAACAACAACAATTTTGACCACAAAATTAAGGCAAACAAAACTTTAAATGATTGCGCCATTTCTTTGCTACCATCTGGGAAAAAAATCACGCTATTTGATGATACCGTTAAGTAAATATGACTATTTCTGTACAGGAGCTGTTTTTTCACCAAAAACACGGTTTTTAATTTCAAGCTTAACGAGCTTAATAATGTTTACTAGGATTATGATGTAAAGCATTACACATCTTGTTTATTAATCGAATTAAGTAGACAAGTAGACTTGTTCAAAATTGTCTCCTAATAGATTAAAACAATAGACAGCTTTAAGGCCGATTTATGACACAATTACCACACTTTAATCATTTCATAACAAAGGAATTGATCCTTTCGCTGTCGGTATTGTAATTTTTTATTGGTCGTATCTTATGAAATATAATGGTCAAGATCTGGAAACGTGTTCGGACGTTAAATTGGTCACTTTTATTCAAAACAGCGTAAAATAAGTTTCCCTCAACCAATCTAAACCAGATAAAATTCATATTAAAGCTAATTGATTTGTCTTTATACCATAGTAAATTGGTTTGAAAACAAACGAATACTTTTTTCTAAAAAAATCGCTGAAGTTGAGTAAACTTTTTTTTTAATCACCCTGTATTGTGACGAATAACTATCACATTTATGGTTCAATGTCTTGTTTGTGTCTGTTTACTGTATTCATATTATATATACAATACGATCATACTGTTTATACACGTCTGTGTAAACTTGTAAAACTACTTGATAGAGGTAGTCAGTAGTCATCTACTACGATGTCTTGGTGACCTGCCACATCTGGACATCTGATATTCTATTTCTCGATCTTGACTATGCAATCTGTTTGAAATGAGGTGATGTAAGACCAGGTTGTCTGTTGTGTGAACACTTGTAGTGGGCGTTTGGCTTTACATACAGTTAAAACATCTAGTTTAATAGGGTCGGTTTGATAAATCTCACCTTACATTATTTGTAAAATCAACATTTAATAACCCTCGTCCTCCTAAGTGAGGGGGGGGGGGAGAATGTTCGCCGATTGCGCTAGAACGGCAGTGACCTAGGGCATTAAGGTGATTGCTTTTACATCCCTTGCGCTCATTTTGACGGAAATAATTGAGAGTACCACCTTGCCCGGGGTAGGGTGATCTGTCAAAGTCCGATAGTAGGGGGGAGGGGTGGTTGCCACCTTGCAATTGTTTAAATCGCCATTTTGAAAAATAGCTTAATTGTATGGTCCTGAATAGTATCTCGGTTTGGATTAGAGGGGTTGGTACCCCCCCCCCCCCCCCCCCCCCCCCCCCCTAAGGTAGTAGTGTTATAAAAACGCCTCAGGAGGACTAGGGTAAATAAGATTAAATATGTTCCATTTCTGCCTTAGTACGATCAAAAATTTGGCGAACTTGAGAATAAACTTTGCTGCAGGCGGGAAAAATGTTGGTGATTTTAAAATTTCGTCTTTACCAAGAATCCGTTAAACACGGTTTCAATAACTTGCCAAAATGTTTTTTCTCTCCGACGGCAGATTCCCACCCAAAACGAAACTGTGTCCCATTCTAACTCTTAGAGACTCGAAAGAGAAATATTAACAACATGACAACTGACCATCCCCATTCATTATACCCGGAAACCGGACCCATTTAGTCTAATGCGTGCATTTGATAATAAATAGACTGTGGAGAAACTGATGTCATCATTGACCTGGTGAAACCATCCACCCTACCTGGACGTCGTTACAAACTCTGCATCCTATATTAGTAACCATGGAAACAAGCTGTCTAGCAATGTCTTTAGTAAAGGTAAAAACGTAGAAGTGTTCGGTATGGCAGGTGTACATATTATAACTATTGTTCGTTTTCAGACTTGAGTGGATCGACTATGCATGTTGTATAAGGTGTGAAAGCACTCGTCTTTTTACGTTATGGCATTATATTATTTCTCATGATTATTACTTTACTCTTTTTAAATAAGTTGTCATTTTTAACTGCATAGAAATGAAATTCATATTAATCGACCGATTGAAATATCTTGTATTGCCTCAAGTAAAAGGTTCACACTCTTGTATTCGTTGTTTGTCTCATTGTTGTGAGTCTTTTATATCTGGATTTTTGACGTGGATGATATTTTTGACAAAACTCGATTCATTCTTACAATTACATTACCCATAAATCATGTTTCGAACGGACGGACAACTCTTGGGCCACTAATTTCCCGCGAGAGGATGATCCATCTTGTCGACAATTGACGCTGTGAAAAAAGTGTATAAGAAAATTTGCTCTCCTTTTAAGCTACGAGATTTGTTTGAACCCTTGACAATTTGTACTGAATAGTAAATAAACCGATTGGGTCGATGCCCTTACACTCTTGTCAGATTTGTGAAGGCCTTTTTTTAAATGTCCGTATAAAAGCTTCCTTGAAGCTATGTTTGCACGCTTGTAGATCTTTTATAAGGGCTAATGTACTTTTTCAGGTATTTGTACAATACCTAAAAGTCATTTTCGGAAAACATTGTACTAAAGCAACAGTTTTTGTTTAATCTAGTTTCAAAATTATTGGTTGAGACTACGTGTTTAATCAGTTTATTGCAGGATGTGTGTGTAATATCACACTATTCACCACAAACGTTTTATATACCGGACACACGAAGGACGTCCCTAAGGACTACGATTACTTTGCTTACGTTGTCAAGATAGAAGGTGTTGTTCCTGCAAAAGTACCTCACATAAAAGTATACAGCATAGGTTTTCAATGTAAACTTATATCAGTAAAATGCTGCCTGCTAAGTGATGTAGCGTGACAAATTATCTGCACCCAACTTACAGTGTCAAACCGACGTTAAAAGTTTAGACACGATGTGAAATTGTTGGAAGATGCAGGATCAGATCCCCAATATATTTCTCTTACATCCTCAATGCATTGGGAAATCCACTTAGGGACGTCAGCAATATATTGAGGATTCGATTCGACTCCACGTTTTACTGTTGTTAGAGCATGTTCAGTTGCTATAAGAGCCAATCGAGACACTTTACAATGTTTGTTATTGTCCTTAACATTCCTGAATGATTTCGTACATACGTTTTGTATGTCCTCACGTGTATTCGATTGCTTACAGGACTAGTTATAATAATGCCTTGGTTATATTAAGTTATACAATCGACATGTGTCAGTGTTAAGGGATATCAACTCTTGCCTATGGCTAAATCAGCTGCTTAAATAAGCAAATATGCTTTAGAACCGTGAAAATAAACGATGTTAATGACCCCACAACATATTGGAATCATTTCCTTATAAAACAAATTAATATCCTTGTCGCGACATTTTCCTCATGGCGGCGGGGGAAATTATTCTTTGTAGCTCTAACAAAACAATAATAGCAAAAAAGCATCATAAGGCGTTATATTCAAACGATTTCGATTTCCCGGTTTTATGCTTTTGTAAAAACACTTAGTTATGTAAATATTAAGCTATTTGGATGAAGATGTTTCATACATTTTTGAGGATATTTGTGTACATACACTTTCTTATTTAAATCAATAAAATGTTAAATTTTGGAGCTCAATATGAATATATGAAATAATATGCAGAGCAATTAAACCTCGAAATTTATCGAAAAAGCGTTATTATAATTAATGTATCAGTTTAACAATGACAAGGTCAAGCCAGAAGTATTACATTCTCTTGTTGATATCACGATCCCGATTGATTCGCTGCTCATAATGTTATAGTTGGCAACCGTTCATTATATAATCGCAAAAAAACCGTTGACAGCGCAATTGTAATATACATTAGTTCAATCGCGCTCAAAAATATCGCATACAATTTGTATTCCTTTCTCCCCATCTGTCGAGAATTTTCATTAATATACCTACATAATGCACTACTGTTCGTAAATGCCGTCACCTCCTGAGTATATAATGCGATCGTGTGGGGTTTGTTAATATAATTCAGTTTGCACATTTGACCTTCTTGAACTCATCGATGAATCCAGATATTATTAAGTTTCCGTTTGAATTGTGATATTGACTAGAAGCTTATCGACTGAACGACTATGCAAGCATTTTGGTCATCCACATATTTTGACAGATACTTCCGTAATCTGATACGTGATATTTCAACTAATGACTGTCACTAGATTATTACTTTGACAAATCATAGCTCATAGTATGCTTATTCTGATCGTGTGAAGGAATGTTTACTTTTAGTTTTACCTGTATGGCGAAATCAAATGGAACTAATGATAGCGTTCACTTGCCAGTTCCAGTGCTCACGCTAAAGATATATTTAAATGTCTGACAATACCGAAGAAATCACTTAAAGCAATATAAACAAGTTCATAGAACATTCTGTCAACTTGGGCGTTGCATTACTCAAATTTATTCCAGCGTATAGGCTATCGATGCGTAAGAAATGCACCAAACCAACCACTAGCCTGAATCTTTGATGATATCGTCATCGATTGGGTACCGGTAGCTCTTCCTAATAGATGGGCTTAAAACAACTATGACACTTATCGTAATTAGCATGGTTTTACACCATTATATTTCTATTATCATTGTATCTATTAAACGTACTGATCTCTTTTTAACATCATCAAAATAAACTTTGGCAGACATTCATATTTGAACTGATGCCTTCTTTACATGGAACAATTTATGTGTAGGTGGTTCGAACAGGGGTGCAATATAGGATTCTAAGTATGTAAGAAACGGAAGGGTTGTTTATGAACATTTTGAAGTATTTGCGTCTACACGAGTAGAACCGAAAATGACTTTTTTAAATAAATGAATATAATGTAGCCATGTTCTCTATGTATTCCTTATATACACTCACATTTAAGTTGAATTCAATGGTGGATTTAAAGGGACCAACTCTTTTTTTTTTACAACCTATACGCGAAATCATTTTTTTACATGTTGCACCACGTCCAAGATGTTGCACCACGTCCAAGATGTTGTACCTCGTCCAAGATGTTGTACCACGTCCAAGATATTGCACCACGTCCAAGATGTTGTACCACGTCCAAGATGTTGCACCACGTCCAAGATGTTGCACCACGTCCAAGATGTTGCACCACGTACAAGATGTTGCACCACGTCCAAGATGTTGCACCACGTCCAAGATGTTGCACCACGTTCAAGATGTTGCACCACGTCCAAGATGTTGCAGCACGTCCAAGATGTTGCAGCACGTCCAATATGTTGCACCACGTCCAAGATGTTGCACCACGTCCAAGATGTTGCACCACGTCCAAGATGTTGCACCACGTCCAAGATGTTGCACCACGTCCAAGATGTTGTCATCCGATATGGGTTCATCGCCATATTTCATTCGCAATGCAATGCGTCTCGCCTTGTTGAAACTAAACAGAATATAACCATGTTCCATACGTGTTCTTTATATACACTCAATTTGATTTTGAGAATGTGTAGCTTGTTTCAACAATCAAATTGAGCAAGGACTATCACATCGTACGACTCAATATAACTTGTCGAAAAGCAGGTCGACGGGTTGTCGCTCCCTGAAGTCGATTCAAGTGATAGCTGAAAAAACTAACACATAAATAGTGGTCATGATCCTAGAAGGCCATTGACTCCCTTGGGCTACAAGAGCTTTGAAATGATTCACATGGCATGTGCATTCATTACCACACAGACCCAGACAGTTTTAATTTATGGCAACACTTTGGCATTAGATTAGTTGCCATTTTACATCCATTATACTTTAAAGTTACGTGAGTGCCATGATATCGATCCATTTCTGTCGCCATTCTCGGACATCGATGTTTCCTGGTCGTATTTATTTCCTGTTAGATATTTTCCAGACGTGATTTCAAGCAAGGTATTACTGATTGAACTGGCACCATCGCATGTACTATCATTATTTTTGTTTATAGCCTCAAAAGGCACTTGTATAACTAGGTTAGGGGCTTTACTGCATGTAAGTGTTCACCTCGTTCAAATTAAAGGTAAGAAGGGGAATTTACTTTTAAACTATGTCTTTTTTACCAATCTGATGCTACTTACTTTAAATCCTCAGAAGCACTGCTGTTGTTCCTATTTAGTAAATGGGATATATCAATAAATCATTTCTATACGTGTTCAGTCAATGCACGCATGCCCGTATTTGATCTGAGCGAAATGGTAAACCAATATTTTAAAACAATGTTTACGTTTATTAAATCGGTGTTATAAAAATAGTCGCTTCTTCCTGGGCGGCTTATTTGTTAGAATTCTGTTTAAAGAAGAGGTAAACAGCAGACGGGATAGTTTCAGCGTTTCTTTATCAATTTCTTTTGGACAAATTCACCGGTGTTCCTCATGTGATGATAATATACGCACAGATGTTCATCAATGACAGGTTAACAGGTGCGACGGTATCAAAGAAATAAAAGAAATTTCAAGATTTCATTGTTCATCAAACAAGGCGCATTTTAAAATACACGACATGCACCGGAAGCTCTTTCTGTATATAACAATGTCGACAGCAGTATAATGCATTCGTACACACAATAGAGAAGATCTCGAGTAGTATCTGAATTGTTGATGGGATTACATCGCTGCTGGAAACAAAATATGCGTTAAGATTGTTATTTGATGATCTCTATTGCACCTGCTGTGGTTTATTATCTTTCGAAATATTATTTTACCTTGATTTATATCCAGTAAATTTATGGTTCAATAACCTGTTTGCGTCTGCTTATTGAAGTAATATCTTAGATACAATACGTAACTGCATATACATGTCTGTATAAGACACTACGTGGTGTCGTAGCCACCAATTATCGTGGCCGGTCCGACACATCTAGTCTTCATGGAACTTGATCAAGGTGATACTTTCTTCATCTTCAAATTTGTACTGACTGAGTAGGTGTAAGACCAAGTTGTCTGGTGTGTGATCGTAGTGGGCGTTTTGGATTTGAATGTTAAAGGGGCATTGAGAGATACGTATGGGAGTTCGCCCTCAATTATCCTGGAAATCAGTTTTGTTGCATCAAAGTAATACTTAGGCATATACTACCATCTGAAACAGTTTACCAACATTTGCCGTTTATCATATAAAATGTTATGATTTTCTTAGTTTCGATATGATCATATCGAAACTAAGGTGCCGAATTCGGAAGTTATGCTAAGTTTTACTCACGGCAAATCTCAACCCGGAAGTGCCGTTAGTTGCTTAGTTTAGCATGAAGGCGATGTCGGAATTGTATGATATTTTGGATTTGGGCTATGTTGATGATTATCTTTACGTTATTTGCTCATTTAGTATATCGATACATCTCTCAATGCCCCTTTAAGTATAATACAATGGCATCAATTAAATCCTAGCGCATAGTCTTCCAACGTGGGCGAGCTTATGATGCGTAAAATCAGAATGAAGTTAAAACATCTACAATCTTTAAAAATGTGTTCGAACACGGACCCTAATTGATCTACAATCTTTAAAAATGTGTTCGAGCACGGACCCTAATTGACATGTTGCTTGTACCGAACGCGCAATCTTTTTGGGTCACGTGATAATAGAAACTCGTTTATATGGTTAACTAAATAATTTATTCCCTTCCTCATACCCCTCCATCTTCCCAACCGATCAATGTTGCCTGGCCATGTGCTGCTGATGGTAGAAGAATTGTGGGGTTCAATATTGATCAGGGAAGAAGGGGTACACTTCACACTGATACACAATAAACCTTCATGGTGTTATGGTAGAAGCTTTAGGCCTGTTTCTGGGGCTAGTAAATTAAAAACAGGCCTCTGGGTCAAAGGTTATCCCTATTCGCCGAATGTTCCTGGAGGAATGTTAAGATGTTATAAATGTAATATGGTAATGGAAAATTATATATTATTATCACATGGACTATAACACATGTACATCTGCACGTTTATATGACATATCTGCATTGTCTACACAATTCTTTCAAAATTGGAAATAAATTACCAGTTGACAACTGTACAGTATCTAGTAAGATTTAAACAAAATAACAGCAGTCTTTTCACCAATGGTTAAAATAATAATTGTACTGTTTGCCATTGCAATTTGAGTGACTGCCCTTTATTATATACGTATCGGACCGCATATCAATTCGTCGCTGTTCTGACATAACGACACATCACTTTACTTAATTCTGTTGTGATGTGTCGTTATGTCAGAACAGCGACGAATTGTCATATAGTATGTGCTTCATCACAACATTATTTGGATGAATCGACTAGTAACATAATAAACATTATAAAAATGCATATTGCAACTGATGACTGCTTTAGTCAAATTGAAGACCAGTCTTTGCTCTTTTATTCTTTTTGGCATATATCCAAGCTCTTTACCGGGGAAATGTCGTCGTCTCGTTTAAATAGTATTCTCCATTGACAAGGACTGCCATACCCTGTAGAAAAATGATATTATTCATTTGAAATGTAGCCGAGGTTATCTTATTTAATAAGCGGCGATCTATTGGCTATCCCCTCGAGCCCATATAATATATCCGTGAATCGTTCATTGCGATAACTGTATTAGTAGGTTTTATATTTATTCGATGGATTGTATAGGTTCTGGCAAGGGTATACGCCATTTTTATGTTAATAGTTTATGAATTGGAACACTAAAAGTATATTAAGGGACGATGCTGGGACACCTTTCAACGAATATTGTTTGTAAACGTCATGAAAATGCAGTTGCATTATCTGCATTGCATTTGTAATTTATTTGTGGTCTAAAATAATCGATTAAGAAATAGCTCACCGACCAACATCGAAAAGCCTGCTAGTTTTGGCGCAGGGGTCATAGAAAATTAGAAGAACGTTTTTCAAGTTTATGTGATAGGTTGATACTCAGGGGTCATCACTAGAGGGTATGTGAACATTGAAAGTGGCGCACTTTTAAAATGTTGGCGAAAATGGTGCAAAAGTGCTAATATTTGCTAGTTTTGCTTATAAATTTAAATTTTAAAAGACGAAAAATGTTATTTTTGACTGAAACTGTATTTTCGTAAATAGGTAAAATCTCCAAAGGAAAGGTTACCTTTGACCTTTTAAATGACCTGAATTGTTTACAAATGTCAAATTAATGAAAAATCGAAAACAGTTTTTAACTTTTAAAAGTACATTCAAACTACAAAAAGGAGGGCATTTTTTAAATGCTCGAAATCTCAATAAATTTGTCCAAATTTGAAGATTCAGTATTTTCGCCACTCATCAAAGCTAATGTTGAGTTTTATTGTTCTATATGCAACATTGTTATGTAATACGGTAGTTAAGATAATTTCTAGAATTTACCCAATCATGATGCAAAATTATATGCGTTAATTTTTAAGATAATTTCATGTAAAATGTCCTAAGAATGATTTTATACATACCTCGTCAAATTGAATGTTAAAACAATTCAAGTTATTTGTGATTGGTCGGCATTCATTCATATTGATATGTGCATACAAACAGTTATCAAGTGTAAAGAGCAGCTATTATCCGGATATGAGATGTACTTTTCAGGTGGCTTCTATTTTCTGACAACTATTTCTTTAAAAAGCCACGGCATGGTCCATTTATCGCTTAATATACTATTTTATTTTAAAATTAAAATATGCTTCCCGCGTTTTCAAATGTGTACAGAAACGAAATTCCTATTGATCGACCGAATTGCTTACGGGCCTCTATCACGACAAATATTTGAAAATCTTGACATATGAAAGAAGTCCCGACGGACTGTCGTAACGTTGCCATGTGATAGAGAACTATATAATTGACACGAATTGAAACACTCATGTTGACAACATTGGAAATTTCTAATAAGACCCAATATATCGGCGAAAATGGTGTAGAAACATTCAAAATCCCTCGTAATTTAGAAGTTAAAGGTTATATGAATTAAAAACTTTCACTGTATTATTGGAATTCTTACCGTGTACAATCATTTTTTGCTAGCCTGTATATAATGTGTGAGCAATCAAAACAACGTCTACTTGCCAGTTCCAGCGCCCACGCCAAAGAAATAGTTGTAATAATCGATGCCTTTAATTGGTCAAAATTTGAAGATTCAGTATTTTCGCCGCGCATCAAAGCTAATGTTGAGTTTTATTGTTCGAATGACATTTGAAATGATTGAAAAGCATCTATATGCAACACTGTTATTTAACAAGGCAGTTAATTTCTAGAATTTACCCAAACATGTTGCAAAATTATACTCTTTCATTATTTTCCCCATAAAATAATTTCATGTAAAATGTGCTAAGAATGGTTTTATACATACCGGGTCAAATTGGATGTTAATAAAATTCAAGTTATTTGTGATTGATCGGCAGTTTACTGATTTATTTACATAGCATTAATTATGAAAATTAAGGCCTATTATTGAAATCGATACATATTGATATGTGCATACAAACAGTCACCAAGTGTGAAGAGCAGCTATTACCCGGATATGAGATGTACTTTTCAGGTGGCTTCCATTTTTGACAACTGTTTCTCAAAAAAGCCACGGCATGGTCCATTTATTTCTTATACTATTTTATTAATATGCTTCCCGCGTGTTCAAATGTGCACAGAAATGAAATTCCTATTGATCGACCTAATTGCTTACGGGCCTCTATCAAACAGCGCACACTCTTCTTACTGGCTGTGTTTATCGTTGACAATGTATTAAGATCTAAAATGACACGAACGATAACTTTGACATATATTTTGCTTCAACCTGAAGAACATAACTCGTATATCGAACCGACAATGCTTGAGAAAGAAAAATCGGTTTGTACATTTTAAAAGTATCCGTGTGAGCAGGTCTCATGTGGTTTATTATAGTGTTTACTTGATCCTAAAACACTGGTGTACGGTATATCCAGAGAGTACGTGTACAATCAGAGTATTCGAGGACGTGAGATATGGTACCCAATTCACGGAAAATATTTGACAATCTTGACACATGAAAGAAGTCCCGACGGACTGCAGTAACGTTGCCATGTGATAGAGAACTAAGTGACACGAATTGAAACACTCATGATGGAAACATTGGAAAATTTCTAATAAGACCCAATATATCGGTGAAAATGGTGTAGAAACATTCAAAATCCCTCGTAATCTATAAGTTAAAGGTTATATGAATTAAAGACTTTCACTGAATTATTGGAATTCTTACCGTGTACAGTTATTTTTGCTAGCCTGTATATAATGTGTGAGCAATCAAAAACAACGTCTACTTGCCAGTTCCAGCGCCCACGCCAAAGAAATATTTGTAATAATCGATGCCTTTAAATGTCTGACAATACACAGTATAAACAATTCAATAGAAGATTTAATCGACTTGATGTAGCATATGTCAAATTTAATCCAACGTGAGAAATGCTTTTGTCTAATCACTATGCACCTGAGTCTTGAATGATATTGTTATCGATTGGGTAGCTATTCCTAATAGACCACTGATGGGTTTATAACAACTACGACTCTTATCGTAATTGACATGTCTTAGTTCTTAGAAAACAACAAAAGTATGAAAAGTGAGTTAGGCAATTATCGAAGCAGGCTGACGATATGTTGAATAACAACATCAACAGTGCAGGTGAATTCCAACAGGAGCAGTAACTGTTGGATAGAATTAGATTGGAGATATACATTTAAGTGAAATGTGGCTTCTTATATGCCTAATACGAGTTTATATGACCCATATTAAACAATTTTAATAATAAGTACAATCTGCCTAACTCACAATGCTGACTTATGCAGAATTGCAATTGTGCATTTATCAACACCTTTGATTTGTCAATGACTTAGGAATTATAACAGCATGTGCATAATGTAATGAAGTCATGATTTATGCAAAAAACTCAATTTCGCTAAAAAGTGAGTTAGGCAATTATCGAAGCAAGCTGACGATTTCAGTTACCACTGTATCTATCTCTGATCTATCACATTACAGTAAGGGAGACGCACATATGTTAACTGATGTACTCCTCACTTGGAGCAAGTTCAGTCAAATAGGGGATTCAAACATGGGGGACAAGATAAGAACGTAGGTCTCGCAGAATATGTTCAGAAGCAGTCAATTACACATATAATTTACGTGTCCTCTGCAATTATACTGTGACTTTTTGATTGCCCCTACACTTGTTTTAGTCACTTCGCAATTAAATTGGATTCGCCTTCTTGCAACTAAACAAACTATACCCATATACCATACGTGTTCATTGCACTTACTATTACTTTAAGAATGTTCATCTTGTTTCAAACCACCATATTGAGTAAGTTCTATCGTACACAATACATCTTCAAAAGCAGGTCAACGGGTTGTCGTTCCCTGAAGTCGAATTTAGAGATAGCCGACAAAAACTGGTCACAATCTTTAAAGGCTGTAGATTCTCCTGGGCTACAAGGGTTTTGAACTGCTCCACATGGCAAGTGCATTAATTACGACGAAAGGCAGACGGTCTTTTGCATGTTACTTTATGGCAACACTTTGACATTAGATTCGTTGTCAGCCCTTTACATCAATTTCACTTTAAAGTTTACGTGGGTGCCATTTTATCGATTTTGCTCTGTCGCCATTCTTGGATATCGATGTTTCTTGGTCTTATTCACTTCCTGATGGGGGTTTGTCAGACGTGATTTCAATCAAGGTATTGCTGATTGAACTGGTACTATCGCAGAGACTGTCATTAATGTTTTTATAGCCTCAAAATACACTTGTATAAATAGGTCAAGGGACCTTAACCATTTCAGTTTTTACCCCTTTGAAATTAAAGGCAAGGGATGGAATTTCCTTTACAGTATGTTTTGTTTATAACAGTGGGCAGCTGTCAGTCCGGTACTTACAGCTGTCGTTCCGGTAGTGGGGCTAATATTTCCACCACAAGAACCAATACTTGAAATAAAAATCCCTAAGTTAGAGCCACAACCAATATAGCAATAATATTTATATAACATTGAATGGCTCTGAGGGTGATACAAGAATATGTATTACACGAGCTATATAAAAATCTTGTATCACCCGAAAATAAGACATTCAATATTATTATTATTATTTATATAACAGACTGTTGATAAAAACTAAAAAGTTAGCCCGAACTGACCTTCTCTGCGCATATATACTCACGCGCACATCTTCGGCGCCGCACACAAAAATATTGGACGGCAATTTTTTTTAATATTGGACGCACATCCTGGAACTTGGTACACAATATTCAATACGCACTTTTATTGTACCGTTTGGAAGGCCCATATAAATAATAATCATAAATAAGCTTGAAAGTTAAAATCATTCTTCGACATCCTGTATGAAAATAAATAAATAACTATGTTTAAAGGTCACGAAAATAACGATGTTATTATACGTTTCCAATTGCGTACGTAAACACCTTTGGTTGGTTTTGCGTCATCTCCTATCCAGGAATACAATACCCATAATTGAGTCCAACGCCTATTCTTGAGACTCGAAAGAAATATTTACTATAACAACTAACCCTCCCATCTATTATACCTGGAAACCTAACCAGTTTGTCTGATACGTGCATTTTATAATAAATAGCCTGTGGTAAAACTGTTGTCACCATTGACCTGCTGTACCCATACACCGTTGCATTCTGTAATGGTAACCATGGAAACAAGCTATCTTTTAATTTATTTAGAAAAAAGCAGAAGTAAGTGCGACTTGGCTAGGTATATCAGGTGTACAAATATAATGTTCATTTTCTAAAGATATTTCTCAAAAAACCACCTTGAAGTACGTGACTTGAGTGCTGACCGGATGGACTGCACCTGTTGCGTAAGTTGTAAGGTCCTTTTATTAATGTTTCATATTATTTTCCCGCGTTTTTAAATGTGCACAGAAATGAAATTCATATTGATTGACCGAATTGCTCGTTAATGGCCTCTGGCAAAAAGCGTACACTTGTACTCTTCTTAGTGGTTGTTTTCTTATCGTTGATACTGTATTGAGATTTAAAATGGCACGAACGACATCTTTGAGAGATTGTACCTCAGCCTAATGAACAAAATCGGTTGTAACCTTTTGGGCAGTAATTTCCGGTGTTTTCGATAACTTTATGCGAGAACAAGTATATCCTAATTCTCTCCTGCTGAGCTACGGCCTTTTTGGCACGACAAACATCAACTTATGACAGTTTGTATCGAATTGTAAGCAACATGTTTGGGTTGCAGAAGAGTAAGGTATACAGAGGGAAGTTTCCACAAAGCTATTGAAAGTAGATGTCCTTTTTTGGGTATAGGTACAATGTGTCCTATTGTCACAGCTTGATCCTGACTTAAATGTAAAATAATACTGGTATACGTGATATCCATAGAGTACTTGTCCAATCAGAGTATTGAGAAATGTCACCAAATTCACGGCAAACATTTGACGAAGCTTTACACATGAAAGAGGTGCCAACAGGCTGCCGTAACGTTGCTACCTATAGAGAGCTGTGTGACACGGATTGAAACAATCATGTTGGAAACATTGGAAATGTTCAAATAAGATCCACTTTATTGGTGAAAAATAGTATACAAATATTCAAAATCTCTCCTTTTTTAGAAGTTAAGGGTTATAAAATGTAGGATGGGGTGCTGTTTTGAAATGCTTTTGCTATGGTGGTTATACAACGTTATTGGTTGTTATTATTATTATTGTTTGAATTTGTTGTATGTTTTCCCTGGTTTTACATGTATGTCTCGTCCATTATAAGCAAACATAGCGATATAAAAGTAGCAAATCGACATGTTTCAGTGTCAAGGGATATCAAGTCTTGCCTATGGCTATATCGACTGCTTAATGAAGCAAACATGCTTCAGAGCCGGGGACAATAAAACGATGTTAATGACCCCACAATTTGTTTCCTCTAAAATATATTTAATATCACTGTCGCGACAATTTCATCATGGCCGGGGAATATTATTCTCTGTTAGTCTAACAAAACACCAATGCATTGTTCGAAATCAGCCTTGGGCGTTTTATGTCTGTAATTAAATGATTTCCAGGTTTATATATTGAGTACAGATTCGGAGTTATGTAAATATTTAACTATTCGGATGACAACGTTTACAGTATGATTGTTCAGAACATGTGCTGGTACTTCCCTATTTTACTCGTGAAGTATTTTTCAAAGCTTACCTTACGGAGTTTAAAATGAATATGAACTAATTTACAGTTGGGTTAGTGATCTTTTACATATGCTACTTTTACATTTTATCACTTCCCTCTTGTATCCCTTTGGGATCCTGTTGCGGTTTTATGTGTGTGATCTGTTGGGACTCCCCTCTTACCATTGTTAATTTACAGTCGTCAAAAATTACCTGACCATGTATAACTCTGAATATATAGTTTCACCTTAAAGGTATTGAATTACGAAGTTAACAATTGAGAACGCTGCACAGAAAATAATGAGACAAAGTACGGTTTTCATTAATTCGGTTTTAACACACATGCTAGTGTGACAGGTATGTGTATGGGCTGCATTGATCAATTGAAGCATCCCCCAATCCTTTATCTTACTATCGACCGGTGAGTGGTCGCTACCAGTTAATCAATAATCTGTCCATTGCTTCACCAATAATGAGGATTTATGCACAATCATGTTGGTATCGTAACACAACACAATGACCGTTTATTATCAGTACAACAAAGTAACATCATTAAAGTAACCTTGACAAAGTTACAGTGAATAAATCAAAACTAACCAAATATTTCTATAAAAATGGGAATATTAGCATTGGTCTTAGTTCAATTGTATGCATGAACTTATTGTGATGTAAAATATAACTCATATGCCTTACGTAAAAGTAATGTACGTATGAGCCACGTACTAGGTTTGCAAATGCGGCCTCATGATGATCTCCTGTTGTGAATTTTCATTGATTCGCTGCTCATTTTGTTATTATTTGGTTACCGTTCATTGTCAATAACAGCCTTAGCATCCTAGCGCAATTGTAATGCTCACAATTACAATCAAGAATCGTAATACGTGCCCACGAATAATACATATAATTTGTGTACTATTATCAATGCATGCTGTCGATACTTGAGTGTAAGGAGATTGTGTGAGCTTTGTAAATATACTTGTAATATAGTTTTTCTTCATTTATACTTGTAATAACGTTTTCCTCATTTAACCTTTCTCGAGCTCTAATTCAGGTATTATTAGTTCAACGTGAGATTTAGGAAAAAGTGTACTTTAGCTCCCAGATACTAGACTGTACTAGTATCGACCAATACTAGAACACCCAGTATCGTTCGATACTGGTACATTATTTTGTTCCAGTATCGCTCGATACTGGCACGTTTAAAATGTTCCAGTATTGCCCGATACTGGAACAAAATAATGTTCCAGTATCGATCGATACTGGTACATTATTTTGTACCAGTATCGCCCGATACTGGTACATGAAAAATGTTCCAGTATCGCCCAATACTGGAACATTAAAAATGTGCCAGTATCGCCCTATACTGGAACATGAAAAATGTGCCAGTATCACCCAATACAATATCGGTGAAGTTGGCTTGTATGGTTATTTTCTCTTTCTGTAAAATAGGGTGGCTCTGATGGCTTCTCCTGTTCTCCATCCATATGTTCCAACCAGGATACTTCGTTCTTCAAGTCAAGATCTGCTGCATACTCCATCATGTCGGACAAAAACTTACGGCGAAAGAGCATTTTCCATCATCGCTCCGAAACTCTGGAATGATCTGCCATATGAAATTCGTCATGCGCCATCCATCCATCAATTAAAGAACTCATATGTTCCAATTGTGTGAATTGTAGTTTATGTATAATTGCTCTATGATGTAGTTTATTATGTTCTGTTTCAGCGCAGTGGGATGTTTTTCAAATATTTTTGCATAAGTACTGCTTATTATTATTATTAAAGAGCCGCTTTGTGGTATTCAAAACTGCCTGTGATGTGTCAAGCGACGGGAATCTTTGGGAGGTTCGTCTCTTCTCTCGTGCGGTTTATTCTATACGTTGGCGAGTGTCTAGTTTTGATATGTGTCTGTGTTTCCGTTTCTTAATTACTGCAGCTGGTTGTTCTTTTTAGATGGACAAGTCGAAGCTGTTGCCTGAGACACTTCATTATTATTATTTGTTTGGTTATTTGTGACAAGTACAAATATCTTACATTATCCGGGTTTGATTTCTAACTTCTCTGAAGTCGTAGACTCTACCGATAATGGATGACTCAAGCTATAAAAAATGAAACAGCAGATATTATCGGAGGCGTGTCTTTTTCAGAATCACAAGCCGACGGCACGTCAGCTAGGCAAATTTAAGAAAGGGGTCTTGTCAAACGAGCTAAAGTGGAAAGTCCGAGGACATCCCGACGGACTGCAAGGTACAAATGAACCTACCAACACTATCAGGCGATGATGAGAGAACATCAGAAAGCTGTTTTGAAAAAATGCGGATAACTAAAATTATTGGCGGATGACCAAAATCCCAACCTAGGTTATCCGGTGGATAACCAATTTATTTTTCTTATTTCGAACGCTGCTACTCCAACATAAACAATGTTGTTTCCAAACCATAATGAATGAGATGGTTTTCCCTCGCAATATTTTAAAACACTACGACATTTTTTTCTTCAAACAAGTAATAGAAACAAATCTCGCAATTCATATAATTTATAACAACTGAACACGTATTCGAAAAAGGAAAAAATAACTATAATGCACTCAAAGCTGACGTCGTACAAATATGACAATACACGAGTTCTGGAACAAATTAAATCGTTCCATTATCGCTCGATACTGGAACATGTAAATCGTTCTAGTATCGAGCGATACTGGAACGATTTACATGTTCCAGTATCGAGCGATACTGGAACAAAATGTTCCAGTATTGGGCGATACTGGAACATTTAATTTGTTCCAGTATCGATCGATACTGGAATGAAACCGTTCCAGTATCGGTCGATACTGGAACACAATTTGATGTTCCAGTATCGACCGATACTGGAACATGTTAATTGTTCCAGTATCGAGCGATACTGGCAAAATTCATGTACCAGTATCGACCGATACTGGTATACCAGTATCTGGGACCTAAAGTACACTTTTTCCGAGATTTATATTAATAAATCAAAGCTGGATTTTTCTTATTCTAATCATATAAAGCTAATTTTGCCAGCCTGTATATAACTGTGTGATCAATCAAATAACGTCTACTTGCCAGTTCCAGTGCCCACGCCAAGGAAATGCCTTATGTCTGACAATACCCATATACATTTCTTTGAAGCCGTTTGAACATTTCAATAGATCATTCTATCGATTTGGCGTAGCATATCTCAAAATTAGAGGCTATCGATGCGTAAAGGCCATCGATGCGTAAGAAATGTTTAAGTCTAACCACTGCCCGCATCTAGAATGATTGCAATCGATTATGTAGCTATTCATAATAGACTACTGATGGGTTTATAACAACTGCGACCTTTATCGTTATTGACATGGTTTTAAACCATTACATTTATATTACCACTGTATCTATGAGATGGACTGACACCTTTCTGACCATCATTAAATTACAGTTTGGCAGGGGTACAATATTCGTAGGTCTCTTTTAATAATTTATATTCAGCAAGCGTAGTGTTGATGACTTAACAGGCAACTACTTTCACGTGTCCTACTGCGCCTGTACACAAGTTTTAGTCAATTCTCAATAGTGTCACTATTACTTAAAGAATGTGCAGCTTGCTTGAAACTACCGCATTTAATAATAAGTTCTGTCGCACAAAATATAACTTAAAAAGCAGGTCGACGGATTGTCGCTCCCTGAAGTCAAATTAAAAGATAGCTGATAAAAAACTGGTCACCATCCTAGAATGCCGTTGACTCCCTTGGGCTACAAGGATTTTGAACTGCTACACATGGCAAGTGCATTAATTACCACTTGCATTTTAATGTATGGCAACACTTTGACATTAGATTAGTTGCTAGCCCTTTTCAATTCTACTTTAAATGTTTGTCTGTCCCCATTCTTTATATCGATGTTTCCTGGTCTTATTCACTTCCTGGTGGGGATTTCTCAGACGTAATTTCAAGCAAGGTATTGTTGGTTGAACTGGTACTACCGCAGAGACCGCCATTATTGTTGTTTATAACCTCGAAAGCAACTTGCGTAAACTGGGTTAAGGTAATCCACTGCAATTCGTCTTTCACTTCTAAACAGTTTAAAATAAAAGTTTCAATTTATTTTCTTGTTTATCACTATCTGCTACAAAATTAAACTTGTTATATCGGGTCCCTAAATTGCTTTGATATATACAACAGTGTTGTTTCGTCTCCTTTTCTCTTAGTTTTATCATTTACCAATACACATGCTCTGAGTTACACACATTAGACGTTACTTCATAACTTTAGCAGCGCAATCGATGCCGAAGGTGTTTGTTTTTTTATCTCACTTAGTAAACGTGAGGTATATATCGATGAATACAAGTGTAGTGAAGGCAGACATGCCCTAATGCGTCCTGATCGAAATGGTAAACCGATATTTTAAAACTTGTTTTCGTTTTATACATCAGTGTTATGGAATCTTCGAAAAACACTGCTGCCCTGGTTGACATTTTTTACGAATGTTGTAAAAGATAAATAGCCGATGGGATAGTAACAGCCTTTATATTAACTTGTTTTTCTAAATCACACAACGTGCCTTTCGCTCAGTTACAACACAAACTGTATAAAATGTCTCATATTTTGTAGCCCCTCAGGAATTATTGCATGTTACTTTGTATTTCATAGGTTAACTTCGTGATATAATCATTTGAAGAGCAAATCATAATAATGCTTCGAAAATAAGTTTTAACATCATCCACACTTCAGGGGTTTAGAGGTAAATCGTGCTCAAGACCATTGGATAAATGCATTGTTAGCACTATCATACAATAGGAAGTAGATATCATACCATGAAGCCTATTAATAATGCCTTTCATATCATACCATGAAGCCTATTAATAATGCCTTTCATATCATACCATGAAGCCTATTAATATTGCCTTTTAGATGCATTCTATTGTAAGTCGCTGCTTCAATTTGAAGTGTTTTGTAGATAACAGCTGGCGGATACAGCCAATATCATTGTAAATCACATAGCACAGATGTCAAAAGCTCATGGCATGTAATGAGGATAATACCAGTACAGGTGTGAATGCATGGTGAAACAGGTGCGATTAGTCGGAAAAGGAAATGACGTTGTCACATGAAAATTGCATTGACGCATTGTCATATTGTTGTCGATGACAGGTGATGTTAGCCAGACTTAGTTTGGTTCAGGATCAAAATACATGCCTCATTGTCATTAAAATATAGAAAAGCTTTGACCGGGTAATGTTGGAGTAAGGGATGTGCTGTTTCAGATTAGAAAAAGTAAATTTAGATCACATCCCAAAGTTTTCGATTGGAATATAGTAGGGCACTATGCAATGCTTTCCTAATGCTTGGGAAATGATAGTTGCAATGCGTATATCCCCATATTAACCAATATTCCCAAAGTGTTTCTTTACTTGTATTGCTTGACATCATTCAAATTTCAATTTTTGTAGAATAAACACTAATTTTATCGCAGCCCGCATTGTCCGTTGATGTCCAGTGGCGAAACAAATGCAGGTCAACGACACCAAATGGTATTGTTTTAGCTTACATTTAATCAAGATTTCGAATAAGCTGTTAACTCGATATCTTAGTAATTGGTTGTTCTTTTACCTATTAACCATGAAGCAGCCTCTACTCATTATTTTTTCGTCCAACAATCAGCGTGCCTTGATGCTCGGTATACACCACGAAACACTTACAAGAAGTCGCGCCTGATGATAACAATGTCACGTGCGACAGCACTATGATGCATTACAAACAATTATAGAGAGAAACAACTTTGAGAAAATTTGAATTATCACCGGAAACAAAATATGGATTATATTAAGATTGTTATTTTATGCTTGCTATCGCACCTGCACCGTTTTGTTATCTTTCGAAATATAGGTTCGTCCTTGATTTAAATTGTGGACGAATAACTATCAAATTATGGTTCAATGTCTCGTTTGTGTCTGCTTATTCTTGAAACATTGTAGATATTATACGTTACTGTGAGTACCTGTCTGTGTAAGACATTGCTTGTCAATAATAGTCAGCCACCAATTATTATAGTGACTTGACACAACGAATCTTAGAATCTTGTAATCAAGATGATAATTTCTTCATCTAGTCTCTTTACTGTCTGTTGTGAGCCTGTTATGGAATGAGTAGGTGTTAGACCTGGTTGTCTGCTGTGAACACTTGCAGTGGGCGTTTGGCTGTAAATGTTAAATATACAATGGCATCAGTTACATTCTAGAGCATGGGGGTTTTTTCGCGACAAACCCGAGCTTCATGCGCTAAGCCGATATCCATATACCAGCGTAGGCGAGCAAGTGATGCGTTTTTAGAACATGTTTAATAAAGTTGAACCATCTAGATTACTAGGACCATGTTGATACCATCCTACCTGATGGTAGTATATGGATGGCGGTGATTGTCGACCCGGTTCTAGGGATAGTAAATTCATAACACGCCTGTGGGTCAAATGCAGAAGTTTATACAGGTCGTTCGTTTCTATAATTGCAGTATTTCTTAGCAAACAAATTTTTAATTGACCTTTGTATCGCAAGTATTTGGGCACATGTTATTTGACATTTATTATGTGCTTCATGTCTCAGATATTTGATAAATTGTGGATCTAGTATTAACATGATAAACATCTTACAATTTATGTCTACTTTAGTAAGATTGAAAACGTGTCTCTTTGCTCTTTTATTTGTTTTGGCGAATATCCAAGTTCTTCCCAGGGCAATTTCGTCGTCTCATTGAAACGATCTTCTCAATTGACAAGGACTTATGTACCCTGTAGAAAAATAAAAATGATATATATATTGGTAATATAGCCGAGGCCATCTTGTTTTATACGCAGCTATTTATTGGCTATCCCCTCAAGCCCATATAAAATATCCGCAACTCTTTGGTTGCGATAACTGTATTAGTAGGTTTCTAGATGTTAAATGCAGCGTAGGGTAAGGTCAGTTGTATCGGTTGTATCGACATATTTTGTATGCATTGTATACGCTAAGTAAACTCTGTTTATATGTAAAATGTCTATAAGAGACTTTGTAAACTTTGTATTGAATTGTATTAACCTTTTTTATCGATTTGGATAAGAAAAATACTTTGGCGACTATCGTATAAGTCTTGAATTCAAGTCACTATATATGAACTTTGCGTACTGGTATTGTAGTGCGTTCTTATATAGAAGAAAGCATTAAACACATGAAAGCTACGTGATAATAATCATTTGATCAATATATACAGTTTGCCAAGGTCAAACCTCAAAATTACGAAGTGATATGCCTTTGTTCAAAGGCAAGTGATGTTTTCGTAATGATATCACGATTTTGATGGATTCGCTTCTTATTATGTCATCGGTAGGTTTTCGTTACAGAACAATTGCAGCATTCGTCATTACAATCACGAACATTTACGCTCTCAAGAATATCAGATATAATTTAATTAAATACTCTCCATCGATTATTTTCATTGATATACCTACATTGATGAATACCGTCGCCAACTCAGTGTAAATAGATCGTGTGGGTTTTGTTAATACACATGTCATGTAATTTCCCACATTTTGACCTTCTTGAACTCGTAGATGAATCCACCAGATATTCTTAGGTTTACGTTGGAATTGAATAGAATGAATTGAATGACTGTGCAAATATGTTTGTCATTTATATATCTTGGCATTATTATATATACCTCCATAATCAAACAAAGACAGCGTTAGATTTTGATTTATGACTTTCACGGGAGTATTACTTTAGCAAATAAGAAGCTCAGAGTGACCGTATTCTGATCATGTAAAGTTATTTTTGCTCGCCCGTGAAATCTGTGCTCTATTGAAACTAACGATATCGTCCACTTACCAGTTCCAGCGCCCACGCCAAATAAATATTTAAATCGATGCTTTTAAACGTCTGACAGTACGCATATAAATACATTTAAGCAGTACAAACATTCCGATAGAATATTCTATCGACCTGGTGTTGCATATCTCAATGCGTAAGAGATACACAAGTCTAACCAGTGTCCGCGTCTTGGATGATATTGTAATCGATTGGGTAGGCTATTCCTAATAGACCACTGATGAGTTTATAACAACTGTGAACCCTTATTGTAATTGAAATGGTTTTAAGCCATTACATTTCTTTTACAAGTGTATCTGTTAAACGGACTGACCTCTTTCATAGCATTTTCAAATTACAGTTTGACAGACATATACATGTTTAGAGACGTAATGGTTTGGAACTAGTTCTTTCTAATCGAGTGCAAGATAGGAATCAAGGTATTCCATTACCAGAGTGGTAATTGATGAACATTTTCAAAGTGTTTACTGAAAACAACTATGCATAGAAGACCTCATGTTACGACTATTTGACCTCGTTTTATATTTAGATCAATATATAGAACTGACCCATTTAGGGTCCTTTAATCTATCTTGCACCTGTTTCGAATGTCTATCATCTTGTCAATTTTTAGACCAGAACATTCATAATTACTTTCATACCCTGTAGAAGAAGAAAAAGCATTTATATATAATAATAAACTGCCACAGTCTCAGTTGTGCCATGAGCCATATCCACTACGAGCAAAGAATAACGTTTAAAACTTTCGTATTTAGAAACAAATGTAATTGGAAGAAGGTAGTCACATAAATCTACTCAGTTTTTCGTGTTTTCAGTAATTTTACTTATTTTTTAATGTTCTCATTTTGTCTCATAGGTGCATCTGGAATCCCGCTCGAGGCGGTCGCCATTCCGGTTAGTCTTACAGCAGTGGTCCTTTTAGCAGCATTCTTTGGAGTGTTTTGCGCCTTACGATATAAGAGTCGCACCGCTCCAAAGGACACATACACCATTCAACGGAAATATTGCTACGACGCTGAATCTGATTCGGAAAACGAAAACATGAATATGCCGGGGAGAGAGCCGCCGGGGAGCCCACGGTTAATCGGCGGGAGTAGCTCTGGCCCACCAAGTAGGGCCGTCAGCCCTAAAAAAGGTTCACCTGCTGGAAAGATCTTCGCCCGACAATCAACCGTCCCGCTAATACCAACACAGCGACTTCGTCAGGAAGCCTTCCGTCAACAGCGGCAAATGTCATTACAACTCAACCTTGCCAATATAGAATTCTCTGTTAAGAACGTTCATAGAAAGGAACAGCCAACTCTTGGCACCATTCGTCCGGAACTATATCGTGACTCGTCTCAAGACAGCGCCAAATCAGCGGAACAGGAATGCGGACGTTTGTATTTCAGTCTAGTATATGATCATCCATCTGAAACCATGACAGTACATGTTATACGGGCAACGAATCTGCCGGCTAAAGACTTCTCTGGAACATCCGATCCTTATGTGAAAATCTACCTCTATCCAGATCGGAAGAAGAAATTCCAAACCAAGGTGCATAGGAAGAATTGTAATCCGGAATTCGATGAGACGTTTGCCTTTTCTGTGCCCTATAAAGATCTTGCTGATAAAACACTTAAGTTTACTGTGTATGACTTTGATCGATTCTCAAGACACGATCTCATTGGGGAAGTTAACGTGTCTAATATAATTCATACCTGGGACCTTTCAAAAGAAGTAAACTTCCAAGAGGATATCCAAAAAGTGGCTTCACAGGTAAGACTCCTTGTTAAATATTATATATTAATTCATAATTCCCTTCTGATCTATACTCGATCGCATGGTTCACCTACTCAATAATTAAGGCCATAAGGGTTCGCAGAGGTGCATTGGGGTCTAGGAAATGTTTTGAACATGTTCAAAATGTTGAGCTTGTGAAAAGGTAGTGATCAATACGCTATACATTTATACGTTGAGCATTCGCTATGTGAACGTTTTGCACGTTGGGTGTAGCTTGCTTCTTCGTCAGCTGTTTGATCAAAACGAACATATGGGTTGGACGTATATGCCCGCACGGCTGACGGAGAAGCAACCTATGCATGTTCAAAACCTTTCCTAGACCCCAACGCACCTCTGCGAATCCTTACCAACCGCTAACGAACACAACTTATGCCAAACGTGTCATAAACGAATGACAACTTACACGAACGTACACCCATATTTCCAAAAACTGCAGGCCCACTTAGCTATATACGCAACAGTGTGACAGGGCCTTAAAGTTCCAAGGGTACGCCCGGGATTATGGCCACACGCACGAGGTATTGGTTGCACGCACGCTTCAGGAAAATAATGCACAGTTCGATGGTTGCCTTCATGTGCACCTGCGTCCTTCTGTATTCATTCGCTGCTGTAAGACGGCTTCACCAATTTGGAACTGATCAAACTATTAATTCTATCTTTGTCAAAAAGAGTCAAACATGATATACGAGGGTCGTTCAATAAATAATGAAAGTGATCATGGTATGGGATGCATGAATACAAAGTACGAACCTTTGTCTTTCAAACAATACACTTTTGGATTGTTAGATAACTTTGGTTATGTAACGTCATTTACATAAACACAATAGGTTTCAGACATTGACTGAAATCTGTCAATTATTTGGCTGGATATGTAATATGTTGAATATGGGTTGATTGGTACATTTGCGTATATCTCGGCAATGCGAGCATAAAAACAGATAACACTTGGCACATAGTTAGAACACACACTTATCTCTGTTTTAAACTCTTTTTTAGATCTGAATTCCTTAATACAAACAAGAAGGGACCATCTCAAATACGCTTTTATTTAACACAATCCGCAATAATATACCTTAGAAAACAACAAAGGATAAAGAACAATGGAGGGATTATAATTTAGTAAATTGTTGTTGGATGTAAAGCAATAATAGTGGGGATTTCAAGAGGAGCTGTTCATAAAATTTCCTCAAACCATTGAAATTATGTGACGATTACTTTAACAATACATATCTAGTAGCTCTAAAGATAAAAGTAATAAGAGAGGTTGTGGCAGCCATCTTTTATTGATACATTCATGTATATCTTCATTGTGACTATCGCAATATTTATACACATTGATTTAAGCATTTTTCATTATTTCTGATTAGAATTTGAAGGCACAGTAAGCTTTTATCTGGTAATTTTCATGATTTTAGCCATTTTTTGGCCCAGTTCAAAATGATCTGCCGTCTGCGCATGCGCATATATTTTGCAGGTTTTATGCGCTTAAGTTCAGATAATTAGTTAGCTATCATATGGAATCTCCCAAACTGGTTAATTACTTACATTTATTCTAAATTATTTGATTTCCCGCAATATTAGTGATGCACTGACTGGGCTTTTTTCAAATGAAATTGGCTATTTGAAATGCTGATATTTGTATACTTTTTATTCAATTGCCTCTCCTTACTTTTTCCTCTTATACTACATATATCAAATTACACAGGGATTAAAGTTATTGTCTTTTTATCATACTTACGCGAAGAAAATTGGGATCAACCTGCTTCTGGTGTCATGTTATACAATCCTATTACCACATGTTTCATACAAACAATTCAAATTTACCGCCAAATAACTGATTTAGCAGTGTCCCAAGTGTACTTACTTTGAGACAATGCTATTGCGTCATAGTTCACACTTAGAATTCCAAAACTGTATCGTTTGAAAGACAAAGGTTCATACTTTGTATTGATCACACTATTCCTCAATAGAATCACTCATGCATCCCATATCATGACCACTTTCATTATTTATTGAATGACCCTCGTATGTAACATTTTGACACGCTGTCTACGCATACTGTTCATATACAAAGCACCTTATTATTAATGTAATCATAACTTTACAATGATTGAAATGTTTGGAATTATACACAGAGTCCAGTCATGTAGTGACTGACAATGGTAATTTCCTACCACTTCTTGAGTAAAGTCACCTTCATCGTATAGGGTATGTAATCAATTTTAAAATGCGTACGAATTTCCGGCGCCCTGTCATAAAAGCACTGATGCACGATAATGTAAGATTTGATTTATCAGCATAGCTTTATCAAATGCATCAATGTACAATACACCTTGCCAATTGTACAAACTGCGTTAACACCCTGAGGATATTTTCGCTCTTAGTATTGTAACTTTATTTCATTTTCGAATCAATTTAGTAGGTTTGACACACTGATAATGATCATATTACCTTGGTACTTCGTGCTATGTGCAATTCATATAAGCGTGGGTGACCTGTATTTCCCGCCCAAGTGAATACATATTAAAAGTTAAGTGTCCATGACAGTATACTACCTCATTAATTCAATACCTAATAGAACCTGGACATAAAATTCTTGCTCATCAACATCACCGATTTCAATCATTTTGTGGCTCCACGTGTTTCCTATGTTTATTTTCTCTCTTGCTGAACCAAACACAAACCATTGCAATCGAATCTTATTCAATTATGAAATGTAATTTGATATTCTTAATGGCCTCATGTAAGATACTTGAACTTGACCAATGATATAATTATATAATTTCTTTACAGCAAATAGACAGCTACACAATAGTGAGGTCAATCCTGAAGATTTATATTTGATGCAATAACAATCTAAGATGATACAAAAATGGTTGAGTCATAAATAGGCAAGATTAAAATTGCATTATTAGGTGATGGGCAAAATGTTACGTAGAAGGGAAACGTCAGACGAGGCATATTAATCTACAAATAAGTTCTCAGGTCCCTCCAAATGAAATTATAATTTATTATCTTAATTTTTAATGACTACCCTGTAAATATAACTTCATATAATCATGTTTTCTATTTTAACATCACTGGCATTGGATTGAAATTGAAATATGACAATTTCCCCACAGCCAGCACCATAAACGCACTGATGCGCTATCCTTTTAAACTCGATTGATCAGGATAGCTTTTTCATTTGAATCAATGTACAATACACCTTGCCAATTGTACAAACTGCGTTAACAGCCTGAGGATATTTTTGCTCTTAGTGTAACTTTATTTAATTTTCGATTCAATTGAGTAGGTTTGACACGCTGATAGTGATCCCATTACTCCGGTACTTCGCGCCATCTGACATTCATGTAAGTGTGTGTGACCTGTATATCTCGCGCCCAAGTGGATACAGATTAAAAGTTAAGTGTACATGATAATTCAATACCACTACATGCATTTAGCTAGTATACATCGCTGATGTATTATATACAGTCATCACAACAAGTAACTGACCAGGTAATAAATGTGCTGATAACTCTAGAAGTATAACCCCTACATAAACATATTAAATTATAAACATGTTGAGAAGTTTCTCTTCTTGAATTTGAGATATTACACGCTAAGAATGGCTGATTATTAAGGAAATTGCAATCCCAAATGTACTGTCAAGTCTGATTTTCATTTTCACATTTTCATTTTCAACACGGGGACTCAGACCGGCAAATTATTGATTACTGGTAGTGGTAGTGCCAATTCACCCGTCGATGGCCTGGTTGTTGGATAGTCGGCCGGTGGCATTGTTACTGTTGATCAATACGGCACACACGCTTTATCTGTCATACTCTCCCCGTGTTGAAAAGAAAATGTTAAAATGAAAATCAGACTTGCCCTAACGTTTGGGATCGTGACTTCCTCATTAATCAACCATTCTTAAAGTGTAATATCTCAAATTCAAGAAGAGAAATTTATCAACAACTTTATAATTAAATATGTTTATGCAGGAGTTATACCTTAGAGTTATCAGCATGTTTATTACCTGGTCAGTTACTTATTGTGATGACTGTAGATTGTAGAGCATTGACTAATTTGTTAAAGCTGTCAAATTAAAGTAATCAAAAGTGCCCCTCAGTGTAAAGCTCCAATTTGACGTTCAGCTTACAAGTATTTCTGACTATTTTGAAATATATTGTATCCCCAAAACATAAAAGGCATAATTTTGATGGAAATTAATTAGTATAAGCTGATAGCCTGTCTGTTTGATTCCATATTCTATTTTTATCCAATATTTGTCAAGTCGGTTTTTGAAAGCGTTAACAGCCTTAACTACATCTGTAGTGTCCTCTCGTAGTGTTTGTTCCGCGGGCTTTGGTGAAGAAGTCAGATGGGTATATTTCATCGATTTCGTTCAGAATCTTTTAAGATTCTGAAGGAAATCGATGAAGTAAAATGTCTCGATGATGTAAAGTGGTGTTGTTATTGTTATTTAAGTGAATTTGGTAAAACGGACATATATGGTAAGTTGCACTGTAGAAATCTCGGATTTGTTGTGGTTTGTTATATCGCTTTCTAGCTTAGTTATTCACACATGACACGGGTAATTCTAGTGTAGAGTCGTTTAGCAGATAATAATGACTTTTATATCAATAAAAATCTACTATTGCGCTATTCCACTTAGTCGTTTGTAAATCCCTTAAGGCCAACAGGTCATTAAATGTCCGATCCTGTTCTACTCAGATATGGTCACGCGTTATGAACTCGCCTCCCAATAGGGTGGTGCCGTTACATTTTATAGCTTCATGCTGTCATTTTCCTCAAATATTTTTCAACAAATTTGGTATCATTTTAAAGCCATAATAACAAGCTATCTGCCTGCCAAATGGCATTGGTATAGCTACTACAGAAAGGGAGATACAGCTGTTTGATGTTTGGAGACCAGGGGTGGTGCTGGAAGGGGTGCCGCTGGAAGGGGTGCCGCCTGTACAAACTCAATGGGGATAATCCCATGCTTTGTTCTTTTTACAATAACTAGTCATCCCCTAATGTTAAAAACACAATTTTGGTCCCATTTCAAAGGATATTTAGTAGTCTTTAAGTATGTGGTTCAACAGACTTGTCAACTATTATTAACAACTAATTAATTATGGATAAGACAATGATCATCAGCTTTCTACCTATTCGCTACACAGTCAACATGAATAATCAGCCTCAATTTACCGGATTTATAAAAATGACTATAACAGAAAAAGTTTTCAACCTATGATAGCAAAAGTATACATTTTTGGAAAGCTTGTAACTAGAGGAATTCAGAAATGCAGTTTATATCAGGGTAGGGTTCATCCTTAAACAAATATTTCTGAAAATTCTAAAAATATATAAAATAAAAATTTGACATATTCACTAGCCGGTATAATTACCATACCGACGTAGTAACTTTGACAAATATATATCATCTAATGGGTAATTTCATGAGGAATTCAAATATGTAAACAAAATAATGATAGGGGTAGGTATAAAAAATATATGGATCTCAAATTAAAAATTAAAAAACTCTGATATTTTCCGAACATTTCCGATCATACCATTTTAGATCTTGGTCGTACTATAATTTTAATGGCATATTCGGTTTCCTCATGCAATTTCCCTTCAGAAAATGTATACTTCTACTACCTCAGGGGGGTATACAAGCAAATATAAATGTGTAAAGTTAAAATCATGTCGCGAAAGCCAAAATCCGTGTGTAACGCGAAAGGAGGCGAGCTTAAAACACATGACCATATAATGTACATCTTTTCGGCTTGCAGCAACCAGCAAATTGTAATTGTCTGAGAATTCTTTTGGGACTATGACATTTTCGGATATTTAGGTGTTTCCCTTTTTTACGACTTTTTGGGTTAAATAACAGTTTTTCATAAATATGCTATAATTTTGATGCAATTTTTTTTATTTTTAAAGGTGACAAATAAAAACGAAAATGTTGTTTTGGCATCAATAAATTATTAAAAAAATGTTTACCGAGTGTTTCACTTACTTATTTTTAAATATTTAGAATAACGCTAAAAATTTAAAGATAAAAACCCGTGATCGCTATGTTGGAAAATTCAATGTCGATATTGCAACCTTATAGCATACAGCACCATAGACATCATTCAGTGGCGCGAAATCCTGAAGCTGACAAGTTGTTTGGTATGCTAGTGTCACTCGAGGTGTCGTCTGATTTGCGCTGTAACAGGAATAGGAATAATAAGAACAGTAACGATTATATAGGTTGAGTCAACACAAATTCATATCAATTATGCATTGATATGAATATCCAGGTGCCTTAGTGCCCAATACGAGGTATTTAATTGTGATATTCTGTCACCCTTTATTTTGCTTTTTATTTGATGAAAGTTCATTGTGTGCTTTATCATCTTCTATTATGATAACCATATAAAATTAAACGCGCTCATATTTTAGGAATACGCTAATCCTTACTGTTTTTGCTTGAAATTTGAATGTTGATATTGCAAAACTATAATAACATACATTACAATTGTCTAGACATCATTCAGTGGCGCGAAATCACGAAGCTGACAAGTTGTTTGGTCTGCTAGAGTCGCCTGCTTTGCGCTAATGCGCTGTAACAGTAATAAATATTAAGAACGGAATAATAATAATAGGAAAGCTGATAGAGGTTAAGTCAACACAATTTGTTATAACAATTAGGCCTATGTATATATCTGAATATCCAGGGGCCTGAATACTCGACACAGTGTAAATATTTGTAAAATTCAATCACCCTTTATTTTGCTTTTTATCTAAAGAGAGTTCACTGTGTCTATTATCATCTTCTATTATGATAACCCTATTTAACGCGCTACTATTTTAGGAATACGCTAATCCTTTAAATAGTTGTGTTGGGAATTCAAATGTCGATATTGCAACTATATTTTATAAGATGATACCATACAGGGTGAGTCAAAAAGAAGTTGATCGAGAATGAATATTTGTTTAAAAATAGACCAAACAAATTTGACAAACCAATGAGGCACGTATTCAAAGAGCAACTTATTCCGCTCATATGACAAAAGGAATAATTGAAGCCAATCAATTACATCCGGTACTATGCCTGTTTGAATAAAAGAACCCCTTTTATTAGCTGTCCATGGAACGCTTAATTCTCCTGAAATCTTTCCACTCTAGTGGGCAGCAAAATTAGTGCTGATGTTTGTCCTCTAAGGTGTCTTAATTGTTTTATTAAAGTGGGCCTTCAATGTTTAATATTTTCTTATTGTTGACACTGATTTGTTATTTTATGCACACCATTCCCACCTGTGTTTGAAACTCCCGGGCTTTAATCTCATTTGAATATGAATGCCCGTGTGTACATTTTGCTGCCCACTTAGAGTGGAAAGATTTCAAGAAGATTAAGCGTTCCGTGGACAGCTAAAAAGGGTCTCTTGTATTAAAACAGGCATAGCTCCTGATATAATTGATCGATTTCAATTATTCCTTTTGTCATATAAGCGGAATAAGTTGCTCTTTGTAAACGTGCCTCATTGGTTTGTCAAATTTGTTTGGTTTATTTTTAAACAAATATTCATTCTCGATCAAGTTCTTTTTGACTCACCCTGTAGTCTAGACATCGTTCAGTTACGCGAAATCGCGAAATCACGAAGCGGACAAGTTGTTTGGTCTGCTAGAGTCGTCTGCATTATGCTGTAACAGAAATAAACGTTATGAACAGAATAATATTCAAAGGAAAGATGATATAGGTTGAGTCAACACAAATGTATAATAATAATAATGCATTTATCTGAATATCCAGGGGCCTGAATACTCGACTTAATCGACTGTACTTAATTGTAAAATTCATCCACCATTTGTTTTATTTTTCGGTTAAAGAAACTTCGTTTTGTCTTTTTCATCTTCTATTATAATTACCCTTTTAATAATTACCGGGCTCATAGTTTAGGAATACGCTGATCCTTACTGTTTTTGATAGAACTTTGAATGCCTATATAACACACAGCCACATAGGAAACAGTCAGTGATGTGAAATCATGAAACTGACAGATTGTTTGGTCTATTCGTGTGTAATGAAGTGCCGTCTGGTTTGCGCCGACAGGAAAACATTTAAAATAGAATACGGTATTAAAAACAGGAACGCTGATTATACAGTAAAGATAGAATCAGCTTGTCAAGCATTCCTCTCCATTTGGCATCGATCTTGAAATCCAGGTGCTCGAATACTCGCCACAATGTGATTAATTGCAACAATTCATGCACTATTTCCTTAGCTTTTTACTTACGGATTATAATTGTCTTTTCTTCTTTTATTAATCATTTATCCCAAGTATGTTAATCTAAGTTAATTTTTATTTGATAGTTGCTGTCTTTATATAATAAGTCTTCTTGTATACTTATCATGAGCAAAAGGAGGCGGACAATTTGTTAAATGATTTTAAGGACAATAACATTAGATATTGGTAGAGGCGGGTGGTGGTTCCCCAAAGCTTACAATTATTTCGGAATCACGTTTTCGAATCAAAAGTAGGCATAATTTAAAACCAATGAGTACAATCTTTGTTCGATTAATGATTTTGATTAGTTTTATGTACTTGTCATGTAATTTCATGGTCAGATCTTGCCAGAATGATGGATATTTCGATTTATTTTAAGATATTTTTAAAATATCAACAAAATGTTCTTATGTTTCGGTACAAGTTACACAAAAAGAGACTAGAGATATATGGCTCGGGATAACTTTTTGCAATAGTGATGTTTCATCCAGATTGCTTCGTGTCTTTAAATCAAATCTATGAAGGTTGTGACAACCTTTTGACAACCGCATATAGAGAAAACGTTCAACCAATTATATATAATAGTACTATGCCAAGTTGTCTATGGATTGGATGTTACGGAGAAAGCCACACTTTGTGTTGAATTGACCCGGTTTGTCTGTTTACAGTACTCGCCTAGCATGTCTATATTCAATGTTTGCAGATCGCCAGCCAAGTGTAACGTTTAAATGCGGGTCGATGGCATTCCACGCTTGCTTTATGAATATCATTCGTGAATTGCTTAGGCAGTTACGATGGCAATCTTCCGTATTTTGGATTTAACACAATGTTAATTGTATTGAAACAATAAGAAATGAGGGTCTCTAATTCATAATTCAACTGATGTATTTTGAGCTTCCTGGTAATTTGAAATAATGTACTGCTTTGAAAGGGATGTAGGCCTATAATGTGTATAGGTATGTCAAATTATTAGAGCAACTAGCAGTTTCTGTGTAGGTCTTTTCATTATGAATAACAAAGTTAAAATCTGTTAGACAAAAACACGTTGTTGAATTTTATTTGATTTTTTGGAAACGTTCACAAATGGAAATGAAAATGAAAATTATGTCAATTTAAGAAAGCAAAAGCAACGGTATCCTTATTTAGTAATCTTGGCAGTCTATGGTCAATAAATAGCCGTTTTAAAACAAACAATCATCATATTTTCCTCGTCAATTTTTTGCCTCTCCAAAATATATAAACTAAAAAGACGCTAGTTAATAACCAACGATAAATACTTGACGATAACCGCGCTGCTTATAAGCTCAAGTATAATTTCAATCTCCTTAGTCTTGGTGTGTATAGCAAAACTGATTTGACCTCCAATGAACGGGAATCTCTGCCCTATTATCATTTGCCATTTCTTCAGGGCTACATTCCTATTAAAATAATCCAGCAATAGCATCACCAATGTCAAACTCTTAAAAGCAAAATCGTCGTTCAATGGTCCACACCTGGGATTAGCGGCATTGAGTTATTTTTGATTCAATTCCAACATATGATGAATTTTCTGGAATTATATAATCAAAACCCAATTTTTGCATTGAAACCAATGGAAATACAAAATGTCAATCCAATCGTAACCACCGTCGTTTTGTCTGTGTTATTGTGTGTATATTTCTTTTTTTATGTGGCTGTTTAACGAGTGCCGAAATGTCGCTTTTAAACTTATTGACTTTTTTAAACGCATTACGGTTCCGTTCCCTTTATATTCTGAGATTTTTTTGACCACGGATATGCCCTGGTATTCGGGGTGATATATCATGACTTTCTTTGGCTGATTTTTTTGATTTATTGCACCACGCCTGTGTATTTTCTAGCTCGGCTACTAGGATCGCTGGCCAAGCACTGTTTAAAGGCCCCGCCGCGCCAGGGGTGGTATCCTGGTTTTGTTCCTAATGGAAGAACTTGGTACTAGCATGGTATTAGTGGGGACTTTAGAAACGTAATTATTACAGTTGTTGCTGTTTGTCTTGTTTGCTGGTCGAACGAGTGAATTCCATAGGATATTAACGAATTTAGCTAAAAGTATTCTGACAGAAAATTTTCAAATTTACTCATAAACAAGTTCATTTAGATTCAGTTAAATTGGATAATTTTCTGGGTGGAAAGAAGCCCAAAGTCTTACTTTTGAAAGTTGTTGTGTTGAGAAATTCACACTTAAAGGTGTAACCACATTTTCTTAGTTCCCCACTAGCGAACCACGCATGGTAAAACAGTCAAGGCTGTTAGGACAAGGAAGGTCAAGGTTGAATTTGTTCAAAGTAACAGGGCCTGTCACTGAGGCTAATTCCCCTAATTTTAGTTACGGCTATTGTGTCATCTAGCTCATTATTACATGCATTTATGGCTCAACATCCCTGGCTGATATTTCCAGCAGAGAGTTGGCGTGGTTATGTCTTTAAACTTCAATTTGTCATTCGAATTAGTCCTATTTTAAATTTGGTTAAAGTCAAAAGCACAAAATTCGACAAAAAAGTCACAATATATTATCCCTGGATCAGATTTTAGTTTTAAAACTTAGCCCAATGTTGCTGAAAGTCACCGCGTGTGTCAATTCATGTGGCTAGATTGTAGACAGACTGCCTGAGGGTCTTCCCAGCGTGCGGTCAATGTGTTGAATTGAACAATTCTTAGGGGAATTTTTTTAGCCCAACACGCGACTTTTCAATGTTCTTGCGTTAAGAAACTCAATGTTTGAACTTGAATTTGTTTAAAAACTAGTGTTATTTCAGATTTTGTCAAATATAGAGTTCAAATTTAAAAAAACCTTACAATTAAATAGCAGATTTAAGTTTAAAATGTAGCCAAATGGGCTAAAGACCGGCATACTATGCCAATAAAGGGGAGTATTGCAGCGAGGTTACAGGAGTGCCTTTTCGGGTCGTCTACACAGTTGGTCCACGGTGTATCACCCCCATTCACACCATGTTCACACCATGTTCACACACAAATACTAGCATGATAGCCAATTCAATATAACAGCCCCTGTCAGACCATGGTCAGACAATATCTGAAACTTGGCTCAAACTATACTGGACGATGGAACGTAATGGTATCTATCTGATTATGCTAGTTACATGGGTACTACACTGCCCTACATGATGTCAACAGTGATAATTTAACATGTGGCTGGTTTATGGCAATGTCATACTCCTAAATAGCGTTCAACTGGTTATCAAGTATCGTAATATAAGACGTATTTAATAACCCTCGGCACTTCTGTGCATTAACTTCAACAGAGCTTGAATCCTTAACGGTGTTATCATTATTAATACATAAATATGAACAAACAAGTTTCAGCGATGGCACTTTGAGCCTAAAGCGACGAACCTCGCACCTATTGTTGATGCTTTTTGATGGTGTCGGGAGTAGTGCGTCGAGGCTAATACATTTTACAAATCAATTATTCAAACATTGAAACCATCCAATTGAGTGGTTGTGGATGATAGAGACTGCTGGTATGACATTTTATCAAAAGCGATGGGGATATTGGATTCTGTAAAATGTCGCTTGGGATAATTAAGTGTGTAAATTGACGCATGTCCTCCAAGGCATTTGAAGAGAATTAGCTGTAATGTCTAAACATTTTAAGATTCTTTAAGATTCTCTGAAAAACCTCTTGAA
Organism: Ophiura sarsii; assembly: GCA_035610835.1. NCBI lineage: Eukaryota > Metazoa > Echinodermata > Ophiuroidea > Amphilepidida > Ophiuridae > Ophiura > Ophiura sarsii. The sequence goes on along the minus strand of CM069448.1, from coordinate 14,561,355 downwards.
GTGTGATGCCCGAGGTTATGTGAATGAGCTTGTACTCGATGAACTGAGAAGCACATTCAAATGTCGGAGTGCATTATTCTATATTTTAAACTTTTAGCATATAATCATTATAATCATTTGAGAATCTGTAAGTTTGATGTTAGCAAATGTATTACCGTACACTATAGTCTGTATTAAATAAAAGAACAATGAACTTGAGGGCGCGCTTCAATAGAAACAAATTCCAAGTGTTTTAAGTACGCGTGCATTATTCTTGGATGTGTAAAAGTCACGCTTTGCACACTGAGACCATGTGGGAAAACAAATTTTACCCGTCCATGTTATTTTTAAGATCTCTTTCCGTTTTTTCTTAAAGTGTCTTAGAAATATTTCGAAATGTTATCAAATTTGTGAAATTGTTTTATTAGTTTTTTCGAAAATTTTGAATTTTTTTGTAGTTCTTTAATTTCAAGTAGTTCTAACTTGGAGGATACTTATTGATAAAAAAATAAATAATATTTAAATATTTATAAGGCGCTAGTCCATCTAAATCATAATGCGACACATAACTCGAATTAGCATAGAAAAAGATGAGTCTTAAGATTACAACTCTTATAGTACGAGAGAGATTTTATGACTGCCGAAAGATTTCTGACCCATGACTTTGTTTGTTCTAGGAACATTCAGGCAGATTATGTCATGAGCAGAGTTCTTTGAGGAACATACTGCGACAATAGATTGGATAAATAACATAGGGGCTCGTGTATATGAAGAGCTTAGTTCCAAAAGGCGCTAACTCACTTTTTGAAAAAGATGAGTTAGGTGAAGAACATAAAAGAGAGTTACAAAATACATCTTTTAAACTTTGTTCTACATCTGTAGCATCTTCAAGTCCAAAGTTATGGCCCTCGGTAATTTCCGGAAATTTCCGGAAATTTGAATATAATTCACTATGTATGGGATTATTGTTTTAAAAATTGTACACGAACAAAATTGTTGTTAATTAAAAAAATGTGCCAAATTGTCCACATTTTCAGTTTTCTCACAAAATATCAAAAATTCATAATTAAAAAAGTTTAATAGGTATTTGAATGCGGTTTTCTGTTTTCAATATGATTTGATATTGTCTTTCAGGTGTAAATTATTTGGAAATAAAGATTGCTTGGTAAAGTGGTTTTTGAAAATGTGTCGAAATATTTTTGTTCCAAAAGGCGCTAACTCACTGATTTTCAAAAATAAAGAAAGACATAGGAAATACAGTGAAAATCAAAAAATGAAATCAAACCATTTGTTAAGCTTCCACGCATGGTATCTTTTATATGGCAGAAAATTAGCATATCGAAGAAGTGCAACATCCTCATTTTGAAGAAAAAACCCGTTGCTTTTCTCCTATTTCACTTTTAGTGAGTTAGCGCCTTTTGGAAACAAACTCTTCATATGAAGACATGAAGACAGAGTTTAGATTGAATCATTTCCATTAATGGCAGCCAGTGGAGTTCTTTAAGCGTTGGGGTAATATGATCTCACCTGTATTGTTCTAAAATCTCTGCCCTCTGTCAAATTCATGTTCTGTAGCACAAAAAGAAGAAGATTTTAATAGTCAAGACGAGATATGACTAAAGTCCTGACAACATGATGGAGAGTGTCTTAATCTAGGTGGTGCCCATCCACTCGTTTTGTTTTCTGTAATTAATGAGCATTCTTTTAATGGCAACTTGTTTAGATACAGCCTGTAATACTGTATTGTGTGTCCACTGCTATTTACCCAATTAATTTGCCGGGCGGAGATAAATCCAACATGAAGATTTTGCACCGAGTGGCAACTATAGATTTAGTTTGTCAACACTTAGAGATATACTCTAGCGAATAGAAAACCACAACGACATACTTAACCATGCCCCATTGATGACAAGCACCGTAACAAGTGCTTAAATTGAATTATTAAAACGGATTTAACTTAACCTCGAAACCCACAGGAATTAATCATGTATGTACAACTTACGCCTTGGCCGTCTTGGAATTCATTACTACTCGAGTGCAAAAGGCCAGGACATCACCGATGCCTCGGTCAATAACATCAATAGTTCGGCTATGAGAGATGTGTAAATACTGGTTAATAATTACTAAACCAATATAGATATTTCTACTATTGTTACATATCAGGTTATAATAAGCTCAACATGTATAATTAATGATGGGTTGAGCCAATAACCTTTCCCATTGGGTATGTATTGCATCGCTTTACCATGAAGAATTCAAAGGAATCACTGCACAACTATTCCGCATGACCCATACGTATAACTGCTTTGTACGTAAGACTTGTACGATAATCGCCAAAATCATAGTTTAATTCATCATATTATGTATAAGCAACCTTAAAAATTAGACTGAGACAAATGCAAAAATCACCTTATATGATGGAAATATTTGCATTGGTTTGCTTCAATCTATTTATTCATTAATCTATTAGGGGCTTGTTCTAATGGTGATGCATATTATAACTTTGGCGCCTATCATATAAGTCTTACGTACAAGTCACTTACATGTATATGTATGAGCCATATGTACTCAAGGAGTTCATTCAGCAAGTACCCCCTTAGAATATTTGAGTTTCCAGTTAATGACCTCTCAAGGAAACATCATAGGAAACAAGTGTTTAATCAAGATATCATGTTGATAGCAATACTGATCTTCACATATGTTTAGATATCTGTGAATTTTTTCAATCTTTAATATATATGTGATTCTTTTACATAGAGATATGAGCGTTGGATATTAAAGGTGGTAACCACAATAAACATATCACTAAACAATCATCATGTATTATTAATGCTCGTAAGCTCTGTTATTTTATTTTTATCATAGTTGTAATTTATTATCATTAATCAATCAAAATAGATTTTAGAAGCCTGTATTCATTAGGTTTATCTTGTAGGTTACTATGTTTATGATTGGTTGAATAATTGACACAGCCCTCTTCTGTACCGTCAATCAGAATAGCGTTTAGACACAAATAGTCATGGTGTTTATCAGTCACGTTACGGCATCGTTCACAATTTGCAATAACCGTCGCAGCACACACATGGTAAAACGCCCTAATACACGTATGCCTTCTATGATGCAGTCAACACCACTATTGATTTGCCCTCAGTTAATAAACGCACAATCTACGATATAACCCAGAGGCGAGGCTTCCTTGTGCGATGGGAAATTATCTCACGCACCAAGGAGTAAATATTTTACAATATAATTGGTTATCCTTTTCTTTCTCTCACGTTTTATTTCTCACGGTGCTTCGATATTTTCTTTGCTCCGTCGCTTTTCACTAGTATTTTCACGTAATATATCACGGTGTCTATAGTGTTTTTCGGAGCCGAATGACCTTAATTGTCAAGTTTGATTCACCAAAAACGTCATTAGTATTTCATGGGTTCGTGGCTATATTGCGTGAAAATAGCAAAAACAAAAGAGGCCTTAAAACGTATTTATAATAACAGTGATAATATAGCGCTGTACCAAAATTGATCACGGCGCTTAACAAAAATATAAACAATACAATGTACCCAGGCATCATACAAAAGTGGAATGGAAAGAATGAGAGAGCATGTACAGAAAATCAATTACTAAACAAATGAGTCTTGAGATTATACCTGAAGGTTATGGAGTGTTATTCCATAGTGTTGGGTTAGCCACAGCAAAGGAACCAGCTTCAATGCGTTTATGGCTGGCTGGCACAACAAGACAGGTTTTGTCTGTTGCTGATATATAGTAGTCCTTGTCTAGATGGAATATAGATGGAAATATTTCACTATTGTTTTTCAGCTATATTAAAATAATGTTACTGTTAATATGTTTGATCCACGGGCTTTCGTGGCTATCGTAATTATGTCACGTGATCTATTGAGGTTTCCCGTTTACCTATTCCCCATCCAAATACCAAAATATTCGCCTAATTTGATAACAATGTTTATTTGTACTTGCAGGAGAAAGCCGATTTAGGGGAGGTTATGTTTTCATTGTGTTACCTGCCAACAGCATGTAGATTGACATTCACAGTGATTAAGGCTAGGAATCTCAAGGCTATGGACATCACGGGAGCATCAGGTAGGGGTCTACTAATCAATGATATACCGTATAATATATAAACACTAGACTTGGTTTTTCTCATGCGTCCCGATTTGAGTCGCCATTTTAAAGATGGCGGGATAGAAGGATTGACGACTCAGATTGACAATGACAGTGATTAAGGCTAGAAATCTCAAGGCTATGTACAACACTGGAGCATCAGTAAAATATTCGGTCAGTTATATGCACTAGACTAATATTAAATCTCCTAATAGTAATATAAGTTCTTCTAGTTCCGTCGATATCACGCGTCAATGCACAGATGCTTGGTTTGATCCGCCATTGTTAAATATGCTGATCTTATGCGTTGAGTGATTGACGACTCGGATCTGATCAACATTGACAGTGGTTAAGCCCAAACACACTCAAATCAAATGTATGGGTATTATTGGGCTTTGATCTACAATATTTACACTTCACAATACGCATTATTTGCACGTGTCCCCTGAGGGAACGCTCGATTTGGGCCGCCATGTTTACAAGATGGCGACCACAGATGTATTAGCGAATCAATTGGACATTAACTGCGATATGCTAGAAATCTCACGGCGATGAGTTTAACAACGTCATTGGTCAGTAATATTTACACTTTATTAAATCTTTCTGATTTCCGTCGATTGCACGTATTTTTCTGAGAGGATATTTTATTTAATCCGGTATTTTCAAAGGTGACAACTTCATACTTATAATTAGGATAAAGGCGCAGTTTTTTCGTGCATATTTCGTGCAAATTGTCATCTTGATTATTATAAAGTGCATTCAATATCCATACAAATACAATTCAATTTGTATATCGACCAATAGTGACCTTGTCAGTTTACATTGCTACCCTTATAAAAATATTATTCCAAGCATGACAGATCTGTAAGTATACCTTTACTTTTTATTTCATTAAAGTAATGGTAAACCTAAAATCAAACAGATAATAATATTGTGAAGTCAATTAATTAGAACGGGTTTCCTTCTAATTTAAACTTTTAAATGGTCTGTATTTACGTTGTTCAAACTTTAAAACAAAAAATGAAGGTTCAAATAATCCACTAAACACAACCTGTTTTTTTAAATTGAGATGAGTTGAGAAATATGTAAACAACTCTGACTAAACATTTACATTTGCTTCAAATTGAATTCAACTCATTTTAACCGTGTTAACATACGTGGATATCTGGGAGAGAAAAAACTATGATGAGAAGTACTTTTTTGAAACATGAGTGCAATCACAATCTCCCGTGAGTAAAACCTTCATCAAAACAGCGGGAAAATGGTCTGCATCTGAGCATTAGCAGCATATAGAGTGAACAATCAATCTCTGTCACCCATCGGTTACAGTACAATCTATCATAGTTAATATTACCCATGCGGACTAGTTCAGATACTTTCATCACACACGTTATGATTAGTTCTAGTTGATTTCTCTCCTATCCCTTTGCACATACGAGTATCTGTATAAATTGTAACAATGACGTCATTAGGTGCAGATAATGCCGCCTGTGAAATGTTGAGAATAATAATGGATCGGGCAGACAAGCGCCTATGATGTGATTCTTTGTCTACTCAATGACGATATAATTATTTGTACAGTTGGATTTCAAGCAGCCATTAGTTTGGCGGCTGACAGAGCTGCAGCTTTGACGTGTAGAAGGGAATTTACTATTCCCGTATATATGTAATATAATTTTAAATACAATAATATATAGCATGTTCATCCAGGGAGCTGTATTATTTTTTTAATATACTTTACCAAAGTTTTTCTTAATCTTATTATCATCAGTTCTATAATCTATACCTTATAATGTTTGCTTTTGGCTACGGGTAAGAGATGAGAACTGAGGCCTAGACTAAGATGAACTGCATCTATCAAAGTACATGTTATATTTATTCGAAAGATATATCGGTGGATGCACATTAAACGCCACACTAAAGCTCGAATGTTTAATAACGGAATAACACTAGGCTATACACAGAAAGAAAAAAAGTGAGTCATCATCGAAAAATGAGTCATTTTGTCCATGTAGTGACACACTATGGCTCAAAATGAGTCATTTTGTCCGTGTAGTGACTCATTTCACGATGATGACTCACTTTTTTCTTTCTGTGTAGTAGAGGTGCATCATAATACGAGCCATTTACTTGCATGAGTGGCTTACATCATAGTGTGAAGATAAAAGAATCCAACGGGACATTTATCGAAATCGAAATAAATAATAATATTACCATATATTTAAAGATTTCGGTCAACTTCAAAACCCCAGGAACACTCATTGAAATAAATATTTTGACGATAAAACGCTCATCGATAGCACATGATTCATATATTTTAGATCGCACTGCATAACTAGTACGTATGGCTCTAACAAAGACTTATAGTCGCCTAAGTAATAGTTTGCAACACTATACGGACATGCACCATTGGAATTATAAACATATCATAACATAATTACATTTATAAAGCGCTATCAACACTGTTTCTAAGCGTTGTACAATTAAAAGTACACTATAAAACATGAGCAGGAAAAATATACAACAGCTCATTGATTTAAACCACATCAGTTAAAAAATATTGGACTGAGACTAATGTAAAGATATCTATTATGATGTAGAAATATTTGCATCGGTCTCAGTTCAATGTGTATGGGTGTTTATGGTTATGCAAACTATTACTATTGATAAGTCTTACGTGCAAGTCATTTGTACGTATAAGCCATTCGTACAAGTTACGGCCTTAGTACGTCAACCAAAATATGCTTCTCTGCCTTACTGTTATTTGCAATTGGACCTTCCTGCCGCGCAAATCCCAGACCTCATCACCAGCCGATTCCTTTCTTGCATACATCATATGTTATTCAGACAATCCACATACATTCATTATATGTTTCTAATTAGATAAATGAATCATAGCGTTGTCTCTATAACCCGATGGTGTGGGGCTCTCATTTTAAGAAAGCACTCCCCATATCCGTGGAAAAATGAGTCCGTGGAGAAAGGACAACGGAATTGCTAAAACTCCCACTTAAATAGCGTGACAACAATTCGTTATAATAATGTAAGTAGATGATAATCGGCCGAGTGCACCAATGACGGGTAGCTGAAGAATAGCGCTACCTCGCTAGTAACTGAGGCGTAACCCAAAATTTTGAGAGCGCCAATGCCGGGTAAGCTACTAGGCTAGTAACTGGCGGGTAATTTACGCTAAATGTTATACCTAACCGGACCCAAGAGTAAGTTGGGGCATAACATTTTATGCCACAAGTCAGTCGATTCTAGCAGTAGCGTACATTTGTTGTGAACATTGGAGGGGATGATTCGCTGATGCTGAAAGACCAATTTCGCTTGCATGCCCAGGGGATGTATATTTGAAGTGGAATGTGACCCCTCATATAAGCTGAAATATTTTATATTTTGAAAATCCATTCATGCAATTTGGGGATTTTTTTAGTCAACATTTAGATCAACTCCTTTTGCCCATTCAAACACTAATCGCACCGACTTTGGGTCATATTTTGACCAAAATGTACTATAATTGTCCAAGGATCTTAAATAATGACTAAATAAATAAACTTATTATTGTTTTTATTAATTAAAACTGAAGTTTCAACATTATTGTGAGTGGAAGGGTATAACTAGAAGAAGAAAAAATAAAAGTATATCGTGCGGCGCGTGGTCTGGGAATCGAACCGGGGTCCTGCGGTTAACAGGCGAAGGACAAGGTATCCATGCCACGGAAGTATGAGTGTAAAGAGGTGTGTTATAATTGTATATAATTGTTTGTATCGGGTGCTTGTGCTTGTCATTAAAATTGTGCTTTTTTGTGCAATATTTGTGTGTGCCCCTCGCCCAAAATATGTTTGTAATGTCTTGATAGTCCTTATTTTTGAAAAAGCGTTGAACAAATTCGAAGTTTTTGGCCAAAGAAATACCGTCATTTTTGTTCGGAACGCAGGCAGACTCAACGTGATTATTTATGTTAATTATGTACACTCACCTATGACCTAGCGAGTGACGACACATTTTAAATATTACGAAGGACCACTCAAGTCAGTATTTTACAGTAACCTATAGGTTAACACTTCGCATATGCGCCAATTAATTTTGTAAGGGGACGATGCTGATTAATGTGGATATTTACCTCGCTAGTTACTATTCTGTTGTTATTCGCCAGTTGTGCTCTAAGAATTACATCGTTAGTAAGTTACGCTACAGTTACAGCATAACTACTAGGGAGGTAGCTTACCTCCCTATTAAGTTACCCGTCATTGGTGCACTCGGCCGCTTAAGATGAAGTTAAACTTTCGATCTCAACACAAGAAATAATTACCTGGAATTTTCAGGTGTTTCTACTTCTTTCATCAGCAGACTAATGACTCGACTTGACCTTTTGGAGGTGTGACGTCAGAATCGAGTCATTGGTCTGCTGATGAAAGGTGTAAATACACCTGAAAATTCCAGATAATTATTTCTTGTGTTGAGATCGAAAGTTTAGCTTCATATTATTTATCACCAACACAGATGAACTTTCATTCTAATAGTAAGTAGATGGTGTTTCGAATTAATAAACCACTGTGTAAAGTGCCCTGGTTAAGGGTAGTCGAAAGCTATCAAAATCCTGTTTGCGATTCACTAGATCTACAGGCCAATTCCCTTGATTGATTATACCTAACCACAATAACGAAAGTGATTCCAAGTTCTTGATGTGTTAAAACACAAGAAATTACTCTATCCGCCGAACTGCCTGATGTGTTTGTACCGGATAGCATGCCTGTGTGATAGTATCAGTGCCAGAGTCTATAAAAGTATCTCCAAAAGGAATGCTAAAAATTGATAATTGAACCGTCTTTGCTATATTTGTACTCTATAACATATGTGCTTCAGGTTCGAATCGACTTATATATAAGTTAATGTACACATTAAAAGCTAAACATTAAAAATATGATAATGAATTACCTTGGTACCAATGTTTGTTAATTAAGATATTCATATTCCTGAAATCATATACAATAATCAAATAACCGACCAACTTTCGGAAGACCATCTGCCCACAAAGAGACGTTATTTCTTATTTTATTATTATTTCGCATTTTACATGTCTGTTACCGTCTGGAAATATTTTTCTTTAGGACCATCCGTGAAAATCTATAAATCTGTTTGCTTACTTACGGTTATTAAGAAACAATGACCTAGCAGAAATCAATACCAATATGGATAACGCCTCAACGGTCGAATCTCACAAATTAAGGTGAACGAAAATATTTACTACTCATTACTGGGACAGCTTCTTCCCCATCATCTCCATATCGTGCTAGTGAATACACAAAACGGATTACTAATATTAAATAGGTCTAACATTTAACTTTCAATACGATGTAGATTCGATGGTCTATCTCTCCCTAGATACGATATTGAGGTTGGAGATTAAAGTGTACTATGTTGCTCAAGAAATTCTTGGCAACCAATATGTGGTGGCGCTATACAACCGACTGCTGCACAACATTGTGTAAATATACGCCATTCAGTAAATATTTACTCTAGTCTTCATCATCCAGTTGCCGAATCAAATCAAATTGTCAATGTCATTGTCAATGTCAAGTTTAAAGTTATATTTCACGATGAATATATTTAAGAGGATATATTAAATTGTTAGATTACCCAGTTATGGTACGATTAACCTTTAACATAAACAAGTTAAAATAGATTAAAATAGCATAGTTAAAATATCTATTCGTGACCATCTGTGTGGGCAGAACATTAAAATCTGTAGTATAGGATATTTCGATCTAATTAATTCATGCTCGTATGCGCTTACATTGTTTAGGTTTAGATGAAGGGCTTATTGGAGTTTCGGCGGTCGGAAAATCTACGTTAGAAGCAAATCAGGTAGCAAACAATTCTGAAATCGGTACGATACCGATTGTAGTGACCGGCTGGTATGGACTGTGTCGCATCAGTAGTAACCGATCCCATGAGGATAAACCGTAATTGTACATGGTTTTTTATCAAGTAATTGACGCTCATAGGTACTTACATCGTTTTAATTTTAGATGGAGGGTTTGTTGGTGTTTCGGCGGTTGGGAAGTTTACGTTAGAAGCAAATCAGGTAGCAAACAATTCTGAAATCGGTACGATACCGATGGTCATGGCTAGCTGTTATATACTGTATCGTGGCAGCAGTAACCGACCCCAGGAGGATAAACCGTAATTGTACATGGTTTTGAACGCTCATAGGTGCTACAATGTTTTGGGTTTAGATGTAGGGCTTGTTGGTGTTTCGGCGGTTGGGAAATCTACGTCAAATCCAAATAATCAGGTAGCAAATAAATCTCAAATCGGAACGATACATATGGTCGTGGCCGGCTGGTATATACTGTGTTGTGGCAGAAGTGAGCGATCCCATGAGGATAAACCGTAATTGTACAAGGTATTGAATAGCATCGCATGGATGATTTCTTATTGGCCATGGTGAAATCATCAAACAATATTAAGTCTTTACAGGGTGGTCCTGAGATTAGATCACCCCTGTTTATTTTTTTTATTTTTCAAAAAAATTAGATGACGTGTTGGTAAATGATGCACAACGTGTTTCTCTGTTTTCCACTGATTTCTGTTTTTAAATTTGTTGCTTCATTGATTAGTATTCGATAACTGAGTCGATTGTTTCAGTCTCATCTTTGACCAATCATGTTCTCTGCTCTGCACATCCGAATGGAGAAAAATTAATTTGTAAATAAAAGGATATAAAGTTGGTTTAAATTTGAAATTTTGTATGTAATTTTTTTTAAATAATCTTTGCGCCTCAAATAAATTGTACTGGAACACCCTGTGTGTTGTGGATTTTGTTATGGTTCGCTGTTATAATGAATATCTATAGTGATGGTTATTTCTTGTTATTCATGTTTGTCGATTTCGTCTATAGTTTGATCAGTTCCAAATCGGAGAAACCTCATTTCACCAGCGAAAGAATACAGAAGGACGCGGGCACACATGAAGACAACAATCGCATTGTACATCATATGCGTGACTCGTGCGTGTGACCATAATCGCGCGAGTACGGATTATTTTTGCCCGCAAAGAGATAAAAAAGCGAACATTTCTCGCCAATATGGAATTGATTTAGAGAGTAAAACATAGCTCTTAGCTGTTTTGCTATAGACGATGATCTTATAATGTATAGGCTGTACCATATTTGTGTCGTCGTGTATATAGAGCACTGTGTTGTGAAATTGTAAGTTGTCTGATGTTCCCAAAAATGTTGATACATTTTAAAAATACGATACGTTGAGTACCTGTTAACCATGAAAAGTACGACAGACAGACAAGGTCAATTGCAGCAAGCCAAACAAGTACACTGCAAGAATGTCAAGAATAACCACCCACACAAATTTAACAAACACAGGAATTTCATGGACATATAAAACTCGCATATATCTTATAAAATCGCATTGTGAAATTGTAAACGTTATCTTAACTTTAAATAAAACACAGCGTTGTGAAAATATAAGGTATCAGATGTTCCCAACAATATTGAACCATTTTAGAAACACGATACGTTGAGTACCTGTTATCTATGACAATTACGACAGAAAGACAAGGTCAATTGCATCAAGCCAAACAAGGACACTGCAATTATGTCAAGATTAAACACCCACACAAAATCCTTCATAGGACCTGTCATGGAATCATACGAATCTATGTCGTCTCCTACACTGAACCCACGAAATTGAAAACTGCCCTTTTTGGCTCCTCCATTTCTCCAGTAAGTTTCCCTCATCCGCACCTCCGGTTTAAGTTGTTGAGCATTTCGGAGATTCATGTTGTATATCATGCTTATTGGCTTGGTACTTTGAACATCTAGGTTCTCAATCGTGATTTGAGCTAAATGGGGAATGGGAACATGCGTTTAGTACTAGGTAGCTTGTGATGGGCTTTCAGGCATATGGTTTCGTGGATCTATTCATAGATCCCCTTCGAGGCTCCAGACACCCTTCATTCAGAGTTCAGTGTAGGTGAATGATACTGTCAATAACTGTAAATGTAAATACCTATGGCCATGCCTGTTGACTGAAGATACACGCATTAATTTCTTTTTTCTAACCCGATATTTCTTTTCTGCCGTACATAATATTACAATCCACCGAACGTTGGACCTAGCCACACATTTGAAACAGCTTTTAAGCTTTTAAAAACTCCATTTTCACGTTGCCTATATAAATAAATAAGTGTAATCATATTCTACATCAAACGAGACACATGGCGCGAGACGAAACAGTAGTCTTTATCAAAGACTCGGGTATCATTTTACAGCCGCAGAGTGTGATAGTGAAAATGTGGTCGATATACGAGGGGCAGTCAATAAATAATGAAAGTGATCATGGTATGGGATGCATGAGTGATGCTATTGAGGGGATAATGTGATCAATACAAAGTATGAACCTTTGTCTTTCAAACAATACACTTTTGGATTGTCAGATACCTTTGGTTATGTAACGTCATTAACATAAACACAATAGGTTTCAGACACTGACTGAAATCTGTCAATTATTTGGCGGGATATGTAATATGTTGAATATGGGTTGATTGATACATTTGCGTATATCTCGGCAATGCAAGCATAAAAACAGATAACATTTGGCACATAGTTAGAATACACACTTATCTCTGTTTGACACTCTTTTTTAAATCTGAATGCCTTAATACGAACAAGAAGGGACCATCTCAAATACGCTTTTATTGAGCAAAATACGCAATAATATACCTTAGAAAACAACAAAGGATAAAGAACAATGGAGGGATTATAATTTAATAAATTGTTGTGGGATATAAAGCAATAATAGTGGGGATTTCAAAAGGAGCTGTTCATAAAATTTCCTCAAACCATTGAAATTATATGACGATTACTTACACAATACATATCTAGTAGCTCTAAAGATAACAGTAATAAGAGAGGTTGTGGCAGCCATCTTTGATTAATACATTCCTGTGTATCTTCATTTTGACTATCACAATATGTTTACACATTGATTTAGCATTTTTCATTATTTCTGATTAGAATTTGAAGGCACAGTAAGCTTTTATCTGGTAAATGTCATGATTTTAGCCATTTTGGGCCCGTTTCAAAATTATCTGCCGTCTGCGCATGCGCATTTTTTCTGCAGGTTTCATGCGAATAAGTTCAGATAATTAGCTAACTATCATATGGAATCTTCCAAACTGGTTAATTGCTTGAATTTTTCCTAAATTGTTTGATTTTCCGCAATATTAGTGATTCACTGACTGGGCATTTTTAAATGAAAATTAGCTATTTGAAATACTGATATTTGTAAACCTTTTATTCAATTGCTTCTCCTTACTTTTTCCTCTTATACTACACATTCCAAATTACACAGGGATTAAAGTTATTGTCTTTTGTATCATATTTATGCGAGAAAAAAAATCGGGATTTACCTGCTTCTGATGTTATGTTATGCAATCTTCTTACCACGTGTTTCATAAAACAATTCAAATTTCCCGCCAAATAACTGATTTAGCAGTGTCCCAAGTGTACTTACTTTGAGACAATGCTATGACGTCATAGTTCACACTTAAAAATCCAAAACTGTATTGTTTGAAAGACAAAGGTTTATACTTTGTATTGATCAAATTATCCCCTCAATAGAATCACTCATGCATCCCATACCATGATCACTTTCATTATTTATTGACTACCCCTCGTAGTAAAGAGGTTGGGGCATTTTATATGAAGAGCTCGAAAAGAGACATAGTCGTGATAAAAGTGTATGTTTCGTCATTCTAGGCGGCTTCAAATCAGACACCTTCCTACCCGAACCCCTTGTCAACCTGATGACTTGTATTAAGGTATTCTATTTCTGGGAAATCCCAAGTACAACACGATGATGTTGATTGCCGCAAAGAAATCCAATAACACGCACGCCCCGTGCTATCTGCTTCGCTAATGTGTCGCATCAGTAGTAACCGATCCCATGAGGATAAACCGTAATTGTACATGGTTTTTTATCAAGTAATTGACGCTCATAGGTACTTACATCGTTTTAATTTTAGATGGAGGGTTTGTTGGTGTTTCGGCGGTTGGGAAGTTTACGTTAGAAGCAAATCAGGTAGCAAACAATTCTGAAATCGGTACGATACCGATGGTCATGGCTAGCTGTTATATACTGTATCGTGGCAGCAGTAACCGACCCCAGGAGGATAAACCGTAATTGTACATGGTTTTGAACGCTCATAGGTGCTACAATGTTTTGGGTTTAGATGTAGGGCTTGTTGGTGTTTCGGCGGTTGGGAAATCTACGTCAAATCCAAATAATCAGGTAGCAAATAAATCTCAAATCGGAACGATACATATGGTCGTGGCCGGCTGGTATATACTGTGTTGTGGCAGAAGTGAGCGATCCCATGAGGATAAACCGTAATTGTACAAGGTATTGAATAGCATCGCATGGATGATTTCTTATTGGCCATGGTGAAATCATCAAACAATATTAAGTCTTTACAGGGTGGTCCTGAGATTAGATCACCCCTGTTTATTTTTTTTATTTTTCAAAAAAATTAGATGACGTGTTGGTAAATGATGCACAACGTGTTTCTCTGTTTTCCACTGATTTCTGTTTTTAAATTTGTTGCTTCATTGATTAGTATTCGATAACTGAGTCGATTGTTTCAGTCTCATCTTTGACCAATCATGTTCTCTGCTCTGCACATCCGAATGGAGAAAAATTAATTTGTAAATAAAAGGATATAAAGTTGGTTTAAATTTGAAATTTTGTATGTAATTTTTTTTAAATAATCTTTGCGCCTCAAATAAATTGTACTGGAACACCCTGTGTGTTGTGGATTTTGTTATGGTTCGCTGTTATAATGAATATCTATAGTGATGGTTATTTCTTGTTATTCATGTTTGTCGATTTCGTCTATAGTTTGATCAGTTCCAAATCGGAGAAACCTCATTTCACCAGCGAAAGAATACAGAAGGACGCGGGCACACATGAAGACAACAATCGCATTGTACATCATATGCGTGACTCGTGCGTGTGACCATAATCGCGCGAGTACGGATTATTTTTGCCCGCAAAGAGATAAAAAAGCGAACATTTCTCGCCAATATGGAATTGATTTAGAGAGTAAAACAT
This sequence comes from Ophiura sarsii, assembly GCA_035610835.1. Classification (NCBI taxonomy): domain Eukaryota; kingdom Metazoa; phylum Echinodermata; class Ophiuroidea; order Amphilepidida; family Ophiuridae; genus Ophiura; species Ophiura sarsii. The sequence goes on along the minus strand of CM069448.1, from coordinate 14,546,116 downwards.
AGCTCTTAGCTGTTTTGCTATAGACGATGATCTTATAATGTATAGGCTGTACCATATTTGTGTCGTCGTGTATATAGAGCACTGTGTTGTGAAATTGTAAGTTGTCTGATGTTCCCAAAAATGTTGATACATTTTAAAAATACGATACGTTGAGTACCTGTTAACCATGAAAAGTACGACAGACAGACAAGGTCAATTGCAGCAAGCCAAACAAGTACACTGCAAGAATGTCAAGAATAACCACCCACACAAATTTAACAAACACAGGAATTTCATGGACATATAAAACTCGCATATATCTTATAAAATCGCATTGTGAAATTGTAAACGTTATCTTAACTTTAAATAAAACACAGCGTTGTGAAAATATAAGGTATCAGATGTTCCCAACAATATTGAACCATTTTAGAAACACGATACGTTGAGTACCTGTTATCTATGACAATTACGACAGAAAGACAAGGTCAATTGCATCAAGCCAAACAAGGACACTGCAATTATGTCAAGATTAAACACCCACACAAAATCCTTCATAGGACCTGTCATGGAATCATACGAATCTATGTCGTCTCCTACACTGAACCCACGAAATTGAAAACTGCCCTTTTTGGCTCCTCCATTTCTCCAGTAAGTTTCCCTCATCCGCACCTCCGGTTTAAGTTGTTGAGCATTTCGGAGATTCATGTTGTATATCATGCTTATTGGCTTGGTACTTTGAACATCTAGGTTCTCAATCGTGATTTGAGCTAAATGGGGAATGGGAACATGCGTTTAGTACTAGGTAGCTTGTGATGGGCTTTCAGGCATATGGTTTCGTGGATCTATTCATAGATCCCCTTCGAGGCTCCAGACACCCTTCATTCAGAGTTTAGTGTAGGTGAATGATACTGTCAATAACTGTAAATGTAAATACCTATGGCCATGCCTGTTGACTGAAGATACACGCATTAATTTCTTTTTTCTAACCCGATATTTCTTTTCTGCCGTACATAATATTACAATCCACCGAACGTTGGACCTAGCCACACATTTGAAACAGCTTTTAAGCTTTTAAAAACTCCATTTTCACGTTGCCTATATAAATAAATAAGTGTAATCATATTCTACATCAAACGAGACACATGGCGCGAGACGAAACAGTAGTCTTTATCAAAGACTCGGGTATCATTTTACAGCCGCAGAGTGTGATAGTGAAAATGTGGTCGATATACGAGGGGCAGTCAATAAATAATGAAAGTGATCATGGTATGGGATGCATGAGTGATGCTATTGAGGGGATAATGTGATCAATACAAAGTATGAACCTTTGTCTTTCAAACAATACACTTTTGGATTGTCAGATACCTTTGGTTATGTAACGTCATTAACATAAACACAATAGGTTTCAGACACTGACTGAAATCTGTCAATTATTTGGCGGGATATGTAATATGTTGAATATGGGTTGATTGATACATTTGCGTATATCTCGGCAATGCAAGCATAAAAACAGATAACATTTGGCACATAGTTAGAATACACACTTATCTCTGTTTGAAACTCTTTTTTAAATCTGAATGCCTTAATACGAACAAGAAGGGACCATCTCAAATACGCTTTTATTGAGCAAAATACGCAATAATATACCTTAGAAAACAACAAAGGATAAAGAACAATGGAGGGATTATAATTTAATAAATTGTTGTGGGATATAAAGCAATAATAGTGGGGATTTCAAAAGGAGCTGTTCATAAAATTTCCTCAAACCATTGAAATTATATGACGATTACTTACACAATACATATCTAGTAGCTCTAAAGATAACAGTAATAAGAGAGGTTGTGGCAGCCATCTTTGATTAATACATTCCTGTGTATCTTCATTTTGACTATCACAATATGTTTACACATTGATTTAGCATTTTTCATTATTTCTGATTAGAATTTGAAGGCACAGTAAGCTTTTATCTGGTAAATGTCATGATTTTAGCCATTTTGGGCCCGTTTCAAAATTATCTGCCGTCTGCGCATGCGCATTTTTTCTGCAGGTTTCATGCGAATAAGTTCAGATAATTAGCTAACTATCATATGGAATCTTCCAAACTGGTTAATTGCTTGAATTTTTCCTAAATTGTTTGATTTTCCGCAATATTAGTGATTCACTGACTGGGCATTTTTAAATGAAAATTAGCTATTTGAAATACTGATATTTGTAAACCTTTTATTCAATTGCTTCTCCTTACTTTTTCCTCTTATACTACACATTCCAAATTACACAGGGATTAAAGTTATTGTCTTTTGTATCATATTTATGCGAGAAAAAAAATCGGGATTTACCTGCTTCTGATGTTATGTTATGCAATCTTCTTACCACGTGTTTCATAAAACAATTCAAATTTCCCGCCAAATAACTGATTTAGCAGTGTCCCAAGTGTACTTACTTTGAGACAATGCTATGACGTCATAGTTCACACTTAAAAATCCAAAACTGTATTGTTTGAAAGACAAAGGTTTATACTTTGTATTGATCAAATTATCCCCTCAATAGAATCACTCATGCATCCCATACTATGATCACTTTCATTATTTATTGACTACCCCTCGTAGTAAAGAGGTTGGGGCATTTTATATGAAGAGCTCGAAAAGAGACATAGTCGTGATAAAAGTGTATGTTTCGTCATTCTAGGCGGCTTCAAATCAGACACCTTCCTACCCGAACCCCTTGTCAACCTGATGACTTGTATTAAGGTATTCTATTTCTGGGAAATCCCAAGTACAACACGATGATGTTGATTGCCGCAAAGAAATCCAATAACACGCACGCCCCGTGCTATCTGCTTCGCTATTATGTAGATGCTGCCAGGCTGCAGATGCCGTGTCTCTATGCAATGCGGTTTAAACAATTATTACATCGCACATTGCATACTGAACCGTTACATTTGGCAATAACGCAAAAGACCCTCTTACTACGACGTCAACTGTCCTGTAAGTGTATGTGAATTCACGTGCCTAGATATCAGGGCAGCTAGGTCAATTTTTTGAAATAATAATGAAGAATCGGTGAGCATATTTGTATGGGGAAAACAGAATTTATTTTGATTTATAGCAATATTTAATTTCATACAATGATAATAATGCAATCCTTATGATTTATTATTTTGATCATCCATGCATGAATGTTTTCTTCATTTGAAAAAAATAATCTCATTGAATGATATATATTATGTTTGAGCGTGAAACCAGAATGATATTGCACGAGCCATACAAGGAATCAAAGACGTTATTACATGGCGAATGAGGTATGTTCTCATACCTCACGAAAAAATAAACCATGCAGTATAGTTATTATTATTGTTATTATTATTGAAATTGACTTCCGTGAAAGATATGTTTCTGTTCACTACCTTCAAAACAAGTGCAATATATATATGGCTTAGATGCACGATAGCTTACTAAACCCTTTTTAAAATCTGACTTTAGCAAAATAATTGGAAGCATTTAAAAATGCTTCCAATTATTTTGCTAAAGTCAGATTTTACAATTACTTTCTGAAATGATAACCGTTTCTTGATCGTATGTGAGTAGGCGTAACTTTAAAATTACTTAACCAGAGCGGAGTAATGTCAAATAATCATTTAAAGATTTTAAAAAAAAGGATTATGAAAACACTGTCAGTAGAGACAACACCCGAATGTGACAATTCATATAGAAATGATTGTTCTTTTGGCGGTTTACCCAAATTGGAGGTGCGGTAGAAGCGTGTTAATCTAAGAAGTCTGACCCAATGTCACGTTATCCTCTGGACATAAGTCTTTATCCTCATACCATGATATAAATTACCCGCTTAGAAGCGCTATTAATTCGCTCTGGTAAACCTATTGTTATCAATACTACGAGAGGATTATATATTTAAATTCGGGGCTAACTGCATGGGTAAGTTTCCATTATGTTGCAAATTACATCTACGTTCATGCCTTTTAGTACACTACTCAATACAGCCGGTTGGTTGCACACGAGAATTATGTCATATATATATAGCAACCAGCTTGGATGGAATATCGAATATTTAAATTTGTTGACGGTTTTTAGGGCATCAATTTATAGCGCTGCTAAGCGGGCCTTGTAACCTAATGATACACCCCATACCATAATATGTACACATTGTCGCTGATATATCATACGAAATTTACCCTGGCCACCATTTTAAATCCCTGGATATATCAAATGATACATACAAATATTGTGCCCTGATGCCCAGTGTCTCGAATAATACACCACAGTGGAAAACTAGGGTCAACCTACAAGTCTATAAAACGGAATAGCCTACTAGCTTTATCATGTTTATCATGTGCTTTATTCCGCAAATAGTGCCCTCTATAGTTATCGGAATAAAACACAATCATTATTCCAGGTGGTTGGAAATAAGCGCTTACCAAACCCAGAACATAACTATTACGCACACCCTTAAACCGTAAATTGAATTTTCCTTTTAAATGATTTACACCATAAAAAGCTGTTACACGAATAAGAACCTTTCAACAATTTCACCTTGTGTTGAAAGTACACGCTTAGAAAAAATGGTTCTTAAGTTGTCCTCTCAGGAGAACCCTTAAAGGTTCTTTAAAGAACCAAAATGGTCCCCAAACATGATACAGAACCATTTTTAGTTGATACAGAACCATTTTTGGTTCTATGAAGAACCCTCAAGAACCTTTTTTGAAGGTTCTATAAAGAACCTCTCTCTTGAACCTTCAAAAAAGGTTCTTGAAAATTGAAGAACCAAACAAGGTTCTTCATAGAACCAAAAATGGTTCTGTATCAATCAAAAATGGTTCTGTATCATGTTTGGGGACCATTTTTGGTTCTTTAAAGAACCTTTAAGGGTTCTCCTGAGAGGACAACTGAAGAACCATTTTTTCTAAGCGTGTAGTGAATTGCAGTCAATCTTGTTTCGTAAGAACTCTTGGACGAGTCCCGCGGAAGTAGTAACAGGTATTATCCATTATAATTACGTTTCTACTGGATGGGTTTATCTTTTCGCTTGCTATTTTAATATTAAAGCGGTGTGCTCCAATATAAACGACCTCCCATCTATTACCGTCCAGCATTGCAGTCTTTAGCTATAAACTTGACCTCCATGCTAGTAGGAAATGAAAATTATGACATAATTTCAAGGAGATTGAGCATAGATATTAGGTATTTACCGCGTAAAATATCCTGGAATTTCAAACAGTGCTATCTTAGTTTATGACTGATATACATAATCGCTCTTGCATGAGCAAATAATTATATTCAATGTTGTCGTAGCTATACAGACAGTTAGTAATTGTAACGTTCATATCAAGGGTAAATGATACTGTTATAAGTATACTTTAATGTTCTACTTTATTCAGGTACAATCCCTACCGACTGATTAATATAGTAATTCGACATTCCCCGCCGTCGTTCGTTCAAATCAATTTTGCCATCAATATTGCGTGGTGCCATTTTGAAGAAATCATAACCATTAGCTACCATTTTTTTAATGATATAAAAGATAAAGCAAACAAACATACCAGCAACCAGATTTCGAATTCAAGTCAATTAAATCGGATTCATATTTGTCACGCTTGTCTAGTGAACAAATAACTAACACATATTTAAAAGAACCCACACAGATACCATATGAAAAATAGTAGCTAATGGTTATGATTTAATGGCACCACGCGATATCAACATTGATTTGAACGAACGACGGCGGAGAATGTCGAAATAATATATTAAGCAGTGGGTAGGGATTGTACCTGAATAAAGTAGACCATCAAAGTACATTTAAAATGTTTCCGCCCCCGGTTAGCTAATAATAAAGATAGTTAAAAATGTTCAAGTTTTGTTTTCAATTAACTCAATTATCATTTATCCAACTCCATTGCCATTTTCAACAGGTACGCCCCGAGTACGCTTCCTGACCACCTCCGATCAATTTTCGGCCTTCACGCATTGCTGAATTGAAAATTAATATTCTTTAATTAGTTCTAATAGCGAGAACATGCAACCTTCATAAACAACTATATTTTCATGGACACAAAATCTTTTTTAACGTAACTTTAACTGTCACACCTTTGAGTGCATAATGTGTTGCGGTGATAGCAAATTTGAATGCTGCCTCCATCATTGAAATTTGCACAAAAAGCTTGTCTGATCATGGAACTATGCTGTTGGTCAAGAACACACTAGACATATTATAAGAGAATTTGAGATGAGTGGCGTCTTTGACCTGGTCAGCTCAAGAAATGATATTTATTTTACAAACAAACGTCTTTTAACTTAAGACATTTGTTTGTAAAATAAACGTCTGGCTTTAAAGCAGTACCAACTGCTGTGTTAGCTGTGTATAAATTGGGCCGACATTGTTGACCTGAAGTGCTTGAAATGGCGGAAAGCTCTTGAATTTCATGGACCTCTCTGAACTATTAAATTTGGCAATAATATTCTCTATCACCAGAAATTGAGGCATTTAATTGATCTTACAGACGGTGGTCTTAAGATGTCATTCGTAAAGCTACTGATTGAATGTTTTACTGAAATTGATTTCTTTTAAACAAATCTTGAGTCTTTTTAACTGTATTTAACCAATGTTCGAAAAGTGGAATCCTCTATTTACATAACGCTTCGAAGAATAAATGCACACCTTGTTAGAGCCGCTGCGACGAATAGGTAATAATATGAACAATCGAAAGTTCTTTTTGTTTTCTGGTGTGTTTTTTTTGTCTTTCTGTTTTTGGTTTGACAGTTATTTATAATTGAAATAATTTTAAAGCAAAATATTAGTATGTGGGTTAATGAAAAAACTGAACATTTTGACGACTAGATGTACGAGGGTCATTCAGTAAGTTATGAAAGTGATCGTGGTATGGGATGCATGAGTGATTCTATTGAGGGATAGTGTGATCAATACAAAATATGAACCTTTGTCTTTCAAACAATACAGTTTTGGATTTCTAAGTGTGACCCCAGTTGAGTCTCAAACGTCGAGTTTTGAGTTCAATTTCGGATGGGTTTGCCTATCGTTTTGATAAATTAAAACCCGTTTAAAATTAACGTGGGGTGTTTTGCGTCGTCAATTTCACAAGAACCGTGAAAACTATATTTGAATACGATATCAGTTTGGTAAAATATAATTTCATCGGCGCAGTACACCCGTTGAACAATTCATCAATGTTTTGGTTCGCTATCCTTTATATTTGAAATAGGGTTCGCTACTCCCTATCATTCGTGTCATTAGTTATGAATATCCCTAATATGATATACTGAATAACGAGCCTCGTGGCCTAAACGGGTTATTCCTTAAGGGAGGGTATTCCTATTTGGAGGAGGGGCGTCTCGTTCAGATGGTAAAGGCGACGTTCAAATTTTTTTTAGCTTTTGGGAAGTAGTTTAAAATGTTACCTTTTATCCATGATTATTTATAATAGTATAGCAGAGACGGGCCTACTCATGATCAGAAACATCCAAACCCGGGTGAGGGGCTAGTGTCAAATCAAATTACGGGTCATTTTAACCGTGTCGAAACCCCGGTGGTTTCAGTCAACATTGACTTTGGGTACGCATGATCGTTCCAAAAATCGCGGAAAAGGGGGGGTTTTCTGACATTTATGTCCGCGATTTCCCCAAATTAGGGGTGTTTTTTAAAGCCGGATGTCCGCGATTCCCAAAACTAAGAGGTCATTTTGGATGCTATTTCCGCGATATCAAAACTAAGGTGGTGTTTTTTTTGAGAGGCTTTGTCCGCTAAGAAGAAAATAAAATAGAATAAGTATTGTGTCATATCAAATTGTCCCGAGAATAGGGAAAAGGGGTATTTTGAACCAGATGTGTCCAATTGTTAGTTTCCCGTTACCCGACCGACTCACATTTTGGTCCCCGCGTGAATATTTAATTATTTGGTAAATATTTCATTGTTTGTTTGTTTAGAAAAAATAAGCGAAGTTTGACTACAATTTTATCGTATTTCATCAATAAATAAGTACAAATACGATGTAAATCGAATACTCGACATACCAACCCGTCCATATGACAATTTTTTTTCATTTTTAGCGATTTCGAGGCACTTTTCGAAGCCGTACAACTTGTACAGCAGGCCTATACACCACAAAGAAATTTAATTATTCGGAAAAAGTGTACTTTAGCTCCCAGATACTAGACTGTACTAGTATCGACCAATACTAGAACACCCAGTATCGTTCGATACTGGTACATTATTTTGGTCCAGTATCGCTCGATACTGGCACGTTTAAAATGTTCCAGTATTGCCCGATACTGGATCAAAATAATGTACCAGTATCGATCGATACTGGTACATTATTTTGTTCCAGTATCGGGCAATACTGGTAGAATGTGTACCAGTATCGCCCGATACTGGTACATGAAAAATGTTCCAGTATCGCCAAATACTGGATCATGGAAAATGTACCAGTATCGCCCAATACTAGAACATTAAAAATGTACCAGTATCGCCCAATACTAGAACATTAAAAATGTGCCAGTATTGTCCAATACTGGAACATGAAAAATAGAAATGGGAGTCGCCGCCGATTGGCTTTTTTAAAGCAAATCATAGGCCCAATTTCACAGTTACGCTTCTGATTGGTTCTCAGTGGGATCCGATAGCATGACGACAGGATCCATATAAAAGCACGATGAAATAGTCTTACTTCATTATCCGGGTTTGATTTCTAACTTCTCTCTAGTCGTAGACTCTCTCACTGATAATGGATGACTCAAGCTATAACAATTGAAACAGCAGATATTATCGGAGGCGTGTCTTTTTCAGAATCAAAAGCTGACGTCACGTCAGCTTGGAAGACGAAATTGACAATAAGCACATTTAAGAAAGGGGTCTTGTCAACCGAGCTATAAGTGGAACACTATCAGGCGATGATGAGAGAACATCAGCAAACTGTTTTTGAAAACTTGTTTTTGAAAACTTGTCGCAGTTGAGTATGGGAATATTTAAATTCTCAAAATAGAGTCAACTATTTCTAAGCTGACTGATCATCGATAGTTTTCCAAGCCACTGAATTTTTCAAAAAGAGAAAATGATCATGCATACGTAACGTTAAATTGACTTGACCAATCAGCTCATCCTAATGTAGCCATAAAATCTATTTTCAGAGCCTCAACAACTTCAAGAGAAAGATATTGAACGACCCTATTTAGTGTGAAGTACTCCAACATAAACAATGTTGTTCCCAAACCATAATGAATGAGATGGTTTTCCCTCGCAATATTTTAAAACACTACGACATTTTTTTCAAACAAATAATAGAAAATAAATCCCGCAATTCATATAACAACTGAACATGTATTTGAAAAACGAAAAAATAACTATAATGCACTCAAAGCTGACCTCGTAAAAATGTCGCTAATTTTTAAAGCTGAAATAGTCGTCCCCTTTTCACAAATATGACAATACACGAGTTCTGGAACAAATTAAATCGTTCCATTATCGCGCGATACTGGAACATGTAAATCGTAGTATCGAGCGATACTGGAACGATTTACATGTTCCAGTATCGAGCGATACTGGAACAAAATGGTCCAGTATTGGGCGATACTGGAACATTTAATTTGTTCCAGTATCGATCGATACTGGAATGAAACCGTTCCAGTATCGGGCGATACTGGAACACATTAAATGTTCCAGTATCGGTCGATACTGGAACACAATTTGATGTTCCAGTATCGACCGATACTGGAACATGTAAATTGTTCCAGTATCGAGCGATACTGGCAAAATTCATGTACCAGTATCGACCGATACTGGTATACCAGTATCTGGGACCTAAAGTACACTTTTTCCAATTATTCCCTCCGCGATCGCTGATTTCCATCAATCCATTTCTACCGAATCGTGATTAGACTGAATCCATCAGTCTCCTAACATGGCGCACGGACGCGAAGACAGTTTTAAAATAAACAAGACTTTGTATGCAAAATGGTCTGGAATTAATTTATTTATTGTAGTAAGGACATATGTATGCCCCTATTCATAATTATACACTCTTGGTTCTATACGCTACACGTATTTGGGCACATATTATAAAAATAATGAATGTTTTAAAAATAATGAATAATGAATAATGAAATAGTCGCCTACTCGCTGACCCAAAAAAATGTAACGGGAAACTAACAATTCACTTTCATTAGCCTTACCCCTCTGAATATGTAGAGAGAACATCAGGTACGTATAATGAAAGTACATTTTATTGACTGACAACTAAAAGAAGAGAACAGATCTGTTAATATTGGGTCAGTCAACATTCTTAATGAGTCCTTTTATTATTTTTCAATTTAACTATCGATTGAAAATTCCGGGAAATGAATCTGTGGTTCTTTTATTTATTTAAACTTATTTCATATACTCAACTTGGTTTATGATGGAAACTATCTTACGGATAGGCCTACCTTTTAATCAAAATGATATATAATTTGCAGGAATTTCGTCTTTGCTGCTGTCTTAAGTCTAAAAAGAAACGATATTTTGTCTATAATTTCAACAAATTTCAACTGCCATTTGGACTATTTGGACATAGTTAAAGATGTTCATTGATTGCTAATAAGTTCTGTTTGTACGACATTTCAGAGAAATGCCCTAGAAATACCCTTCCTTTTCATTTTGGTGCCAGGTGACTATTTTAAAGAAACGCAAATACTCATGTTGATGCTATTGTAAACGTTGATGTGTGAAACATATTTTAGTTTTGTAATTTCAGGCAGAGAAATGAAATATATCAATATCAACCGGCTTTAAAGCAAATAACGTGCAATTATTATGTCAATTAAAATCTGACATCTTGCAATACAGTATTCTAATTTTACAAAATCATTATATGCTATATTTTGCGTTGGGCTTACATTCCGACACAAGGAAGTAATCATACTATAAAGTATCACGATGCATATAGAAGATATTTGCAGAACATGTGAATCCTATTTGATATCCTTTGATTAATGATGATGCAGCGTTGCCGGGCTAAAGGTTAGATTTTACGGTGTTTAAGTAATGTCATACTTAGCATTTTTCATAATTTTCATTAGATTTTTACCTTGCACATTTTCTTTTTTTATTCTAAAATAGTGCGATAATGGTTTGTCGATTGAACTATGTATGAAATGTACATGTATAAGGCCCTATGTCAAATTGCGAACAGAAAATAACCTAACTTTACCATTTCTCAACAACGGATTTAACGTCAACTTTTTATTGACATGACATATAACTAATTTTGTTAACATACATGGTTGCTATTATCTGTGTGTGATAAATTCCCATTGAAGTGCTCAGACAATAAGTGTCGAATAGATGACAGCTATCCATATATATATTTAAAATTAAGTTTTTAATACGTTCTCTTATGCACAAAACACACACCTAATTAATATCAAATCAAATTTATTTGTATGTATACATGTTATCAATACTGTAAAGATTTGCAGTTGCTTCTAAAAATTTAAATCGCCTCATCAACATGAAAATGTATTTTAAATTATACACTATACTTAAAGGAATGGTCCCGCAAGCACAACATTGAGCATTATTTGTTAGAAACATAATTATCGAGCCGAAGTTACGTAATTATATAGAACAAAACACCGTACTAGTCACAAAAATGAATAAAAACTGCCATCACTCAACATGCACTTTTTAAAATTCGCGGCGATTGAAAGTCCCGGTGTCGATGACGTCATGGGTATCGGTGCTCAAATTTGCGCATGTGTATTGTACAACTATGACATCATCGACACTGGGACTTTTGATCGCCGCGAATTTTAAAAAGGGCATGTTGAGAGATTGCGGTTTTTATTTGTTTTTGTCATAAGTGTGGTGTTTTCTTCTATATCATTACAAAAGTTGGGCTCGATAGTTATATTTCTAACATATAATGCACACTTTTATGCTTGCGGGACACCTCCTTTAAACAATGTTGTATTATGAAACATTTATTTATTGTTGTTAAAAGGATAAACTCAAAATAAAACAATACTGTGAACTAATAATAACTGTTCGTTTTAATATACCATATTGCCTTTAGCGAAGATAAAGCCTGTACATTAGATAGGGCTATTTATTTTCATTTGAAACACACTGTATAATATCCAGTCTATCAGAAATAACTGGCCAGGCCTAATCCGTATTGAATTGTATTGTGCTCTATTGGGGTAGTATTATCTCTATGAATAGCAAGGCTTGAATATAATTTGATGGCTGATGAACTATTGAGTGTCCCAGCAGAAAAAAGGTCTTACTGAAACTTTCAAATATCGTAATTTGGGATTTTTCCTCTTATGGTCCCAACTTTAAATAGTACATTTTTGTGCATTTTTTTGGTGATTATTGAATACTTCCTTAGTATTTTAAAACAAAAAACCAGCTTATTAGAGCGATGATCGGGTATCACAAAATCGAGTGTAATCCCGACTGATCTTTAAAGTCTGTTGAATTTCGCGGGTTCGTTTTATTTGTCCTCCACAAACTTTGTTCACTCTGTGTATGAACATTGGTACGTGACGTGACCTTACTAAAGTAACATAGGGCACAATGACATAATTGTATATGGTCAATGCCCTGATTGTGCTAAACAAATGTTGTGGATGAATAAATTCAACTAACTATGTCCTTGGTGTTAATGGTCCTTTTGTCCACTATTAACGGGCACAACCCGAAATCGATCGCACAATGGTATTTCCTTTTCGCGTTCGTCACAATATTATCCACAGTTCATTGCGGTGGTTATATGTAGAGTAAATTCTTCCCGTATTCACTATTTAACCACGTTCTTTTTTAAACCTATTAAATGTCGGCGATATATAGGGATGTGGAGATCCAGTTTAGTTTTATAGCATCATGGTTGCCCTCAAGAGTTTATTTTCGAAGACGATTACAAATGTATTTATTGTTCAGCCGTACGGTGTCATACGGTCAACATATATGCCGCAAACTGTAGCTAAAAGTATTGTACCGGCGTTCAAGTTCAACATTATGTGCGACGGTGTGCGAGTGTCAAACAGAGCTAAGAGTTTGTTCTAACTATGTGCCAAGTGTTATCTGATTTTATGATTGCATTGCAGAGATATACGCAAATGTATCAATCAACCCATATTCAACATATTACATATCCAGCCAAATAATTGACAGATTTCAGTCAGTGTCTGAAACCTATTGTGTTTATGTTAAGGACGTTACATAACCAAAGGTATCTAACAATCTAAAAGGGTATTGTTTGAAAGACAAAGGTTTACACTATGTATTGATCATATTATCCCTCAATAGAATCACTCATGCATCCCATACCATGATCACTTTCATTATTTATTGAACGACCCTCGTAAAAGATAATTTCACGACACTTAGTTTCGGGTGAAAATGTATTTCTTTAAATTAAAGTTCATTAAAAATAGTTGTTAAGATTTAAGATTTCTTGAATACCCGGACATACTTACATACGTAAAACATGTAACATTGTGGAAGTAATTTTCAAAACTAAGAATAAAGTAATTTACATCAGAGATTTGAAACTATTAATTATCAATGGGATCTTATTTCGTGAAGTCACAATGCTTAATATATGCTATGTTTATCGAGATCTCCTCGTCTGTTCGTATCGCAAGATTGTAATTTATATATTTTGAGGCCATCTTACCTCAATAGGTTAGTAGATCGTAATGTCCCAAAGTCTTCTGGGTGCATACACATTGACACAAACCATTTGAAAGTGTTATCTATAAAAATAAATGCTTTCCGATTCTAAGTACTAACCTTTCAGGTATTTCTTTTCGATATGGGGCATGATTGTAGCCAGGTTAACATGGTTAAATCAATTCACGAACTAAAGTGACAGGTAGAAACACCTCACACCCCCACCCCACGAGTGTGTCCACATTTGCTAGGGGTGTATGTTCTCAGTTGAGGTCCACGGTTGCAGGGAAAAACACACGCACCCCCACCCATTATCGATTTGAATTCAACATACACGACCACATTTTGTTTATTGTAGTAATATGAATGTTGATTTAAGTTTGCCGTCAACATTGAACATATATATATATATATATATACATCACCCCAAAGGTATGGAATGAAATTACCGTCTGCCCGTATAATCATATATACATGTATGTAGTATATAAATCGGTGTAGACTCCAATGTTTACACGCCGTTTTGTATGCCGAATAATGTTGCCAATGGGTAAATAAACGATATGTACCACGTATTGATTATGACAGTGCTATTTTGCATTATAGTTGATTAAATGATATTCGTTAAAAACATTTAAAGATTCCTTAATTTTGTTGCCTCAAAAAACAACCGGTATGTACTTTTGACGATCCAACAGGAGCCCCACATCACAATGGATCTTTTTAAACTAAATGTATTGTAAGGCCTAGTTATAACAACAGAGTAATGATATTTATTTTGAAAAAAGTCTACATACAAACACAGCAATCAGCTAATTCCGAAATCCCAAGCCTAGTAACCCTAATTCTAACCATATTAACCTTAACGCTTACCTCTAAACTCCAGGCAAAATAGACTAATTCCGTCGTTTCTTAATGCAACCAGAGTATTTCTGGCTTAGACCTACCCCTGTGAAATCCATGAGAACTTTTTCGACGGTAGAAATATGGTGTGTTGTTAGCACAATAGCCAACGATGAGGGCGCTAGTCTGCTTTTTGCCTATTGCAGATTGCAGACAACACTTTACCTACGTTTCGTATCAATTCATCACGTATTCACGTACTCATAATCGTATGTGCATTTATATTGCATCAAAATGTTTTGATGTTAATGACGTAGACAAAGTCACACTAAACATCTTAATTGCTTCATTTTCCAGAGATATTCATCACATGGAATAAAATAAAAATTTCAAACTTTCTCGTTTCTGTATATTTCCCAACAGATCCGTACGTTAAAGTGTCATTAGTGAGCCAGGGGAAGAGACTGAAGAAGAAAAAAACAACAGTGAAGAAAAACACGTTAAATCCCGTTTACAACGAGGCTATGGTGTTTGACGTTGTACCAGAAAGTATGGACACTATGTCGTTAGTTATAGCCGTAGTAGATTATGACTGGTAAGAATAAATTAGAATACAAACTCTGGGACAGGAGGTGGGACTCTTATTGTAAGGTATATATCATTCTAAGTATGCGATTTCAGCGAGAACCCAACACAAGCTTTCTTTTGCGTGATACACAGACACTTGTAACGTTTCTTTCCTATTAATGCTGTAAAAATACCTTTTTCGATTCAGCTATTGTTGAAAACCCATTCATGCAAGTACATCGTCTTTAATTTTCTGTATTTTTATATGAACGTGATATCTTCCTTTAATACAAATACCACTCCATCTCCAAATTTAACCGGCACCTTGTATGAAATAGCATTTACTTATCTGCAAGCACGCCACACATGTGTATCAAAGTCCTCATTGGCATCGAGTCAATACACTTATTGACATTGCTTGTTGAGTATCTCCGTAGCATAGAAGCACTCAACAGAGGGCGCTGTATTGTTTCTTTTACTGCTGAGGCTGTTTCAGTGGTATTGAATAGTTTGAGCCGTAACGAAATTATAAATTGTTACACGTCCCATGTGTAACTTGATGTACGTTTTTTATGCAGTCACGTCACGATGATAGGATATCAGTTGTGATTTCTATAAATGATATATAAGCCACGTAGTTCCATGATCTTAAATATGCAAATCAACATCAGCGACCTTTTTGTGCTTTCAATTAGCATTCAAATGTGTTGGGGTGAACTAGCGCATCACATGACGTGCTTCTTAAAAGATGTGACAGTTACAATTTAACTAAATGTTACGCCTTAATACCTGTTGCAAAGTTATTCGTTGTAGTACTGTACCTGGTATTTCCACTCACCTTACTCATATTATGCCGTGCACATTTTCAGCACGACGCTACATTGCAATGATACAATTTGACTTCAAGTACAAAACATCAAACATGCATTTCATAAATATTCCTTCTTCTTGGATCGCAATATTTTAGACGAGAAATCGTGCACAATCATTCCGATATCTTAACGATTCCATTCTGCTTCAAATTGTGGTTGAACTTCATTCGATTCAGTGCATTCTTTCGACTTTTGAAATGCATATTTAGGTAATCTCTGTGACAAAACAAATCCTCTAACAAATGATATATTATTACTGACCTCTTTTTTCTTCCTTTTTTTGGCTTATGATTTTCAGGGTTGGCCACAGTGAACTCATAGGCGTGTGTGAGGTTGGGCAAGATGTCGAAGGCCCTGGCAAAGAGCACTGGGTAGAAATGATGACATCGCCCAGGAAACAAATAGCTCATTGGTACGTTTTGCAGGAATCTACGCCTACTTTACAACTTGCGTCTATGTCATCTATGAAGGGATGCATGACGCCGAGTCAATCAGGCGATTGAGGTTGTACACAAGGATCACTTACAAGACAGACTAATAGTGTTGCGCGTTTCGGTAGTTCGTGAGGATGTCATCATCTTCCGATAGTGCACATGGACAATGCAACAGCATGTGTCGTGCTTATGTACATGATGTATACACGCGGACACGATGCGACGATCAAAAATTTGATTGACAGGCACCAACACGATATCACACAATGAATGTTGTATACAGCGTGTCTTGAAGTTTTGCTGTCGCCACACCCTGTATGGGTTGAAAAGAAAGTCGACCAACAAATCTTTTCTAAAAGAAGATGCTTACGATGCAGCCACTGACGAACGAATATCAGACTCTGATCTCTTCAGCAAACTCCACGTTTACATTCCTTGTTTTAATATTTAACGTACACTTTTAGTTAATCTCTCCCTGATATGATCTTCCTTTTAGCATGTGTTTATTAGCAATGTTAGCTTTTGCCCTTAACACTTACTTACTGCGCCCATCCAAGATGGCCGGCAATCGGTGACGCATAATTCTGCAGCCGTTACAAGTGAGAAGTGAATGATTATCAATGCAGAGATTCAACTCAATTCCAGTCAAATAGTATTAAGTACCTCTAGATTGATCAAATGCTACTTGAGTGCAGTAAGTGTTAGACCTAATTTCCTCCGCCCCAATAACTCACCACACATAGTCGTTCCGAGATCCAAATCATCTTCTACGACAGAAAGCCGATACGACCTGGGTCTCCGGGTGTTTCAGTTGTATCGCGGCTGCGTTTGGCTTTTTCGGGAAATTCTTATTTTATTTTATTGCTTGAACAAGGGACACTGTATATTTGTACAAATTGTAATTACAAAAGTATATAAAAGACGTCGTCCACTGAGTATGGTTTCACAGTATGTGAACATTCTACGTAGGAATGTTTTGTAAATGTAACATAAATAATGTATATTTTATATTTGTGTATGATAAACTTTTGCATACGATTTACATTATGTTCTTCACCTGTATACTTCGTATTTAGGATAATTCCATTGGATACTGTACATATTATTTTTGCCTAAAATATTTGTAAACATTAAACCAATATTGATCCATAATGGATTTTATAGTAGATTCATAAATATTGGCCGTTCGGTTGGCACATATTGATCATACATACTGATCATCATTTCTTTTTAGAATTCTTCTTGTATAAACGAGAATCAAATTAGAAAGAAAACGGACGAAGGTGCGATGAGAGATCAGTGTCATTATTCTGGTTCTGGTCTTAAAAGACGGGCATAGAACCATAATGTGTCAATGATCAGATTAACCTTTCAAATCACTGCCTTCACCTTAATTGGAAACATATTACCTTTACTTAAATGGAACTGCGGCCAAAGTCTATGAATTTACTCTTTGTTATAGTAATAGAACATACATGTACCATTACGTGTGCAAAAGTATATTTAATGGGTACAAGTTGAAAGTGACATTTGTGATTATTTACGAGAAGGCTGTGTAGTGACAAAATGGTTGACACGTCAAATATTATGTGTGATAATGAGTCGAAGGTAAAGTGATAATGTGTAAACAATTCATAATTATCTGAGGTGTTTAACTCTTTCCACGCGGCTATTCGTTTTACCATACAAAAACGATGTTTCTGACACTTTTCACATTTCAAAGTCTATATCAAGGATTACTGAACCAAGACATGTTAGTACTTATTGTATTCAACAATTTTGAAACATTTTGGGAAATTTTGGAATTGTCGTCTGCAACCTACTGCCGTTTGGAAAGTGTTAAATGACTTGGAAGTTATTTGTAATTTTGAATTACCCAAAGTAAAGTAAATAACGCATGTATATTGTTAGTCAACCGTGATGAATAAAATATGAATGAAACACAATGAATACTCATTACACCGTGGGAAAAGAAAGTATTGAACTGTTTATAAAAAGTGACGGCTTGTTTATCTGCCAATTTGATCCGATAAGTGTGGTCCAACTGCGCATGTGCGTTTCCGTGCCTCGGACCACTTTCATCTTTAGAAAATCCTTGATTATATACTATGTCGAAGTATTTTCGTATGGGTATCCCATTTGTATCAACATTGTTCACATTATTGTATACACAACATAATTTATTGTTACATTACATTCCATGAACTCACCTGTACATAATACTGATTGTAAATGATGTATACCTTGTTATTGTATCATGGTGCTACACGGATGTTTATGAGGCTCGTTAGACCAGAAGCGTGGAATGTGTGTCACGTGTCACGCTGCATGTTGATTGGAGCTTTATCGACATGTTATGTCACCGATCGACCAATCAGTATTCAAGAATGATCCGCTTTGTTTTATGTTTATGGATTGTGGAACAGGAGTTCAGTGTTTGATACTCACATGTTAACACGAAAGGATGCATCAAATTCCAATAACATCACAAATGAACTCAAGTTTCCAAATTTGACAGAGAGACACATTTTGCGATCTGATGCATATTTTGGGTATCTCGTGGACAAACGTGTGAAATGGTTGCACTGGTTCAAAAGGTTCATCAAAGGCAAACGGAAAATGATATTGACTTCATTTTTTCACACAAATTTAGTAACATATAAGTAAAAATTAAAACTTCAACTTAGTTTTTAAAACAAGATGGCTTCTTTCCACTATTGCAGGGTTTTTTTACTCACCCTGTACATGTGTTATGTAGGGTGGAAGTCTGACGACCTGAAGTTGTTAATTACTTTAAGGGAAGTGTCAACCCTTTTATTTTGATGATCGATTTTTGCTTCTAAGTTTGACAATATTGAATAAAAGTATATAAAAGTACACATTTCTAGAAAGGAAATGACCATGCGCCTTTTCCTGACTCAAACTTACCAGAACAAAAAAATTAAATCACCTAAAAGAAAGGGAAGTGATCGCTTCCGATTAGTAACTTATGATGGTTAAAATAGAATACATATAAAAGTATAAAATAATCGAGAAATATGGAATCAAGTTTTTGAAACATGTGCCGGGTTTACACTGCCCTTAACGCGTGTGGTTGCACTGTTTGCTTGGGGACCCCGTAGGCACTGCACTGGTGTGAAGCATGCTGGAGACTGCGCAAGACATCTTCTTTGATCATCAGCCTTACATCATGCAGATAAACCTTAATAGCTTACTGAGAAAGTAAAGAAACCCCACTGGATCGGATATCGTTCACTAGGTTTAATAATTTCAATAATTAGTGGCAAGATCATAATAATACCCAATTAGTCAAATTGATGCATATAATGAAAATACCTGAGGAAGTTAGTTGTCGAAATGATGACAGCTAATTGCACCTGTTGATGTTAATCCATATGAATTTGGCTCTCATCGTTAGTGCTTATTAGTATTTAAGACAGCAATACGTGATACCAAAATGGCGTCTAAATAAAAGTGCTGACAAACCAATGACGACGGAGTGATGTATCCGCGCACGGATCACGTAAAAACAACAGTTAGAATTTCAGATATGATGTAAGGGGTCCAAACTATCTTGCGTCCGTTTGGTTGTGGAAGTAAAGGTGATTAGCTGACCGCAGTTCCGTTCTCCTGTACACTGCTTTGCCATTACCCCTCTTTCCACTTAATTGCATACATTCTAATTTTGTATAAATAATTTATTATTTGTATATTTTATATCGAGAATATTTGTATAATATTGTGTAAAAAATGGTTTGAGACGTAGGCAATAAAATGATTGTTTGGAACATTCTCGTTGCTTAAGATAAAGTAGGGACACATACAAAGCGGAGCAGCGATATCAATACGCTCGGCCATGCGCTGGACTTTTACGATATGAATATTCTCATTTATCCAGTAAAAATAGTAACAAATAAATCAAATTACTGGACTTTAAAGGGTTACGTTGTGTCCAACACCCTTGGAATTTGCCGGGTCAGTCCCTTGGAAGTCCAACAGTGCTGGGACGCAACGTAGTACTCTCAAAAAGTAAGTCCAGTAATTTGATTATTGTTAACTCTGTTAACGTCAAGGTAATCTTGGTTTTGTATAATGTGCCCTTATATTTTGACAACATTTGTATACTTTTGGGAAGTTGATTTTTCTTGAAATGGGACAATATAAGAGATCATTCCGTTTTGGGGCCACCGTTAAGTGCGTACGTCCGTGGCACAATTGTTGATATTACTCTAAAAGCACATGTTTGTTGTAAAAACTAGCACTTAGGCCTACATAATTTTTATTGTAAAACATTTTACGAGAAATTAAACAAATACATTCAAATTTCAACTATCAATCATTCATTATCGATTATCGATTACAATATTGAAAACTTCCTATAATGAATATAAATGTAAAATCTAAATTTCAGAGAAAATATCCTATAAGATGGGTATAGGCCTACTAATTGACCAAGAAATCAAGTGAACATTGAGTAATATCAATAATTGTGCCATGGACGGACGCACGTAACGTGGCCCATGTACATACACATACGTTGAGTGTATGTATAATGTACGTGTGTATTTGTCACCTGTTATACGTCCACGTACGTATGCCCAATTTTACAATGGTGTCACATTTTTGATATAACGACGATTATTACACAGGTTGTATTGATAATAAAGCACGGGCCGTTTTAAATGTTTAAGTATTTCTGTGACTTAGAGGCATAAGGTCTTAATAAAAATCATGATACAAAAAAACAATGTTTGTTTATGTATCATATTCTGGTTTATTTCAGGGAGCAAAAGGATGTTGAATTTGAAACGGTATTGACGTTAATGATGGTTGTTGAAATATAGACGATTAGGACGAAGGAAAAGATAAAGTGCCACACTCCGTACACGCACCTATACTTTCGATAATAATGACAACAATTACAATGATGGTGATAATTTCTTATGGTGATGACGGCCAATTTGGCATGTGTATCGCATATTATTCCATTTTATATATTTAAAGGCGCGCAATCTGATATCACGCTTAATAGTCTTTTCTTGATAAGGACAAGCCCACAATCATAAAACCCAACTCCAAATTAAGGGTGTGTCCACGGTATGTTATTGGATTTGACCTAATGTCACGATTTCACTTCGAATAAACTTGTATACTCCTTCAATTTTACCATAGAAACGGTTCTCGGCCATTTCCGTGCAATATCAGGCCGCACTGCAAAATCAGTACGTATGGCTCATACGTATAAGTAACTTATATGCTATTTAATACATATACGATAGTCGACAAAGTCATAGCTTGCATTATGCTGGTTCCCTGCATCAATGGGCTCCACACAACTTATCCATAGATGCAGGTACGCGCCGATTTCCACTAAAATCTGATTTGCTGGCATAAAAGTCATGCATATTCATGATTGACAAAAAATAGATCCACAAATAAATTCGATCAAGCCAGCGTCACGCTTAGAATGATAACAATTTCCTAATTGGCTACACGTGTATCTGCGCTAACCACAGCGCCGGACTTCATTACACACATGCACGCATGTCATAGCGAGTTCCTCATCGCGCCGTAGCTATGGCAGCGCGACAATGCATTCAGCGTTCGATGCGGTATCTCAGCTACAGTGTGTTGATCGTTATTTACCTTATGCCATAACAGAGCTACAATGCAATGTGTTGAACTTACGGTTACGGCCGGCAATTGAGAAGCCTGTACCTGCACCTATGGATAAGTTGGGCCGGGGATCCAGGGTGCAGGGAACCAGCATAAGTTTGCATCACCATACGTACAAGCATTATTTGAACTAAACCAATGCAAATGTTTTCATACTAATATAGACATATTTGCTTTGTTCTCAGTTCAATTTGTAAGGTTGCTTGTACGTAATGTATGTACGGTAATAAAGAATATGACTTTGGCAACTATCGTATAAGTCTAACGTACAAGTCTCTTATACGTAACAACTTTACGTGCTAATCTTGCAGAGCGGCCTTATATCACTAGTAATACAAATTTACCACTTGGTGTATAACAGGTTGTGGTGCATTTATACACTTACAGTCTGTTTGGCCATTATTCAAGAGTTAAGGTATTTTTAATACATTTTTTGGAAAATTAGGTGAGAGGCGTTGAGGCTAAATATCCGATTGTGTTCTTTGAATAACTTTTACGTATAAGTCTTTGTATACATGAAATACCATCTCCAACATGGAATTATATATTCATAAAGTATAAATGTAAATATATATTTATGATGACTTTTGTGTTTGTCTTCAAAAAATTGTACACAAGTATAACATGTTATTATGTAAGAAAACAGAATGTACTTCGATGGTTGTCATCACATGACCCCGTGAAGTGTCTGTATTATAAGAACAAAAATAAAATTGTGATAACAAAATGTGATTCATAAATATTCTCGCTATGTCTGTGTTTTATATAACGTGTGGAATAAAAGACGTTGATTATTAAAATATATAGGCCTACATTTACTTTGCAAAATCCCAACGTGGCCCTATTACGTCCTGATGGTGCTCTAGAGTTTTGTTATTGCTTTTAGGGATTTAGACGATGTGGCCGTCCTTTTTACCATGATGGATTCATTTTCAAGCTGGCATCGCCAAGACGACGTATGAGCTAGAAGGACGAAGGAGGTGTCATTTCCGACTGATTCATTCTACTGTAGCGACTCAAAACAAGACAATATCATTATCTGTGTACATTGATATACAGTCCACCAAAAGTAACTTAATACATATGCTTATAACGTCAAAACTGTAGCTCCTACGTAACGTTGTTATTTCATAAATTTGTAAATAAATTTCTTACACGTGAGATGAATATTAACAGAGCTGTGGGTCTAAATCCGTAACAAAATTCAGTGTTTCAGTTTAGCAACTGGTTTTTCTACACGCAGCCTCATGAGCCTCGGTGTAGCAATATATTTTGGATTAAATGGAAGCGACAATTCACTTGTCGATACAAAGATGAGGATCGGTGATGATTCAGTTGATCAATGCAGCCAAAACGCATACCTGTCACACTATCCTGCGTGTTTAAAACCCAAACCGAAAATGAAAATTGCACTTTGTTTCATTTGTATTTAATTTTGTATTTGATATTTTCAGTTAGAACTATATTTTTAGAGTTTGTATTACCTGGTAAATTATTTTGTTATCACCATAGTACCATTCTGAATTGCATGATGACTATAATTAGTTCCACATTAATAAGAAATATTCGTTTTTCTCCGCGCGCTAATGTTATCAAAGCGTACGCCCGTGATTTTGGGCAAACGCACGCGGTATTGGACACACGCACCGGTATTGGTTTTACGCAAGCTTCACGCATGTGATGCACAATGCGCTAGTTGCCTTGAAGCGGGCCCGCGTCCTTCTGTATTCATTTGCTGCTATAAGGCGACCTCGCCAATTTGTAACTGATTAAACTATAGTCAGGGCTTATCAAATTGGCACCTTGTTTTTCCTCGAAGGAAAATATCAAAATTGAATGAAGTACATTACAGTTTGCTTGTATTGAACATTACACAAACTTGTTCTGTATATAGCCGGCTCGTTAGACATTTCAAGTAATTTGAAACTTCCTTTGTTC
Source organism: Ophiura sarsii (assembly GCA_035610835.1). Classification (NCBI taxonomy): domain Eukaryota; kingdom Metazoa; phylum Echinodermata; class Ophiuroidea; order Amphilepidida; family Ophiuridae; genus Ophiura; species Ophiura sarsii. The sequence continues at coordinate 14,522,130 of CM069448.1, read as the reverse complement.
ATACTTCATTGGTTTTACCAGCGAGCAAATCGGTCAAATTGGTATCCGTGATTCTGTCACGTACGAGCAGACTAATTGATGTATTTAAGACTTACATAGACTGAATAGGCACGCACATTACATTCTTCAATATTCATGAGACCTCTTAATTGTCAGCACGACAAAATAGAATTACTTTATTTGATTGTGGCAAACGTTTACAATGGTCATGAACACGCCCTAGATATGCCTTAAATATGCCCTAGATATTTGTATTAAAGCAATCAAAAGCAATACCTTTATTTCCAGTATCGAATTATTTGGATTTTAAAAACACTCACAATTTTATGCATTAGTTAATACTTTAAGATGAATAAGCCCAACTTCTGTCCCCAACTTTTCAAGTTCAAATAATTCTTCAAATATCTGTTCATGATAGGAAGTATGTATATAATTATATGGTCATAACCGTTGGTAAATGACACTTCTTTGTTAATTCTTAGTCTTTAAAAAGTAGCCCAAAGTGGGCACATGTGTACAGCTTAATAACTGGCAACACTGATATAGAAGACAATGTAAGTGGAGGTGTGAGCAGGGGTGTTGTAGAACCCTTAACAATGTAACATAGAAGGTGTGACTGGAGGAGCAATTGTAGCTTTGTCACAATCCTTGGCAATATGGACGTCGAATGGACATTCTTCAAGAGGCGCAACGGTAGCATATGGAAACGTTTAAGGCCAATTGTCTCATAAAAGAATTGCTACACAGCGCGCGGTACAGTGTGTATGCTCAAATACAATGGTCAGTGCACACAGCGTATATCAATTACTTGGACTATACCATTATTAGGCATGGGGGAGTTCCCTACTTGAGCAATACGAAAATGAACTCAACGTATAAAAGAACAAGACAAAATTAATTCTTATATAATTCATTATAATCTGAAACTATAACATTTTTAATGGTTTAACATTTACACTTAGTCAGTCAGTCAGTCAGAAATTGAATCTGGATGATATCGGAATGAACAATACGAGTTATACCCCACATTGGAAATGTATGCTTCCGGTTTGACGACGAAGGTCAAACAGGTCCTACCATTGGCCGTTGATTTGCAAATGCTCTGCCGCCAATACGATAGAACCAATCATAATGAGTTTTATATCAAATTGAAGCTATTAAAAACATCTCCAGAATGGCATGTGAGACTTATATACTAGAACCTACCGGTAAGACGTTATAGCGCCATCAATGCCAAAATACCTGCAAAAACTTACAATATTTTGATCAGGGCCATTGAGAAATCGTAAAATATAGGTGCAGCAAAAAGCCTCTGCCGTGAGAACGTCACTATTATTTTAGATTATGTTTACATAATTGGTTAGAGAAATGTATTTACTATCAAATAAGAAGCGAGACCTAGTATCCACACTCAACAGATTTCTCGCTATGGGTACAATTACCAGAAAATATGAAAGTCGGCCCCATGCTTAAGAGTGTAATTTGGGTAAAATCAGCAAATGAGACCACGTTTCCATATGTATTTATTCAGCTTAATCATATCAAACATCTTAATCAACACTATCATTGGGTCTATCATCCCCTGTGAAATGTTCACTTCATCACGTGGTACAACACTAAATGGTCATACATTCTGGTATTCCATAGAGACTGTTTCTGTGTTGGGGTGTGCTTTTCTGTGTGCCAGAGAAAGCGACTGTCTATCGTTTAATTATATCACACACTCATCAGATGACATCAATAATTGTTACTTGAACAACGCGACGGCGGTGACGCATCCTCAAGATTTCTATCAATTAGACACGAGGCATACCTATTATGGTGTGACAAATCAAAAGCGACCAAAGGTATCGTATGATTACATTATTATGATTACAGACTTAAATGAATCAATAAAACCAATCCATGGTTTGTTCATTTTTAGAGCGCTTTCACTCGGCTTCATTAAAAAGAGAGATATGAATTTCATCAAATCAATCATTAAAAGAGTGACAAAGCGTAATAATGAAATAGAGTAACTCAATTTTCCTCGCTGCTGTGACGCTGCTGCCCACCATAAGAGATGTAGCTCTGCTGCATCGCCTAGAATTCCCATTACAAGTTACCGGTTCACTACCGGGAGGAAGTAATGTATGTAGCTCTGCTGCATCGCCCAGAATTCACATTATTTGCCTACCCCGTGTTGCTATATAAAAATGCTCAATATATAATAAAAACTTGTCACAAATAAAATACCAACATATGGCTACATTTGATAAATTAAGCAACAGTTGCTATACAAAAATGCTCAATATATAATGAAAACAATTCACAAATTAAGCAACAGTCACAAAATGCCCAACAAATGGTTAATTAATAATACCCAACTGTTGTGTAATTAAAATTGTGCAACTGCTGAGTAACTGGAATTGTTCAACAGTTGGTTAAAACATGTTATCCAACGGTGTTGGGTAAATTTTACGCAACTGTTGAGCGGTTGCATACTTCCTTCAACAACGTTGTGTAAGATGTTGAGTAATTATTTAAGCAACCTTTTTGCAGTGTACGATGCGGTGTGCTTGTGTCACCCGGCTCGGCAGTTTTTCGATGAAATAATGGCCCCAGGGGCCCATGGTATATATAGGGCGGAATACACTCCGCCATGTATGGTTTCGCCCCTTGGCCTAGCGGTAGATCGTCTGCCTCTGAACCCAGAGGTCCGGGGTTCTAGCCCCGGGGAAGGGGGCACTATTTCCCCTCGCTATTTGGCCGCGAAAAAAATTCTTTAGAAAAGGTGCCTCGGTGGTTAGGGTTAATAACGTTTTCAAGCGTATATTAAGCTTAAATGTGGTAGCGTAAAGTAAGCTTATTTGGGTTAAATTTACCTGCGGTGCGGTAGTCAACCGAACTACCTGTTTTTCGAAGAAATCGACACGAAGAAACACCAGAGTTAAATGTACGGCCAACTAGGGTGAATATATCTTCCCCGGTTGTTTTATTTGTCAATTTCTCAATCATAGATAATATCAACTTTACGCAAATACTGTTCCAGAAACTAAGTATGCGATAGAGAGACAGAATTGTCTCTCTTTATCTCTCACCGGGATATGGTCAGAGGCAACCCAAACTCTTTCATCCGGTACCACTCTGTCAACCATTTTAATCTCAAAGGGAGACATTTCTGTATTTTTGGGTGAATTTTCAATTTAATCTTTTGCATTGTTAAAACTTCCACATTTTAAAACGTGTGTTACCTCTTCATGTACTCTTAAGATCGTTAGAATTATCAAAATATCGAAAATTAAAGTACTATATTGAATCGCGTTTTTTCTATTTTGTGTAAATTAGGACTTGTCAAAATCCTGTCAATCAATTACTGACGCGACACATGAATCTAGGACATCAGTTGAGATGAATTCACTGGGTGAGTATTAGGTCCCGCACTTGTTGACAAACCCACCCACCTCTCCGAACTATGATATAAAATTACCGTGTAGTTGATGCAAACACGTGACTTTTTTCACTCCTGTGTTTTCCCAATAATCGCTTTAGTGGTATTGTATACCTGACTGTCCGCTCTTGTATTTCCAACTTTTTCAGTCTGAGTTTCTTACTCAAGCTGAAGCACGCCCTTCCCAATATTGTATACCAGGTGTTTACCAAATAAAACTACACCCTAGGCATTTGTGTCGGAAAATTGTCTATACGTTGCAAGTTTTTCAGCTTATGTTTGTTGGCTGATTTCTGTCAATTCAAAAACTATATTTGTTATGGTCATATTCCTATACCACCTAAAAACATCCTAAAACAGAAAAATGGCGATGCTTATCTCTCTTTCTAATATATTTCGTTAACATACCTAAAGTCAAACTTTCTAGAGGAATTGTCATTTTTTTTTTTTTTTTTAAATATTCAGAATACAAAAAATAATAATAATAATAATAATTTAAAAGAATGTTGTATTAAAATATCTTATTTTGTACTGTACGATTAATGGGCGGTTCACATGTTGCCAAGTGTGGGTAATTGAGGTTGCCAATTCTTTAGCCGCTCAGCCTGAATGCATTCAGAAACTATATCACCGTTTCCTTTACCATTCTTTGCCAGGTACTCTGACAACAAGCATTAAGTTCTCCCTTCCTCAAGTTATTTCGTCTGCGTCATCATTGACGACAATATCCAAACAACCGACGACTCCTCTTTTTACAAATGAGTCACAACAACCAACGACAGACTCACAACAACTAACAACTGACTCACACCGACCAACAACAGACAAACGGACTCCAACGACTGACTCACAACCACCAACGACCGATTCAAAACAACCAACGATCGATTCACAACCACCAACGACAGACTCGCAACCACTAATAACTGACTCCCAACCATTAACGACTGACTCACAACCACCAACAACTGACTCGCAACCACCAACGACTGACTCACAACTACCAACGACCGACTCACAACCACCAACGACAGACTCACAACCACAAACTACTGACTCACAACCACTAACTACCGACTCACAACCACCAACGACTGAATCTCAGCCACCAACGACAGACTCGCAACCCCCGACAGCCGACTCAGAACCAGTAACGACAGAGTCACAAGCACCAACGGACTCGCAGCCACAAACGACCAATTTACAGTCAACAACTGACTCACAACCACCAACAATCGACTCGCAACCACCAATGACTGCATCACAGCCACCTACTATCGCCTCGCTACCACCAACGACCGACTCGCAACAACCAACGACCGACTCGCAACAACCAATAATCGAATCAAAGTCACCAACGACCGACTCGCAACTACAAACGACTAACTCAGAACCACCAACGACTATTTCACAGCCACCAACGACCGATTCTCAACCACCAACGTCCTTCTCGACGACTTCACCAACATTTACGACTATAGTAACACAAACGGTAAAGCCCTCACCGACAAGCACTTTGTCGCCACAATCTACAAATTCGCCTACATGTCCTGGTTGCTTGACAACGATTACAACACCGCATTCGTCTACAGAACCACCAACTTGTGTGTGTACTGAAGATGCATGTCGTAGGGTGGACCCCCTGGGGATGGAGAGTGAAGAAATAATTTCACATGGACTCGCTGTCACAACCGTTCTTGACCTAAATGATGAACGTTACGGCAAAGAAAGAGGGCGTCTTAACAAGGTTCACATGCAGGGTGTACATGTATGGGATGCTTGGGTACCACTCACGTCTGACACAAATCCGTTATTTGACGTAGATTTGTTGCAAAATATGTGGATGACGGGCATAAGGAGTAAAGGTGGGATACATGCGACGACAAACAGTTTCGTGCGGAAATTTAAAGTGTCTTATGATATTGATGGTGGTAATGGGCACACTATGATTGATGTGGTAAGTAGATTAGAACATCTGTTACTATTACATTAACTTTAAATGAAGTATAAAACTGTCCCTATAATATTCACAAACAAACTTAAATTGCAATAAATATAAGAGGACCTGACGTTTCGATTCTAGCAGAATATGTATGGAAGGCAAAATGACAGAATACAACATACACAACATACATATATAGACAGGGGGACAATGGGCAGGAAATGACAAGAGATAACATAAAATAATAGAGGGACAAAGTGGCAGATAGATGAAGAATGGTTATCAAATTGACAACTGATTGAGTAAGTGGATACTATAACAAAGTATATCACGAACTGTACCACGAAGACGGTCTGATGTGTGTAGAATGTGTAGTTAGTGTTGGTGATTGGTGTTGTGACGTAGGGGAGGGAGGTTAGGATGAAACTTAGTGAATCTTAGGAGAATCTAGGGGTAGGTTTTTGATTTCTAGACTCCTCCTCAAGGACCGTGGATCTCGGAAGAGATTGAACATTCTGAAAGGCTTGCTGGACTTTGGAAGAGTGACCCTTGGCAACCAGATGCTTCTTCAAATTCTATGCAGGATATAAGAGTCTGTATTTGTTAGAGCAAATATTTCGGAGACGGTGAGTCTGACTATATGCTATGACATTCTTACGATGGCGAGGGTGGCAGCTTGATGCATGGAGATACTGTTGTGTGTCTGTGGGCTTGGTGAAGAGATCTGTAGTCAGTATACCATTCTCAGCTTTCTGCATGGTAACATCAAGAAAGTGTGCCTGTTGGTGGGAATAATCAGAAGTGAACTTCCTGGTCCTGTGAAATAAGTTCATTATTATCAATGAATGTCAGAAGACTGCTTTCATCACTGGTCCAGATGAAGAATACGTTGTCAAAGTACCGCCACCAAATCCAAGGTCGACAGGGCGCTTTAGCTAGCAATTGTTCATCCAGCCTTCACCTCGAAGACAGGCCCATGAAGGAATCATTTCTGTGACATGTACCTATAAGTAGGTCATGTCCATGAAAGTGAAATTGTTCTTGGTTAGAACATGGTTCATGTGGCATTCGATGTCAGATACGGATGGACTGGAATGACAAACCTTGGCCAATGCTGCACGGCTTGCTTCGATGACTTCCTGATGGGAAATGTTAGTATAGCGAGACTTAACATCATTCTGCCAATAATTGCGGTTCTTGATAGCTTCAAATTTCCTGAGAAAGTCCGGGGTGTCATGGATATAGGAGGGAACCTTTGGAACAAGAGGGTTGATGAAGTTATCAACAAAGAGGGAGTTGTTCTCAGTTGGGGAGACGTTGCCATAGATGATGGGTCTTCTGGGGTTTCCCGGCTTATGGATATTAGGAAGAAGGTAGAAGCGAGCAACACAGCAATCTGCGGGAGATAGAAACTCAAACGCTTTGTTAGGGAGCTCTTGACGCTGATTCATTTTGAGAACATGTGTTAGTTAGATCTGAGTCAAGGACAGCATAATTGGTACGGTTGTCAAGATGACGCATGGCTTCATCGATGTATTTCTGTCGGTCTACGACAAGTACTGCTGACCCTTTGTCTGTTGGCTTGATAAGGATGTATGTCCATCACTTGATGGAATTCAGTGCGTGCCGTTCCTTCCTAGAGATATTGTTATTATAAGATCTGCGGGAAACATGCTCAGTGGTGCTAACCTGGGTGCGGACTCTCTTCTTGTAGAAAGGCGCAGGTACAGATGGAAGAGCATCACGAAAATATTCTCTGAGACATATCCTGCGATAAACCTGAGTAAGGTCCTCGCTAAGCTCAACTTCATTGGTATCAGATGGAGTGGGGCGGAATTTAAGGCCCCTGGAGAGAAGTTTGTGTTCTGCATCAGACAGGGTGGAAGATGATAGGTTAATGACAGTGGATGAAGCTGGTTCTTGTTCTGAAGTAGGTGGGCGCTAGAACCGCCGGTGCTTGTGCCGTTTCTGTTTCTCCAACAGGCTAGATACATTTTTGTTCCGTTTGTTCATAAGTTCAGTCCCCTGTGTAGATTAACAACCATTGATTGTTTTACACAGGCTTTTTTTGTGTGGATAAGCAGCTTTACATGTTTTTCAATCAGTTAAAAAGAAATGTCACACGCTCAAAATTGTAAACATGTTTAAAGGCCCTGTCACACCATGACGTATCGCCTGAACGTATGTCAACGTATGCGAAAATATCAAAAATACGCTGATATAAGTTGGGGGTAAGTTGGGGATACGTCGTTTACGTTAAGAGCACGCTGTGATACGCTGTGAAAATTTGGAACACGTCGAGCCCGCGAAAAATGATTGAGCATGTTCAAAAAATGTCGGCGTACTCAACGTGTGCTTAATACGTTCTGCATAAATTCCATGTACGTTCGTGGTACGTTAGACATACGTTGACATACATATCTAGAAGGGTAAATATATAGGTCCAACCTATAACTTAAGACGAGTAACGTACCTCTAACGTATGTCAGCGTATGTCAACGTATGTCTAACGCATGTCAGCGTTTGTAAACGTATGTCTAACGTACCACGAACCTATCTTATGCAGAACGTAAAGGCCCTGTCACACCATAGCGTATGGCCTGAACGTGGCCTGAACGTATGCCGACGTATTCAAAAAATAGCTCGAAAATTGTCAGAGTCCAAGAACGTCCAACTTCCCAACGAATTGCGTAGGAAAAGTCGACATCGGTGATGGAATGGACATATCCATAGCGTATCCATAGCGTATCCATAGCGTATCCATAGCGTATTAAACGTATACATAGCGTATGACTAACGTATTGATAGCGTATCACTAACTTATAACAAACTTATCACAGCGTATCACAGCATATGCGATCGGCGAGCGTATACCAACGTATGCTTAACGTATTCGAAGCGTATGTCTGCCGTGTTCGACGTATCCTCAGCGTATCCTCGGCGTACAACGAACACGTGACTTATGCCGCTGCAGAAATTGAGTTTCGTACACGGCGGGACAAGTGTTGCCAGTTCAAGTAAACGCAGCCTAGATGATAACTATTAAAATATCTAGAAGGGTAAATCTATAGGTCCAACCTATAACTTACGACGAGTAACGAACCTCTAACGTATGTCAGCGTATGTCAACGTATGTCTAACGTATGTCAGCGTTTGTAAACGTATGTCTAACGTACCACGAACCTATCGGGAACTTATGCAGAACGTATGTTAAGCACACGTTGAGTAAGTCGAGAAATTTTGAACATGCTCAATAATTTTTCGCGGGCTCGACGTGTTCCAAATTTTCACAACGTATCACAGCGTGCTCTTAACGTAAACGACGTATCCCCAACTTACCCCTAACTTGTATCAGCGTACACCAACGTACGCCAACGTATTTTTCGATATTTCGCATACGTTGTCATACGTTCAGGCGATACGCCATGGTGTGACAGGGCTACCGTACAGCTAGCGTATGTACCGTACAGCTAGCGAGCATTCGGCGTTTTGGGAACTTATGGAGGGTTTAAGTATATAAATGGGTCCCTTGAGTATCTCATCCTCACTTCTTCATGGTCTGTCGTGCTGAACGCATCAACCCATCATCATACGCTACGAATACGCTACGCTACGTTAAGTATACGTTAAACATACGTTAGTCATACGCTCGCATACGCTGTGATACGCTGTCATAAGTATGTTACAAGTTAGTGATACGCTATCAATACGTTAGTCATACGCTATGTATACGTTCAATACGCTATGGATACGCTATGGATACGTAACAGGGCCTTACACGATCGCCCGGCATAAGGTGAATACGTGAAAATACGTCGAAACTCGTTGGAAATACGTCAGGCATACGTTAGACATACGGCACATATACGTCATCAGCTCGTTATCACTGCGTTGGCTGTACGTTTCCCCATCAGCCTACGTTCATCAACGTATACCAACTTACGAGTAACGTACGAGTAACGTACCACTAACATATGTCAGCGTATGTCAACGTATATTTAACGTACCACAAACTTACCGGGAACTTATGCAGAACGTATTAAGCACACGTTGAGTACGTCGAGAAATTTTGAGCATGCTCAATATTTTTTCGCGGGCTCGACGTGTTCCAAATTGTCAGAGTATCACAGCGTGCTCTTAACGTAAACGACGTATCCCCAACGTACCCCTAACTTATATCAGCGTACACCAACGTACACCAACGTATTTTTCGATAATTTCGCATAAGTTGGCATACGTTGAGGCGATACGTTAAGGCCCTGTCACACCATAGCGTATGGCCTGAACGTGGCCTGAACGTATGCCGACGTATTAAAAAAAAGCTCGAAAATTGTCAGAGTCCGAGAACGTCCAAGAACGTCCAACTTCCCAACGAATTGCGTCAACATCGGTGATGGAATGGACGTATCCATAGCGTATTAAACGCATACATAGCGTATGACTAACGTATTGATAGCGTATGACTAACTTATAACAAATTTATGACAGCGTATCACAGCGTATGCGATTGGCGAGCGTATGACCAACGTATTCGTAGCGTATGTCTGCCGTGCTCGACGTATCCTCAGCGTATCCTCGGCGTACAACGAACACGTGACTTATGCCGTTGCAGAAATTGAGTTTCGTACACGGCGGGACAAGTGTTGCCAGTTCAAGTAAACGCAGCCTAGATGATAACTATTAAAATATCTAGAAGGGTAAATCTATATGTCCAACCTACAACTTAAGACGATTAACGTACCTCTAACGTATGTCAGCGTATGTCTAACGTATGTCAGCGTTTGTAAACGTATGTCTAACGTACCACGAACCTATCGGGAACTTATGCAGAACGTAAGTTAAGCACACGTTGAGTACGTCGAGACATTTTGAACATGCTCAATAATTTTTCGCGGGCTCGACGTGTTCCAAATTTTCACAACGTATCACAGCGTGCTCTTAACGTATACGACGTATCCCAAACTTACCCCTAACTTGTATCAGCGTACACCAACGTACGCCAACGTATTTTTCGATATTTCGCATACGTTATTATACGTTCAGGCGATACGCCATGGTGTGACAGGGCTACCGTACAGCTAGCGCGCATTCGGCGTTTTGGGAACTTATGGAGGGTTTGAGTATATAAATGGGTCCCTTGAGTATCTCATCCTCACTTCTTCATGGTCTGTCTTGGCCTTCTTGCTTTTCCTCCTCCTCGGCCTCGGCCCCTGGTTGCTTGCTTCTTCTTGGGAGGCATGTTAACTGCTTGATGACATCGGCGGGAATGATGTAATGTGAGATCGGCGCGGTATTTATACGTGCTACAGCGGCATAATAAGCCACGTGTTTCGTTGTGCGTCGAGGATACGCTGACGATACGTCGAACACGGCAGACATACGCTACGAATACGTTAAGTATACGTTAAGCATACGTTAGTCATACGCTCGCATACGCTGTGATACGCTGTGATAAGTATGTTATAAGTTAGTGATACGCTATCAATACGCTATGGATACGTTATGGATACGTGACAGGGCCTTACACGATCGCCCGGCATAAGGTGAATACGTGAGAATACGTCGAAACTCGTTGGAAATACGTCAGGCATACGTTAGACATACGGCACATATACGTTATCAACTCGTTATCACTACGTTGGCTGTACGTTTCCCCCAGCCTACGTTCATCAACGTATACTTACGAGTAACGTACCACTAACGTATGTCAGCGTATGTCAACGTATATTTAACGTACCATAGACTTACCGGGAACTTATGCAGAACGTATTAAGCACACGTTGAGTACGTCGAGAAATTTTGAGCATGCTCAATATTTTTTCGTGGTCCAAATTGTCACAGCGTATCACAGCGTGCTCTTAACGTAAACGACGTATCCCCAACGTACCCCTAACTTATATCAGCGTACGCCAACGTACACCAACGTATTTTTCGATATTTCGCATACGTTGGCATACGTTGAGGCGATACGTTATGGTGTGACAGGGCCTTTATGGTGTGACAGGGCCTTTATGGTGTGACAGGGCCTTAAGTGAAGCACACGTTGAGTACGTCGATAAATTTTGAACATGCTCAATAATCTTTCGCGGGCTCGACGTGTTCCATATTTTCACAACGTATCACAGCGTGCTCTTAACGAAAACGACGTATCCCCAACTTACCCCTAACTTGTATCAGCGTACACTTACGTACAGCAACGTATTTTTCGATATTTCGCATACGTTGTCATACGTTCAGGCGAAACGCCATGGTGTGACAGGGTAGCGTATCGCCTGAACGTATGCCGACGTATACAAAAAATAGCTCGAAAATTGTCAGAGTCCAAGAACGTCCAACTTCCCAACGAATTGCAATATTTTGGTTTGTATCAATGCTAGATAGCTATATATTTTCAGCCGACGTACATCAACGTATACCAACTTACGAGTAACGTACCTCTAACGTATGTCAGCGTATGTCAACGTATGTCTAACGTATGTCAGCGTTTGTAAACGTATGTCTAACGTACCACGAACCTATCGGGAACTTATGCAGAACGTAAGTTAAACACACGTTGAGTACGTCGAGTAATTATGCTTAACGTATGCTTAACGTATTGGTAGCGTATGTCTGCCGTGTTCGACGTTTCCTCAGCTATCCTCGGCGTACAACGAACACGTGACTTATGCCGCTGCAGAAATTGAGTTTCGTACACGGCGGGACAAGTGCTGCCATTTCAAGTAAACGCAGCCTAGATGAAACTATTAAAATATCTAGAAGGATAAATGTATAGATTCAACCTATAACTTACGAGTAACGTACCTCTAACGTATGTCAGCGTATGTCAACGTATGTCTAACGTATGTCAGCGTATGTAAACGTATGTCTAACCTACCACGAACCTATCGGGAACTTATGCAGAACGTATTAAGCACACGTTGAGTACGTCGAGAAATTTTGAACATGCTCAATAATTGTTCGCGGGCTCGACGTGTTCCAATTTTTCACAGCTTATCACAGCGTGCTCTTAACGTAAACGACGTATCCCCAACTTATATCAGCTTTAATAAATCTCTGCGAACCCTAAAGGCCCTGTCACACCATGGCGTATCGCCTTAACGGGTGACAGGGTCTTTAGCTAAACTACTTTGTTAAGATTTATTTATGCTAGGTTTCTTTGCATTGGACCGCAAAAATAAATACTCTAAACCAGGGGACCATGTTGCTAAGAACAAGAGGCAGATATCAATAGATATGGATAAAAAGCTGCTTTATACCTACAGAATGCCCTGGTGGTTAGGTGTTCAGTATCATTATCATTAGGAAAGGTCGCTGCACGTAATCACGTAGGAAGTCTATGCATAGGCCTAAATCAAACATATATCAGTTCATGAAACAAGATGTTAATTTGTCATAGCTTCGATCAATATGGTGACGTATATACAGGTGCAGATGATTTCTTATTTTCGCGGCACTTTTATAAACTTAAACCTACAGATGTGGTATGTATAACAATACTACATGTCTAAGTTCAGACATACTATATCCAGGCACCTAATTGGATAGGCTTAGAGTTTTGTAGTGGGGTCTTAATTAGTTTTAATGTGTAGTGGGTCTTTTAGTTTTATAGGCGTCGGGATGGAGACGTGGCTCAATCATCTTTCATCATGATCACTTGTACCCAGTCTTGAGCACTTTGAGTACCACATCTGCTTATTTTTCGGCCTAATAACATTAAAAGTATATACTTAGTTAATTATTTACATACATTGTTATCAGTAGCGAACTAGAAATATACATGTTATATTTTTATTTATTTTTCGCATATTTTTTATTCTACAGAATTATGGCAATATCGATTCAACTACTATAAAGACTCACGTATTCCCGAATCCGGTATATGGTCGACATGTCCGACTCAACATCGACAAACTATCCTGTGAAATATATTGTGGAATAAGCTTTGAAATTTTAGGATGCCGACCACCACCACCATCTTAGTTAAAAACAGCGAAAGCAGGAACATGGAAGCGTACACGATAATAACATTGTGGGATTTGGATATGGGCCCAGATTTGATATAAGCTATCACAAATCTTGAAATTTGTCCTGACTGAATAAGATGTGGTCGCCAAAACCAGTGGCGGAAGTGCTAAAAATGTACACAAAACGCAAGAGCCTGAGTGAAATGAATGGCAAATTCTGTGTGCGAGAACAAAATGTAAAATACCGCCAATGTTTACGATGTGTTATGGTGTCTACAACGGACGTATATTCAAGGTTTGACGAATAGAATATTGATGTTTGGAAAAAATCCCGGAAATCAATGGAAAATTCAACTCGCAAACAACATGAACAATACTTTCATTACGTCGACATCACACTCTGATCGATTTAACTATTGTAAGCCCACAGAAAAGGTAACCATTGACCGTTGATTGAACCCAGTTATTGAACCGTGTGTAAATAGAGGCTATGCACAATCTGTAAAAAATGCAGCAAATCGAACAATATTTAACACAAGCACGCACCACACTGAACTATCACCGTATATCGCCGTAGCAGATTGCGTTTTCATTACTGGAGAAAAGTATTTTAAAAAAAACCGGCATTACAGCGTATTATTATGGGATATATTTTCTTTTGTGTGATCGTGTACATGTAGCAGGGCTTTCGATACGTCCCTTTATCATGTTTATTGTACCCCTTCAATAGCGATGTTGAGTTTATCTGTGTATCCCTATTACCGTGTCAATTTAAAAGGAGAAATGACCTAAAGTGGCTCAATATTGACTCCAAAATACTTATGTGATTATTGACAAGTCTATTCAAATTATAGCTCAACAGCATTGTCTATGTCAAAGTGCTACCGTAACCGTTTTTTTTCCAGTAAACCCAACATATCGCTAAAATATTATCTTAAAACTCGGGAGCGACGAATTCCACAAACTCGCGTCTGTTCAGGCCTACAAACGAATCATAAATCTGTCCCAGAAAACTTGTAATTTAATGGAAAAAAGCTACATTTTTTGCAGTTTGCTTGCAAATAACATGCACAAAATATCTTTAATTTAAAAACAAACTTACTGTCAAAAAATGTGCTCGTACCAAAAAGGTAATAACTGATTTTGCGCTCGATTTCGTCGAAACGGCAGAAAAATTTTGCCGTCGTTTTGCCGCCAACATTTTGTGATTTTCACGTCCGTCGACATCCGTTGGTTATCTACCACTACTTTGTGAGCCAGCCTTTATGGGCCACATGTATCCGTGTGAGCTGGGCGGCCCCTTACCGTGTGAAAAATTGGTTACGGACGGCGGCACACACGGTTGGCCGTTGAACACGTTCAGGGGACTTTGCCTGCCACCGGAGTTTTGATCAAGCTCAAAACTCCTGGCGGATGAGTAAAAGCGGCGGCGAACGATAAGAGCCCGGTATATGGGCGGCGCACCCGTTTCTCACCCGTTTCGCGCCCGTTCGCAGGGTGGTGATGGACGGTGGTGGACGTCGACCATCTCAGCGACGGGCTGCGAACGGCCGCATGCAGCCTGGTTAACCGTTCGCGGAACGGACTCTCACCATGCATGTTGTATTATAGATGTTGGTCGTACGAATTCCGGAACACGAATGGAGCGGCGAGCTTGAGCGCTCAGCTTAAAAAGGACGGTTTGATGATGTAATCAAGACGTTTCGGCCGGTTCACTATACCAATGCATGCATCTGTAATTTGTGGATACTGGCATTTACACATAAATGTTTAAAACTAAGAGGATATACTATAGTATATTAAAATATCTTTATAATGAATGCTCTGAAGACACTTGTTTCTTGATAATTGACAGGTTCACAAATTATAAGCTCTGAATCGATTGCTTCTTCTGCTAAAGTTTTGTTACATATCAAAATATGAAATGTTAGCTTCCTTGCAATTTGAATTAGAAATATTAATTCTCTTTTTTATTGGTAGTCTTTAACGAAGCCCTCAATCGACATGGCCACTGTACTCACTCAATTTGGTAATGCAAAAGTAACAGTCATGTCTTAATGTCATAAATGTGTCAATCCCATTGGAATGGTGAAAAAAGAGCAAATATCAAGGTCAATGGGTCGTTTCAATCTATGCACATTTTGTCGTTATAAATCGATATCATAAGCAAAAAATATAAATTCATTACGTATTTATCTCCGAACATTATCTTCACTATCACCATTTTATCCACCCTGCAACATTAATCTACATTAGTCGGACATAACTTGATCAAGGATCCTATGTTGCTCGCGGCCATACACATCTTGGTCTTTTAGTTTCGTTTCTATACTGTATAATATTATGTTTCAATCTTCAGCAAGAATATCTAAAGCGTTGGTATTGATTGGAAATAAACGATTTGAAAATGAATAAACGATTCAAGATATTAATGTAGTTTCAAAGGTCATGGTTGAAATTGTTTAAATACAACAATATGATGTACTTTGACACAAGTGTCCTTTTGTTGTGTTGTATCAATATTTCGTATAACTTATGATGCAACCGTGGATGAAGTTCACAAGAAACTATAGTAAGATCAGTTCCAAATTGGTGAGAAATATGCGGTTTGTACCTTCTCCCGCGTAAACGTAATCAAAGCGTATGCGAGCTAATTTGGCATACGAAAGCGTCACGTATACGATTCACAATGTCCTAGTAGTTGCGCTATCCGAGCGATTTGCGCGACAACCCACTTCTGAATATATTCACTGCTGTAAGCAGGTTCGCCAATTTGTAACTGAATGAGCTAGTTATAGATTTCACATTCTTAAACAGCTAAGAAAGTTTAAGCAATCTCATTGGTTCTCAGAGAAATCGGCGACATTAAGATGAGACAACTTAACACGGGGAGGTGGGGCTTACGTTTTAACAGTGCGTCTGACCTTCACAATGCGTGGTTTGCTCCATAACGCGCACTTCTGCAGTGCGTCTTTGGCGCCTTTCCTGCGTTTATGCCGGCGCCGCGACGATTACGCATGGTGTACTCATCGCATGGGATTGGATGGAATGTTTGTGGGTTATTCGATCCTATAAGGGGTACAATTTGTCAAATGTGGACAATAAATTGGACTTATTTCTTTGATAAATGTCTTAAGTATGATTGTTTAAGAATGAGAATAAAGGTATTGTTTTAGACCGTACCCGTGTTATATTGTCTGACATAAATGCGTTCGGTTATTTTTTGCGTAGAACAACTCCGCCTACGGCGTCGTTGTTCTACTTAAAATAATACTATCGTCCGCATTTATGTCAGACAATATAACACGGGTACGGTCTAAAAACAATACCTTTATTCTCTAACTTTCGCACGTTTAACTTGTTAAAATACAGCAACATTTAAATTTCATTGCAGGTGTAGTAAAAAGATTTTGGAGTTGATCAAATCCACACCATTGTAAAAACAGTCGAACAAAGTGCGGTGAATCGTCATATGTGGACTTCGATTAATAGGACTTTAATTTAATCAACTCGATCTTATCGAATCCAATAAATGTTATTAATTGGGTCCAAAATAGCACAATACTTGTAATATCTTATGTAAACAATTGTACGGAGATTACTGCTTCATCACAAATATTTAATTAGTGAATGTCTGGTATTCAACAAATTAGATATAGTTTAGGAACAGAAACTCAATCATAAGATCTATGATATACAACCAATACTTATAAACATTGGCCGATCGGTTATTGATTTGGACCTATTCCATATAACGTCAGAGGAACCACAATGGACCAATCATGACGATAGCGGCATCGTTAGATGTTATTGGTTTCGTTGCTATAAAATAAACTTCAAAGCTTTGAAGCATAAGATCTTCAATAAGCAATCTATGTTTGAAGCAATTCACCGCAATTATCAAGCATCCATACATTGTATTTAAATTACCTAAATAAAGAAGTGCTCTATTCAAAACGTGCCATCTTGACAAGTGGCACATATTGATCATCCTTTCTTCTTGGAGTTTTAATCCCTCTTGTATAAATCTGAGACAATAGTCCCAGGTATAAATGAGAATTATTTAGAAAGAAAATCAATTTGTACAACGGCACGAGAGAAATTTGTCACTATTCTGGATAACCTATGATGTAATTTATGACGCAGGGAAGCATAGGACCATATGTGTAAGTGACCAGATTAAGATTTCAAATCACTGCCCCCCCCCCCCCCCTCAAGTGAAAGATATTACCCTATGTTGAAATGGTACTGTCTGTGGTATTTATGAATCTACTATAAATGGGTAAACGAGTCGTTTCGGTCACCTTTTCTTAAAGGTAGGCCTCTATTATGTGATCTTTTCCAGGGACGCCCTCAATCCTCGAAGAAAAAAATGGAAGCAGATTTTCTTGCAGATTTATTTTTCTGATCATATATCATAAATACATTCCAGGTTACAGAGCGAAACGATTCCTAATAACTTCAAAATCATGGCTTTAAAGTGAATTTAGAGTAACATTTTGAAGAATAGATTGTACCGCTCGGTACAATCTATTTTCAAACCATGATTTTGAAGTAATTAGGAATCGTATCGATTTATGATTTATGATAAAAAATGCAAATCTGCAAGAAAATCTGCTTTCATAGTAAAAATCAACGATAGAGGGCGCTGCTTGGAAAAAAATCACATAATATGCCTTTAATGGAGTGGTGTTTCTTCAGTTGTTGGGGGGGGGGGGTTGTTTGTTTGTTTAAACGGTCGGTCCGTACGGACACACGCTTGGGTCCTGAACTGAAGGGACCAGGCTTAAAAAGCTATGAAATGAAAGTTCATCAGCGTATTTCCAGTGATGACGGTCACAGTGTATTACGGGTGAGCAGGGTTGCGCAAAGTGCGGGAGCAGGGAGCACCGCTCCCGGGAAATAATGAGCAGAATTGAGGAAATAATGCCTAGTGGAAACAGAAAAAGTATTGGGGAAAAGGTGAAAAAAGATTGAGAGAAAAAAATGCAATTTTGGTATACTAAACATGTCTATTGGTTTATTGCCAAAATATTGTAAATTTAAGCATAAAAAGGCTCTTTTGTTCGCGCCATGAGGTTAATTTAAACCAAATGTTGACAATTTTAGCAAAAAAACAATTCTTGCCAAATGTAAAATTATTACTACTAGCGGGCATCCGCGCTTCGCGCGGACCCGCTAGAAGATTTCAGGGGGAGGTAAGTAAACAAAGCGTAAGCAAATTTGATACAATATCAAGAACATGTCCTACATGTATACATAATCCAGACGGGCCCTAAATAATCCGAATATCGCAGGTGCTTTTGATAATCCAGGTATAAATGTGCCTTAAAGTAGGTAGGCCTACCTTTGTCTTTCCAGATACCTATGGAGGCCTCCCATGTGACCTGAAATGCAGGTACCCGTTGTCCCATTATATCCAGGGACCCCATAGGCCTAAGCCCTACCCTAATTCAGTTACCACAGGTGCCCTTAATGGCACCGGATACCACATAATCCAGGTACTGCAGTGTGCCGTTATATCGAGATACCCAGGTGCCTACTGTATCATTCAAGTAACTTGAATTAATCGCGGTGGCCGAAGATAGCGGGCTGTAATAGTCATACCACAAAAGGAAAATGTGAGTAATATCATAGCGTTATAAATGTTTATATAAATATCAAGAGTATGTCCTTTTTCAGGTACCCAGGGCAGGTAACTAAAGTGCCCTTGATATACTGTAAGTGACATGGTACCCTTAATACACCATGCGCCTAGGCCCAATGTGCTCTTAAATAATACAGATACCCATGTTCCTTAAACCCAAGTACTCCACGTGTTCTTAATGCACCGGTTGCCAATAGGCCTAGGCCCTACCCCTCACCGATGGCCTTAATAACCCAGGTACCGCATTTGCCGGCATCATATCCATACCAATGTACCCGTACTAAACTGCTCACAAAAGTATCGAAACACTTAGAAATGATCCAATATATAACGGCTCGAAAGGGTATGCATTAATCGAAGCCAATAACCAAGTGCATAATTTTGTTCTGCGTATTTTGACACCTCGATCGTTGAGATACGATGTTGCGAAGCGGAGTTATTGTCATTTCAATGGTCGTGGGTCCAGTTTCAAAAGTGACAATCATCCTATAGAAAGAGGTTTGCATTACTGATTAGAATGATCAGATTCGTGATTTTCAATAGGGATGATTGTGTCTTGCTCTCGTTACATTTTATTGTACTGTACGGTATGCACCGCGGAGCAACCGTACGGACTGCCTGCTTTCACTGCATTCCCCGTTTACAATGTAGCAGTTTGCGCCACAAACGCGTACACACTTTGTCTGCGTCATTACGTGTGCGCCGAATCGCGTGCGCCATGTTAAACGCGGTCGCGCAGCAACAACAACGGTTGGCATGGTACCGCCAGTTTCTTTATCGTTAGCAAACTCCGCGTTCATCTATGTTATTAATGTGAAAGTGTCACTTTAAGATCTGCGTAAGAGTTTTTGTTTACATTTAGAAAATGTCGTAAAATACTTTAATTTGTTGGACGTAATAGTCCCGTATAAATGCTTGTTACTATGCGTTCTTTAAGAATAACAAACAGCCGCATATACAGAAATGTAGCTATATCCCTGAAGAAAATATTTTGGGTGAAGACCATATGTCATCACTCATTCCGAAAACCACAATTTGTGTCCGAACAGTAACTACCCGAGTAAAAGAAATTCAACATTTCGGAATTTCACATGTGATCCTTTCTGCGCATGTCTGAAAACGGGGGAAAACGGGTATTGAACTATCTAATTAGCTCGTGTATTAGAGGCGCAATTACCACGCTTTTTCAGTTGAAGAGGGACGCGAGTGTAAAATTATTATTGAACTATCTAATCAGGCGACGGACCGAAAATTAGTATATAGATGGTACTGGTACATCTAAACAACACCATAGCTAACATATTGTAATCTGATTTTTATCAAACCTGTAAGGGTAGGTGGGGAAATGTTAAGCTCAAAACCTTGCTCCTGGGGAAGAAACAACTTTGTGCAACCCTGCGGGTGAGTACTGCGTTTCGTCTATGAACATGTGCTAACAAACACTCGACCAATAGATATTCGCGCGTGATTAAAAAAGGTGCAGTGATCACCAATCACAGGAACGCTAACGCCACCTAAGTCAAAACCACGGTTCCATTTACGCTTTGAGCGTAGCGTTACCGTTTATTGCGTGTTGCGTAATTGCTTAGATTAGCATGAGGATTTTATCAAGCTCCGCTTGCACGCATTCCACTGCGTAGTACGCGTGAAAGAGATGATGCAAGTGTGAACGTATTAGTAATTTAATTGCCGTATTTTTAAGGACAAATTGATTATGTGTACACGATAGTATGAAAGTCAAATTTATTAAAAGAACACACACAAATATAGGGTGTTTCCTCGGCACACAATGGTATAGTTCCCATTTGCAGGCATTGATAACGACATTTGTTTAGTCATATCACAATGCAACTAATTGCGTGATAAAACAGAAGTTGTAAATATATATAATATAGTAAAACATATGTCAGTCTATTATATTATAGTGACTCTCTGATTGATAAAAGGAATTTGTACAAACAAAAATATCGTAAAAGGAATGGTTGATAAGCTTTTCACACGTGAAACAGCTGGTACAGCATTTAGGAACTGTGCCGTATAGCAGTAATCTGTGGTAGATTTACATGTATTTATGTACTGATACTGCGTGAATGTAACTTGTTAAACGAAACCAACAGTGGCAGTGGAAATATATTGACAGACAGCGGTGTTTTTCGTTGCTAGTATCGACATCGAACCGACCATGACCCTGAGTCGTTTGATCCTCTTCTGCGGACTTAACGCGCTGATTTTGGGGACAGCGGTAATTCCCGATGGTGTAGAAGCTGAAAACACCAATCTTAAAGAGGCGCAGGAATTTCTAGATGAATACAATAGACAGGCGATGGTGGCCTATTACGAATCGGCACTCGCTAGTTGGATATATAACACCAACATTACTGATTATAACCAGGCCAAAGATGTAAGTGGTGTTATTTGTTTGTTTTGTTTTAAATAATTGTACGTATTTAACTCACAGGATTAAACTTTGAGCTATTCCTGAAAATATATCCACTTAAAAATTATTCGATAAGGAAATTATTCAATATCTTTTGCAACTGATCTAGAAAACATAAGAATCATTAAAATTGTATCACAACAGCAATATAACTTTATCTGTATTCTGTTACCATTCTTCGGTATTTAAAACATTAATGTTAATATACGTGAATGATATTTTCCCGAACTGAAACGTCATAAAAGAAAGAAAGATTATTGTATGAGAATTCCTCACAAATATTTAGGGTTCCATAATAAATACCATAGTACCTAAGCCTATGATAGTTAAGGAAATGAATTAATAGGTTGATGACGCATGTTTCCATAATAACGCATTATAAAATGGTACCTGTAACGTCAATTACGGGTCACGCGAAGGTTGTCTGTATTATTGAAATCATGCAATGCTACACTAGCAACCAAAAGTCATATGGTGAATATATGGTGTCAAAATCATCCCAGATATTACATGTGGAATGTAATATTTTACTATGAGTTGTTGACAAATGTGTTGCTGAATCTTTTCTCAATAATACATTTATGTTTCCTGCAACATCTGCTCATTCCATTCGATAAGAAAGTATGTGCCTAGGTTGAATCCCCATACAAATATCCCATTGAAAATAGCTCAAGTTTTTTCGACCTATCGGGTTATACGACATTCTCCGATAGGTCGATAAATCGACCTATCGGGTTCAAAGGGTTTTAATATCGCCCAACAAACATCAATGTTACCAAATAGGTTCATAAGGACCGTTGATTGTAATCTGATATGGAAGGTTCATTATACTGATCCAGTGTAACGGTACTCACGTGTACGTTTCAGATACGACTGTATCCTTTGTCAACACTTTATAATCCTTTATAAACTTTTTAAAACAAATTACCTTAAATAAAGTTTCCGATCATTTATCAACTATGCTTTCATTAGATTTTTAAAATTTAGTTATTATTTGGAGTTTGGAATTTTTTTTAAAATCAAAGATCAGTGTTTAGTTCGATTTGAATAATTAAATAACATGTGTATTATTTTGAATTGAAGTACGGGAAGATGTACCGGATGTACAGGAACGACGCACAATTTATTTATAAATATCCACATTGTAATTAATTGATAGAAACGGATAAACAGAAGGATGGATAAATACATTTTATTGCAGTAATATCATGACCTACGGCCAGTCAGAATAGCCAGAGGCAGTTACAACGTAATAAAACTACATAATATAAACATCAAAGAACGTTAATCTTAAACCTGTATACTAGCCTAGGACATGTAACCGAATAGACAAAATTTCAACATAAACCATTTTTGATGTAATTGTTTCAAAATGCTCTTCCGAACAATATATTAAAAATTGATAAAATCTGAAGTTGGGGAAAAAATGCTAATTTGCATAACAATATATGGGTATATTTAGCCATATTAGTCGGGTATATACAGGAGTTACCGTGCAACCCCACCACTCAGGACTCCCCCAACCCAACTTTCTTGACTCTTTTCATGGTCCTAGAACATATTCAGGATGTTAATAAAAACAATTTCGTGTTATTCAAGATGGCGTCCAAAATGGCCGCCAAAACTGGTCAAATTCCATAAAATGACATATAGCAATCAAAATGCGTGATGAAAGAAAAGTTTAATAGTGGGATGTATGTATTAGACCCCTAAGACACTCATATCCTGTATTTTTGCTTTGTTAACATACCTAAATCCAAGATGGCCACTAAAATGGCCGCCAAAAATGGTAAAATTCCATATATCAACCAAAATGTATGATCAGAGTATAGTTTTAACAATGACTTGTATGTGTTAGACCACTAGAAACTCATATCCAGTATTTTTGCTTTGTTAACATACTTTAAATCCAAAATGTCCGCCAAAATGATGGTCAAAATTCCATAAAATTGCACAATATCAACCAAAATGTATGATGAAAACATAGTTGTAACAATGGGATGTAAGTATTAGACCACTAGTAACTCATGTCAAGTATGTTTGCTTTGTTAACATACTTAAAATCCAAAATGGCTGCCAAAACGGGCACCATAATAGGTCCCAAAATGGCCGCAAAAAATTTCAAATTCCATAAAATGGGATAATATCAATCAAAACGTACGATGAAAGTATAGTTTTAACAATGGGATGTACGTTTTAGACCACTAGTAACTCATATCCAGTATTTTCGCATTGTAATGACATACCTTTAAACAAAGATGGCTGCCAAAATGGCCGTTGTAAAAATAGTCTATAAGAGTATTATTATAATAATAATAATCAGTATTTATATAGCGCCTTTTCCAAAGGGCTTAAAGCGCTGTAATTTTGCAGCACATTCACCAAACAGTATGTTATAAACTGCTAAGCTATTGCTTTTAGATATGAAACCCATCTCTGTGACAATTTTGATAATGTATGACTTTTCAAAATGGCTGCCAGATGGTTAAGTTGATGTTAAATTACTTTTTTTTTAATATTGTAAATGCCTATACTAATATTGATATATACTAATAATTTTGACAATGTAATGTTATTAGGACGGCCATCATAATGACCATATAATTAAATTTACCTCAAATGGACAATAAAACGACCTCCAAATGGTCAAAACAATTACTAAGGTGGCCACTATTGATCTTAATATGGTCGACATCATCTATTAATATGAACTAAATACCTGTATGTAACTTTCAGAGCAGATCCGTGGTGAAGTTATGGTGTTAATCATTGACTTGAACCAACCTTAGTAATACAAATTATTCATCCAATCGGATCAACAAGCAGGCTGTGTAGATGTACATGTAGGTTGTCTAGAGTTAATATTTTGAACCAAAGATGGTAAAGAAAACTAAGCTCATGTATTAGTATTTCCCTGTTTTTAAAGACCTTGTTTGCATAGTTAAACCTGTATTTATGACCAACCATACATCGTTAGTTGTATGAATTTATCAATGAAAATAATAATCAGAGATAGTATCCAATATCCTTTACTTACTGTTATAATATCTGAAATTAACCGGCTATTTCTGACCATATGTTGATCAATTGGTGACCACCTTGGTAAATATTTTGACCATTTATAGCGGGTAATTTTATTGACCAATTGGAAGTAATTTTAAAGGTCATTATGATGGCCATCTTAATAACATTACATTGTAAAAATGGAGTCTATGCCATTCAATCATACCTTGTCATATACTTAAAGAGTATGCAAATACGTTTACTGAGTAGATTAAAAGCTATAGGGCCTAGATATAATAATTTATTAATAAATGTAACACTTACACAATGAACTAATACTACTGAATTTAAGTTATTTTAACCTTTTGCAGCAATCCGGATATTTTATAAATACCCAAACTAGATCTACAGCCCAAGGCTTTATATATAGTGAATGATCTCCCATTATATTTGGGGTATTGTATTGGTATTACACAGTATGTTCATTTACAATACAAAACAATTGATTAAGGTCATTTAGCATCAACTTCAACCATCTGGCAGCCATTTTGGAAAGTGAAACCGAATCAAATTGTCACAGAGGAGGGTCTTATATAACTAAAAGCAATATCTTAGCAGTTTAGAACATAATACTAAATTGTATTTGGTGAATGCGATGCAATAGTATACACTCTTATAGACTATTTTTACATTGACAACGGCCATTATGGCAGCAATTTTGGACTTAAAGTATGTGATTACAAAGCAACAAATCTGGATATGAATTACTAGTGGTCTAATACATACAATTTGGTTGATATCATCCCATTTTATGGATTTTCACAATATTTAGTGCCATTTTGGCGGCCATTTCGGATTGCAAGTATGTTTACAAAGCCAAAATACTAGATATTAGTTTCTAGTGGTATAACATACATTCCATTGTTAAAACTATACTCTGATCATACATGTTGGTTGATATATGCTATTTTATGTAATTTTACATTTTATGTAATTTTTTGGCGGCCATCTTGGATTTTGGTATGTTAACAAAGCAAAACTACTGGATATGAGTCTCTAGTTGTCTAATACATACATCCCACTATTAAAACTATACTTTCACCACGCATTTTGATTGCTATACATGTATGTCATTTTATGAAATTTGAGCCGTGTTGGCGGCCATTTTGGACGCCATCTTGAATAACACGAAATTGTTATATCCTGACTATGTTTTGGGACAATGAAAAGAGTCAAAAAAGTTGGTTTGGGTGAGTCCTGGGTAGTGGGGGTGCACGGTAACCCATGTATATACCCGACTAATATGGCTAAATGTACCCATATATTGTTATGCAAATTAGCATTTTTCCCCAACTTCAGATTTTATCAATTTTTGATATAATGTTCGGAAGGGCATTTTGAAACAATTACAACAAAAATCATTTGTGTTGCAATTTTTTCTAGGTCAAACCGTACATGTCCTAGGCTATACTATTAGGTTCACAATAGTGTACCTGTCGAACAATTTGGATCAGGCGACGAGAAAACCACCCTTGTATGGGCAAACGGACCTCTCAGGTAGCCTGGGTCGGTCCTTGTATGGGCAAACGGTCCTCTCAGGTAGCCTGGGTCGGTCCTTGTATGGGCAAACGGACCTCTCAGGTAGCCTGGGTCGGTCCTTGTATGGGCAAACGGACCTCTCAGGTAGCCTGGGTCGGTCCTTGTATGGGCAACCGGACCTCTCAGGTAGCCTGGGTCGGTCCTTGTATGGGCAAACGGACCTCTCAGGTAGCCTGGGTCGGTCCTTGTATGGGCAACCGGACCTCTCAGGTAGCCTGGGTCGGTCCTTGTATGGGCAAACGGACCTCTCAGGTAGCCTGGGGCGGTCCTTGTATGGGCAACCGGACCTCTCAGGTAGCCTGGGTCGGTCCTTGTATGGGCAAACGGACCTCTCAGGTAGCCTGGGGCGGTCCTTGTATGGGCAAACGGACCTCTCAGGTAGCCTGGGGCGGTCCTTGTATGGGCAAACGGACCTCTCAGGTAGCCTGGGTCGGTCCTTGTATGGGCAAACGGACCTCTCAGGTAGCCTGGGGCGGTCCTTGTATGGGCAAACGGACCTCTCAGGTAGCCTGGGTCGGTCGGGCCTTGTATGGGCACACGGACCTCTCAGGTAGCCTGGGTCGGTCGGGCCTTGTATGGGCAAACGGACCTCTCAGGTAGCCTGGGTCGGTCGGGCCTTGTATGGGCAAACGGACTCTCAGGTAGCCTGGGTCGGTCGGGCCTTGTATGGGCAAACGGTCCTCTAAGGTAGCCTGGGTCGGTCGGGCCTTGTATGGGCAAACGGACCTCTCAGGTAGCCTGTGTCGGTCCTTGTATGGGCAAACGGACCTCTCAGGTAGCCTGGGTCGGCGGGCCGGCGAGACGGGAATTGTCAACATTTTTCGAAATGTTCGCAAACATTTAAAAATTAAAAAACATTGGGTTTTTTCAAATTTTTTATCATATCAAATTGTTTCAAAAAAAATAGCAAATTTTGCTGGTAGTTCGGGGAGATAGAACATGCCAGCGTTAATCGCATAACCGTTTATTTGAATGAAACGTTTTGAAAGCTATGATTGACGCTTTTAAAAACGACTCCTTTTCCGGAAGGTCTTTACTTCTGGATTGTTATTACGCTTTGCCGTTTTGGCATTAAGCATTTTTTTCTAACCATGTAATATTGACGATATTCATGAACTAATGTTAGTATAATATCGTAACGGAAACTGGGTTTTGACTGTGCATTAACCCTGTACCGTTTTTGGCTATTTTATTTTGTGTTACCAATACAAGGCCTACGATTGTCTGATGATCCAATGTATCTAATTTACTAGGCTACAACTATTGATGATGAAGTTCAGATCAGTTCATTTATTAACTATAAAGAGTGTTAATTAAATGTTTTTGAGACCAAAAAGTACATACGAAAAGATCGTAGAGCAGAATTCTGCTCCCATAACAGTGGCTTCTGCTTCAATAACAGTGACGCAAACGATCTGTTTTTAAACCATTTAAGAAGTCAAATCTCACTTTGTGAGTTTACACTGAGTTCAAGTAAAGCACATAGAATACTTACAGCAACTAATCATCAAAATCCATTGGATAAACCTAATGTTAGAGCTTGTTTTATAAATCAAAAGACTCTGTCAATTAGAACGATTTCAATAACAATTGTATTTCCAGAGTTTAGTGTTTCTAGTTTTTATGCAATGACAGCGTTTTGTTAATAATCTTTAATATTGAATTGCTCAATCTCTCTCAAAGTAGGATAATTAAGTAGCAAAGAGCGTATACCGTTTACGGTATTGAGCACTTTGTTCAATGGCTAGTCTAACCAGAAACGGTTGTCAATACATATTACGCTCCTGATTTATCAGTTGAGCACTTTTTGATTATCTTTTGATATCTTAATGTGTATAGATCTCCTTTGGAATATAATGTTGCTCTGATCGCTAGTTTTAACACCATTGATTGTGTATTCTCATTTTAAATGTGTCAAAAGCCTACGATCAGAGAGACATCTTTTCGCCTGACGATTGGACAAAATGACCGTATGGGATTGTCCATGAAACTCAGAGTAGCGATAATATTCCGGAAGGTCTATACCTCTGAATATTTATTTATTTATCTATTCATTTACTGGTAAAGAAGCAATCGTCCTTGCAAAGTGCTCAATGCGATGCAGAGCGATATATAAGTTAAACCATTTGGAACGGTAGTTGCTACTCAAAGTTTCACGCTTGTGCGATCATCAGACCACTGGTGAGTCGAGTTGTCTGATGATCGCACGAGCGTGAAACTCTGAGTAGCAACTACCGTTCCAAATGGTTTAGCTTATATCTATTCATTTATTTATCTACACTCGTCCAAAGAAGTTCCTTGCCACTCATTGAAGTTAAAATATTGAAGTTCAAATATTTCACATAAATATTTAATATAAATTAAACAATTGCATGTCAAAATAAGCAGACAACAATTCTCTATCATGTCTGTATGAAATTAAGATGTACGCATTCATGCATGGCTGAGCACATTCATTAAGCAATGGCAAGGTTCATATTGTGTTCAATCATTCACATTAACATTTGAATGGAGGGATTATCCAATTTGTTTGCAATCTTCTTCCACAGACCTTGCCATTGTCAAGTGAATGGGATCTGCCATGTCTAAATTCCATGTTAAGGGGGGACTTAAAGAAGTTGTTTGTTGAATTTTGTTAGTGCTGTAATTATTGAACCATGACTCGAATGTATATAAAAGTATACCTTTTTGGAAAGGAAATGGATCAGAGAATCCAAATTTGGCATCAATTTTGACCAAAAATGTTGATTTCTTGAGAAAATCACAAAAAAAACACTTTTTTGACCCAATTTTTTTGAACAAAGCTAACAAACATAATTTTGAGTTAAAAATGCCCAAATCACTTGATGATGATGTTAAGACACTAATGAAGGGACGAATTTTTTTTTAAACCTAATCCAATATTTTTTGACATTTCGACAAAAAAGTGTAAAACAAAAATCAAAATCAATTTTTCACGTTTTTTTGGCACTTTTTGGTCAAAATTTTCAAAAATATTAGATCAGGTTTTAAAAAAAAAATCGTCCCTCCATTAGTGTCTTAACATCATTATAAAGTGATGTGGCCATTTTTTACTCAAAATTAATTTTGTTAGCTTTGTTCAAACAAAATTGGGTCAAAAAAGTGAATTTTGTGATTTTCTCAAAAAATCTACTTTTTGGGTCAAAATTGACGCCAAATTTGGATTCTCTGATCCATTTCCTTTCCAAAAATGTATACTTTTATGGGCATTTAATTAATAGTTCAACAATTACAGCACTCACAAAATTCAAAAAATCAAATCAAAAACTTCCTTAAGTTCCCCCTTAAGCTGTTAGAAGATTACTTTCTGCTTATTTTGATATACAATTATATAAACACCTCACAAAAAGAAACTAACCACTTTTTTCGAGACACCCTGTGTTTTATTTCTAGGAACCTAAATAAATCCAAAATATTGAAAAGAACCGGAATTTTCTTCCGCACATTTTGAAACCTCATTTTTTACAATAGTACCAACATTGATGAAGCAGTCTCCATCTGAATACAAAATGATGCAGTTTCCATTGTTGCACTTAACCCTACACCCATGAAATAAAGAATAAGTTCACATACGCATAAGGATGATAAGCAAGGTTTGTTTTGCTCGTGGGCTTTGTTTAATCAAAAGAACCGGAATATTCTCCCGCACATTTTGACACCTCATTTGTCACAATAGCACAATTATGGATGAAGCAATACAAAATGATGCAGTTTCCATCCTTATCATTTGCGTAACTCATTCTTTATTCAATGGGTATTATAGGGTTAAGTGCAAAAATGGAAACTGCATCATTTTGTATTCAAATGAAGACTGCTTTGTCAATATTTGTTCCAATTGTAACAAATGAGGTTTCAAAATGTGCAGAAGAAAATTTCGGTTTTTTTTCTCTCCATATTTTAGATTTATTCAGGCTCCTAGAAATAAAACACAGGGTGTCTCGAAAAAAGTGGTTAATTTCTTTTTGTGCGGAGTTTATATTCTATTAAATATTAATTTGAAATATTTGGACTTTACTAAGTGGCAAGGAACTTCTTTGGACGAGTGTATTAATTTATACACCTATGTGACGTTAAGGCGAAAGAGAACAATAACGTTTATTCCGTCCTTTTTTAAACGACGTTTAGGCGAGGAAAAGGTGACGTTAAGGCGAAAATTTAAATAAAGGAATGTCGCCTTATTCCCAAACTAAAATGTTATCTGATTTATCTATTTATTTATTTATTCATTCCATACGTCAAGTTGAAATATCTTTCTTTTTAAACATTTTCCATTTATTTGAGAAATCCTCTTGCAACAGTTCCCTACTTGTGCTTATATTTGTTTCCAAGATTGTTGACGCCTTAGTCATAAATACTGGAGAGACAGTATTTATGCCTTAGTCAACCAATTCCCTGCTCTCCCCTGAATAAGTCTTGTCATTTTTACAAATCTTTTCCTGTTAGCCAACTTACAAGGGTATACTTTAATTCTGTTGCTTTAGATTGAGGGCAGTTTGGCATCCGCAAAATTTACTAAACTAGCCTACGACAACGCGTCACTTTTTGATGAAACTGATTTTCCAGAAGACATCAAAAGGCAGTTTAAATTTATCAAAGACATTGGCTCGGCTGCATTGGATGAGGAGTCCAAGATTGAAGAGGTAGGAAATAATCATTTAATGAATGTGAGCCAATAAACATGATTAATGACATGTTTAGAGAGAAATTAGCAACACTTGCCTGCATACTGATGTCGGTTTGACAATATCACGAGCTTGTATTCAACTAAGTGAATTGTATTGTGCACATATCAACATCAGTCGCCAGTGCATTGATTTGTCCGTATTCATGAGAAACAAGACATACGTAATCTGAGATCTAAACAACCCGATCTTTATTAATCAACTCTACAAATCATGCTGGTTTTTTTTAAGGCGATCGTAAAGAAGTTAGTAATTTGGTACCTATAACTGACATGCAGGACTTGATGGTGATGTTGTTTCTGCCATCAAAGTATTTCCATTAGAGATGGATTAAAATACAAATCAGAAACAAGATGTCCTAATAACATAACCGAGATGAAGGGTAGTATAAACTTCATCATGTGTTCGATGAATTTGTGCTTCTGGAGAAAATCATCTAGAAATTCCCGAACCGCTCAGACAGTTTCTAACGTGTGCAGCAGGAGCTAATCACTACCAATCATGTGCTGCGTTGTTTATATTACTTAAACAAATGCCCACTGTACCAGTCAGCTCCGGAACGGGAGCCCGTTTCACTTGAGGGCACTTTTGACTGGTGGTACAAATTGACTGGTGTGCGTCACCGTTGTAACGTATACCCGTGAAGTTGTGCAATAATTGCATTTTCGATATTCAACCCTAAATATTTGCATACAGATTAACATCTAAACAAATTAAGGGCAGCCTAGCTAACAGAATTCCTCGCGGCAGCTACTCCGATGATTTTATCTCACCCTTGACCCCAACATCTCGCAATACATGTAAAAATTACACATTTGTGAGCCTATATACCGCGATGAGACTACCATTTTCTAGGCGACTTTGCACCGTATTAATTAATTTGTAGGTTAAGTGTGATAATGTTTACATTAAATGTAAGCCTTGCAGTATTATATGGTGATGATTTTTTTAACATTTTCTCAGAGAGATAAGAGACTTATTTTATGGTTGGAAATCGGCAAATATGATTTTATTTCAATCTATGACGGGAGGCCGTTACCTCTATTGAAATATTAAACTTATTCGTCACCCAGCGGAAGACAGACTCCCGTTATTCGATGAATCGCATGTGTAAAAATTGACGGCAGTGCGTCAATAAATAGCATGCCCTCAAGCCGAACGCGTCCCCTTTCCGGAGCAGACTGGTACACATTATTTTTAATCATTTTGGAATAGAAATACTGGTACGAAATTTACAAATGTGTCATCTTTACCACTTTCTTTGTATTTACAGTATAATCAGGTTGTCTCAACGATGCTGGATATTTACAGTACTACTAAAGTATGCCGGGATGACAACCCTAATGAGTGCTATACATTAGATGGGGGTAGGTGTCTGAAACCACTAAAATAACGTTATAGAATGTGGTAGCTCGGCATTGTCCGGCATAGGAATTACCTTTGGGGTAATTTGTCCATGTCAGGTCACGATTATTAGGAAGCACTCGTGTTTTTAGGCCTACGAGGGTAGTTCGTCCATGTCAGGTTATGATTAACAGGAAACGCTCGTATTTCTAGGCCTACACCAAAACCACGTGAATACTGACAGTCGCATGACCACGCACTGAGTTGAAGGGTGCCCTCTATAGTCCACACGAACATGGTATTAGATGAAGGAAGCCCTTTATAGTCCATACGGGTTACCGCCACAAATATCATGATAGACCTACACCAGACATTTAGGATGTGTGGGCTAAGATCTGTCACATGATTTGACACTTCATTTGTACAATAAACCGTCCGAGGAAGTGTACTTTAGGTCGTGGATACTGAAATGTAGTATCGTCCAATAAGTATTCTTCGATATTGGTGCAAAGTGTTTCAGTATCGCACGATACTGGCACATATAAAATGTTCGAGTATTAGCCTATTCGATACTGGAACATACAATCGTTCCAGTATATTTGACTTATATATTCATATACCTTCGTCATCGTCAAGACATTCCATAAGTTAATAACATTACTATCTATTAAAATTCTACCAACAGGTTTAAGCGCTATTATGGCAGATTCTACAAATTTCGAAGAGTTGAAATGGGCCTGGAAAGGCTTCAGAGATGAGGTTGGTGTAGCAAACAAACCACATTATATTCGATACGTAGAATTGGCTAATGAGGTCGCTAAAGCAAATGGTAAGTATTGTTGTCTTATAACGTGTATCTTGACTTAAAGAATTATTGATCATTTACCTCCAACTAAAGCAAAATCGATGGTCATGATTTATTTAAACAAACAATAACAGATGTAAACTAAGTGTCTTGTTTTTAAAAGGTCATGTGACGCCTTTAAACTAGATTTTTTATATTACCCAGATACAGATTAATAAAATGGCGGCAGATTCTACGACGATCACGGGAGCGGTGTGCCCGGCTAGTATGAGATTCTGGTCCGGTTATATGGTCCTGGATCATTTAAATTAAGAATGTTAAGGATTTTGACACCGTAGAAATGATATTTGCAAAACAGAATAAATCAAACTGGATATCCTACTAGCTTTTAATGCTATTTACGGAATAACGCGCAATGTTTGTTTTAGACAGCTTTATTCCGTTTATGGTCCTGCACCATAATATCGGTCCAAAATTCACAACACCAGGTGCCCATCTCTCTATCAAAACGATCGGGCCAGATGTATCCCTTTTTATTATGAATGCCGGTGTGAATGAAGCCATGGTCCCCCTGGAGTCATAGTCCAGTGTTGCGCAGTATACATGTACATGTATGATAGACACTGGTTAGTATATATTACATGCAGTGTACAGTGTATAGGTGTCTCCCTATTCAAAGTGTTGTTTACGGTAAATTAATACGCCACCGGTACCCAATCAAATACACCTAGCTATGTGTAGTTGAATAATACTGAAATAAAGTGCCTACTCAATCACTTTTCCTGATTTGATGTTTTCATCCAGTTGAATTCATCAAGACTCTTACGAAAGCACTTTGTCGTTCGAAATCTATCTTCTAATGATTTTAATCATTATGCTAACAGGTCATTCTGACATGGGCGCCTACTGGCGAGCCAACTATGAAGGGACGAATATAGAAGAAGACGCCTATGCACTTTACGAGGAGATTTTACCCATATACAAACAACTTCACGCTTACGTTAGAAGAAAGTTGAGTAAACATTATTCTAACGAAATAGACCTTAAGGGAAACTTACCGGCAAATGTGTTAGGTAAGTATTGTAGTATGTACGGTATAGTCACTTTGATGAACATAACTACCATTGGAAAGAGTGTATTAGGACAAACGCATATTTCAGGTCTTTGACGGAATAAAACGATTCATTTGATTAGTAAAGGACACCTTATTTTACCGTGTAGTTAATGCATACCTTAGAACAAAAGTACACTTTATTCCAACCTTAAAAACCCTTTTGGCCAGTTAATGTATTTTGGCCGAGTTAATACCAATTTGTTGAGGTGAAATCAAAACTAATTGAAATTGCCAACGGCACTAAGTTGCCAGTTGTTAATTCCTGGCTCGCGCGGGTTTTCCACTTGGCTAGATCGCGACAATAGGTCAGCTGTTACATTCATCGGAACCCTCCCCGCGCGCCTGGGTTCGGCCCGGTCACCTTTTTGTGTATCACAATCCTCCGGGTTTTTCTACGACGAGGTATATTCTCTATGTTGTTCTTGATCCAAAATGTTCCCACCCACCACGCCCATTTGGTGGCATTCTCGTTGCATGTTTTCAGGTTTGCATTATTATTTTTTGTGTTTTGGCATTGTTCTTTTTCGTTTCTAAAAATGTTGACCAAATTATTAGTCAGTACAAGTGATACTGAATTGCGTCATGCGTCTTTTGGATTAAAAATGCTATTATATTTATAAATACAAAAATATGTACATGTACGGTTCACAGATTACAGGTTTTTGTGTCTTGTATTTATATAAATCACGTCATATTATTTCATGTACAGTAATTACAAAATTAAATTGATCAGCTTAAATCAATACATTTTTAGTGATTCCCCCCTTTCGTGCTTGCGTCCTTAGGAGTAGGGGGCTTGTCTCTCTGCAGTCCCCATGTAAGGTCACTCGATCGGTCATGATATGACAATATGATTTGCGATATTATTTTGAAGGTGATTGCCTCCGTGACTGCCAGCGGCGCCGGAGTAGGGGACTTGCCCTCTGCAGTCTCCAGTCGAATCACAAACCGATTGATTCTCTATGCGAACTTTGAGTTCAAATAATTATACGTTGACAAATTATGTTAAATTGGTTATGTTGTAATCAGATTGATTCTGTTTTACACAAAATTATGTTAAATTCTTTGCGATTTTTGGTTTCACTTTTGTGAATAAATCTATGATTTACCTCTCGTATGCTCCGAGGCATTAGCACACACATCTTCTCTTTGCGTTTCTCTTAACGTAAGTGTCCGAAGGCAATGTTTAAAATCAATATCTTCAATATAAAGGACCGTATTCTCGTACGTATTTAAGCGGAGAACGAAATTGAGTTCTTGATGCGATCTCAAGTAGCTGCTGCTATCTCAAGTAGCTGCTGTGATTTCAAGTAGCATGCAGTGCATCTTTGCTCAACGGGTCGCTCGCTTTGCGCTGCCACAGCGACACTACTGAGTAATTACAGCATTGGTCAGAATGCCGAACCTCCGCGCTTGTTTTGTGCATGTACAAACGTGGTGAACCGGCACTCAGGGTGACCATAGGGACCCTCTCCCGTCCTAGCCAGTGCCCACTGTGTCATCAATGACAATATTCAGACAGTTTTCCGCTCTCCTTTTTTGATACTTTTTCAGCGCAGTGTAATCGCTGACCTGATCGCCGTTACGATAGGTGTGACAGGGCCATACACGCAATTCTCGAAAATGTGTTTTCGTTTAAAAACGCGTCTAACTCGCTGAAAAGTGTCTAACTTAAACATGGTTATGGGGACAGTTTCACTTGCGTTTAAAGAAAGGGTCCTGCAAGCACAACATTGAGCATTATTTGTTAGAAAAATAATTATCGAGCCGAAATTACGTAATTATATAGAACAAAACACCATACTAGTCACAAAAATGAATAAAAACTGCCATCACTTAACATGCAATTTTTAAAATTCGCGGCGATCGAAAGTCCCGGTGTCGATGACGTCATGGGTATCGGTGCTCAAATTTGCGCATGTGCATTGTATAACTATGACATCATCGACACTGGGACTTTCGATTGCCGCGAATTTTAAAAAGTGCATGTTGAGAGATTGCGGTTTTTATTTGTTTTTGTCATAAGTGTGGAGTTTTGTTCTATATAATTACAAAAGTTGGGGTTGATAGTTATTTTTCTAACATATAATGCACACTTTTATGCTTGCGGGACACCTCCTTTAACTAAAAATGTGCACCAAGTGTACGTCATGATTTTCCTTCGCAGCATTTGATGCATTCCATTCATTTCTACAATATAACCCCTTTGAATATTCAACGACATTTCTGAGGACGATAAAAGATAACCTTGCGATTAACTAATAAACACGAGTTTAGTTAGCGACGGTTTCCGGCTAAAACCGCGTTAAGTACGAGAGTATACAGCCCAGAAATGAGTCTGTAATTCACAAAACCTGATTTATCTATGATGCATAACAAATTTCCGATAAAACATTTCTCTGGTATTTCTAGGTGATATGTGGGGACGTTTCTGGGGTCAAATTTATGACCTGGTCGTACCGTATCCAGATAAGCCGAATATCGACGTAACCGATGAAATGATAAGACAGGTACATATAATACATGATAACATTTCATGCAGTTGTGCGGTCTGATATTTTACATTAACTTAGGTGGCATAGGCCTATTAAGGAATTAATCATGAGATTACGATAGAATTTCAACAACAAAAAAGCCTCCCCCGGGAAGCCCAAGCCTTGTGGTATGAAACATACCCGAATTAGTTCTAAAACCCCAATATCTCCAGATAAAGTATAATCAATAATAGCTATGAAGTCCATTATCGATAAACTCTGTTTCCATTATTTCTATACGTGTTACCGGACCGATCGATTCAATAGTTAAACACTACATTCTAAATTCCTACAGAATTACACAGCACAGAAAATGTTCAACATGTCTGATGAATTCTTCACATCTTGTGGACTCATTGCGGGAACTCAGGAATTCTGGGACGAATCAATGATAGTCTACCCGACCGATGGCAGGGAGGTAGTATGTCATCCAACCGCATGGGACTTCTCTAATCGCAAAGACTTCAGGTAGTCACTTTGATAATCATTTTTAAATAATAATTTCAGGTTGGGCCATTAACGAGAGCTTTTTTGTATAGGATTTACGTCACTTTGTACCTGTACTAATACCTCAGGCTCAAAGCATGTGCTCAAAGTGAAGGTGTGAAATTATAGCAGGGGTGTGCGACTCAACTTGCCGATCTGAAGCTACTTGTAAGTTTAATTTTGGTGATAGGCATATTTTTGGTGGCGCTGTTTGTCGTCTGCTTTAGGCAGACGACGGTGGCTACGAACGGCCGTTAATTTTGAATTTCCGTTGGTTTCAATGTAACAATGGATTTTGATCATATGACCCCATAAAATTCATCATAGGTTAGAAGAAAAATTTTCCAATCCAAAACCGTTCGGGATGGCTAATCATCCCAATTGTAAATGCTATTTTTTAAATTTAAACCGTTGTTAAGCGGTCGTCCCATTCACTTGATCAGGTAACCTCGTTCGCATATTTTAACCTGAATACTCGTGAATACGCCTATGTCCAGCGTCGTCTGCTTTAGGTATAGACTTAAAACTAAAGGGGGACTCAAGGAAGTCACTTTTAGAATTTGTTTGAATGCTGTAATTATCAAACTATTAAACTATTAATTAAATGCATGTATTTTTTGAAGGGATTTGGATCCGAGAATCCATTTTGGCATCCATTTTGATATGTTGTTTTTTTGAGAATATCAAAAAAAAATCACCTTTTTGACCAAATTTATTTGGGACAAGCTAAGAAATTTATTTTTGGGTAAAAAAAGCCAACAATTTCTAAAACCTAACCCTAACCTTACCCTAACTCTAACCTAACCCTAATCTTACCCTAACCCTAACCTAACCCTAACCTAACCCTAACCTAACCTAACCTAACCCTAACCCTAACCTAACCCTAACCTACCTTATCCTAACCCTATCCCAAACCATGCGTTAATCAGATTGGCACATGGCTTGAAAAACACGTTTTTCATCGAGTTTCAATTAAGTCTTGCCACATGAGAACAAAAAGTTATATCTCAATGAAATTAACATATAATGTAGAAAACATGTCCACCTTTATATTGCAGGTGTTTTCATTTAAAACAACAATCTTTTTTCTTTTTTTGATGTATTTTAGAAACACGGTACAGTTCTTTCTGATACACCCTGTATAATAAACAATTGCGCAACTCAACAAGAACACTTGACTACATCGTAGTATTTTATTTTCACCTACAATGAGATGCAACGTAGCATATCTTTTATCAACCATTATATCATTATGACTTGATCTACATGGTTATTCATATTGCTGACGACATTATATTTGTATGACTTGATCAACATGGTCTTTCATATTGCAGACGACATTATATTATTACGATTTGATCCACATGGTTATTCATATTGCAGCAAACGACATTATATTATTATGACTTGATCCACATGGTTATTCATATTGCAGAATCAAAATGTGCACAGTGGTTAAAATGGATGATCTACTGACAATTCACCACGAGATGGGACATATACAGTACTATTTACAATACAAAGATCTTCCGATATCATTCCGCGGAGGCGCCAATATAGCCTTTCACGAAGCCGTTGGAGAGGTTATGACACTCTCAGTAGCAACACCGAAGCACTTGTACGACGTTGGACTTCTATCTGATAACCTGGAGGACGACGGTATGATTTCCTACAAATAGATTAAAGCACCTTTAGTAGTAGTAAAATAGGTTAGAGAGAATAACATTGGTAAACAAAAGTCAAAGGCACGATAGCAACTATTGAGAATGAAGACTAACGTAACCGTCAAAACCGCCAATTGAGGCTATATACATGTACATGTAGATAATTATAGATTTCCAATGCACCAGCATCCCATCATGTTGGTGATTAAAACACGTGGTCAGTATAGTACTATTGGGTACCGTGATCATTCTAAGTCCATATGAAACTAATTTACCAATGATAAATATGAACATGTGTATACATACAACTACGAGTGAACGACTTTGCTTTCTTAAAACGTGCCCGAAGTAGACCTAGATCATAGCATACATTACTCTCCAGACATTTTCTATCGTTGAACCGAGTGATAGAGTAACCTTCAAGTTAAATGGTGTCACTCTGAAGCTTAATCGATATTCAATATAAGTGATAGACTCTCACATTAGTCATATTCATCAGAGTTGTATTAATGCTATGCTATACAGATTTTACGATTTGTGGTCATATCTAAAATATCGTTTCCTTGGTGTATGTACAGAGACGGATATCAATTTCCTTCTAAAGATGTCATTAGATACCATCGGTACCCTTCCATTCAGCTTGGCATTAGAACAATGGAGATGGGATGTATTTGCTGGTAAAATAAATCAGGATGAATGGATGAAACGTTGGTGGCAACTTAAGTAAGTATATGTGTCCAAAAAGGATGTAAGTAAACAATAGGTGAACAAATCAGGTTATGACTGGTGCAACGCCGAAATCCATGAGATCGTTATGATCTATTCTAGCCTGTTAACATTAGGCCTAAGATCAATTCATTTGAACGATTATAGTATTCCAGATCTTCTATTTTTCCACATGCACACTTACCATATAGTGAGTCCTTCAAACCAATTCTTTATACCAACTGAATGACATTACTTGGTTTCGAAAGTCATCAGGTCACACTAACAGATTTCGTGATTGGACATAATACGTCGTCCAGTTGAACATATTTCAAACAATTGTGTCGATTATTGATATACATTTTTTGTTATTCTACAGAGAAGATCTAATAGGCGTCGAATCCCCAGTACCAAGAACAGAGGATGATTTCGATCCAGGTGCAATGTTCCATGTAGTGGGAGCCTACTCGTTTTTAAGGTAAATTGTGTTGAGTTTATAGGTATGGTTTACAGCTACCATTGCCACAAAAATACACTGTCATGATAATTATCCACCTTGAAGACCATTTAATACCACACTACTACCATATCACCAATACTACTGTATTGCTTCACTTTTATCAACTCCAACACGGAAAATGATGTCACGACAATTATCCACTTTGAAGACCATTACACTACACCAATACTGCTGTATTACTTCATTATTATTTAAACTCCAACACGGAAAATGAATCAAGACAAATACGGTATCCAACTTGAAGACCAAATACACTACAATATCACCAATACTGCTGCATGTATTAGGCCTACTTCACCATTATCCACTCCAACACGGAAAATGATGATACTGCTGTTAGTTGTTTTCGTTTGTTTGTAAGTGTTAGGACTAGTTTCGTGTCCGCGACATCCGAACCGTAGACTGGCCTCATTTCGTAAAGACAGAGCGTTTGTTTGCGTGCACCCGCAAATATTACGCAGTCACTAATATGCCATGCGGGTTCATAGTTATGTCGCGGGGCGCAAGAGCGAGAGCACGCGCGATAGCCAAGTGTGCAGAGTTTATCAGATCTGACACCACCAAATTTTGTGCGTGGTAAGGGTTTAATTTGGAAACCTATAATATTATTTATTAGCCACGTGGGTTCGTGTGCAGGCGCTTTCGACTCAGTAACGGCGAACCAATGACACTGGACGACTACTAAGATTCACAGTTTATTTTCGCTCTCCTTCTTACAACATATGTTACAAAATATATATATATCACAACGTCGGGTTAATTTTACAATATCCAAAACGATAACAACTTCAAGCAAAACTTTATAATATAATATCTAAGGTTGGGTCAAGGGTCTAAGTCTCAACTGTCTTGGTCGAATATTTTACAACGGTCCGTCCTCAACTACTATCTCAACCTCAACAACCTTGACCTTATCCTCAACCTCAACCTCAACCTCGACCTCGACCTCGACCTTGTAAAAACACCTATGGATGATAAAAGTACACGTTTATTTTCCATACATACAATTTAATGGTCAAAATACCATTACCGTTACATAAGATAATATTAACAACTATTTTTAAGTAAGACATGGGTGATCTGAAAGCGAGGACTGCCCGTCGGTTCTTGCACTCTTCGCCCGTCTGTTCCTGCTCTCACAGCCCGTCTATTCCTGCCGAAAGTATTGGTGCTCGCTCTACATCTCTCGTCACCGTTCAAGTCCCGGTGCTTGCTCTGCGGCATTAGGCTCTTCACCGTTCGAGTCCCGGTGCTCACCCTGCATCTCTCTTCACCGTTCAAGTCCCGGTGCTTGCTCTGCGACATTAGGCTCTTCACCGTTCGAGTCCCGGTGTTCGCCCTGCATCTCTCTTCACCGTTCAAGTCCCGGTGCTTGCTCTGCGACATTAGGCTCTTCACCGTTCGAGTCCCGGTGTTCGCCCTGCATCTCTCTTCACCGTTCAAGTCCCGGTGCTTGCTCTGCGGCATTAGGCTCTTCACCGTTCGAGTCCCGGTGCTCACCCTGCATCTCTCTTCACCGTTCAAGTCCCGGTGCTTGCTCTGCGGCATTCCTCACCGTTCGAGTCCCGGTGTTTGCTCTGCATCTCTCTTCACCGTTCAAGTTCCGGTGCTTGCTCTGCGGCATGTCTCACCGTTCGAGTCCCGGTGCTTGCTCTGCATCTCTCTTCACCGTTCAAGTCCCGGTGCTTGCTCTCCGCCTAACAGATCACCACCGTCTTATCTTACCTGGTTATATAACTGACCAAAAATACTATCTTTATCTACATAGGCTTTACACTCAGCTTGACCCCCCCCCCCCCCCACCCCCAAATGTAAGATGAGTGTTTTTGCCTTCCCCAACTGTTTAACTCAACCCACCCCCATCGATCATCACCATCACACTGGGTTGAGTTTTACATGATATAAATACAATAACAATAGAGGCCTACGTATTACACGAACTAAGTATGTAAGTATAATAAGCCTTTAGATTTTTCCTCGTTGTTATTGAGAACAACCTGACTCGGCATCATACGCGATGTTTACATTTACACCAATTCTTAAGTGAGTAAAAAATAAGATCTCCGAGTAGGCCCAACATGTACAAAGCACTTTCTCCACCATCTCTGTATATACACACAATTTATACAACTAGGCCTACACAATTCATCGCTTCCAAAAGATGCGCCAGGAACAGACTATAATTTATTAAATAGTCTGTCACTATTTTTAATCTACAAAACTCGCCACAATATTAGCAAATGACAGTTTACACAACAAATTTTGATCTCGACGCCACACAACCAATCCGAAAAACGTGCTGATTATTTTCCACAGCACAATCTGAATGTCTCATTTTGGTATACAATCTAAACAATCAAACCGCGCCATTATGCATCAACTAAAATAAAAAGTGTATGGACTGAAGTCAACAATATTGTATCGCAACGACACAATAGTTTAATTAAAGTATCAGTTACAGATGTATTATTTGGTTATAATAAAGAAGATGAAGACATAAACAATTCTATAAATAAAATAATAAGTGTTGGTAAATTAGTTATCAGCAAGTTCCGTTACGGGAACCACCCACATCTAATCAGCTTATTATTGTTTGAGCTGCAAATCAGAGATTTATAAAACGATGTTAAAAATGTAATTGTTTATTGTTTGTTTGTCTATGTATACCGGCATACCAAAGATATTTGTATGAATGGGGTTCAAAATTAAATATTATAAACATGATGTAAAACTTATAATAAAATCAAATATGAGTTTATATACAAATAACTGGATACATAATGTATATAATGTAATGTTGAAAATTATGTAAACATGCCGTTACCTAATGATATCCAATGTAAACACGAAAAGCACATGAAAATGTGTTATTGAAATGAAAATGTGTAAAAGTGCTGAAAAGCATGAAAATGTGTAAACATGCTGAAAAGCATATAAAAATGTGTTAAACATGACATGCAATGTAAACATGCTGAAAAGCATATACAAATGTGTAAACATGCCGAAAAGCATATAAAAATATAAAAATGCTGAAAAGAAAATGTAATGATATTCAATGTTAACATGAAAAGCACATGAAAATGTGTTATGTGTTATGTAATTGTGTAAACATGCTGAAAAGCATATGAAAATGTACTAGTATATGAAAATATGCTATACATGATATGAAATGTAAACATGCTGAAAAGCATATGAAAATGTGCTATACATGATATGAAATGTAAACATGCTGAAAAACATATGAAAATGTACTTGTATATGAAAATGTGCTGTACATAAAATGAAAATTATGAATGTAAACATGCCGAAAAGCATATAAAAATATAAAAATGCTGAAAAGAAAAGGTAATGATATTCAATGTTAACATGAAAAGCACATGAAAATGTGTTATGTGTTATGTAATTGTGTAAACATGCTGAAAAGCATATGAAAATGTACTAGTATATGAAAATGTGCTATACATGATATGAAATGTAAACATGCTGAAAAGCATATGAAAATGTACTTGTATATGAAAATGTGCTATACATAAAATGTGAAAATTATGAATGAAAATGCAATGTAAACATGATGAAATTATGTGAAATGCGAAAATTAAGATAGAAATAAACAATAAAAGATAAAAAAAAATTATGCATCAACTACTAAAATACTACACATTGAATTGACTCAACATGCCAACTAATTTTGTCATCATCGTACAAATATTTTACTCATCGTCACCAAAACTCATGCAATTTGATACAGCGAATATTTTTGGAACACACTGTAATAATCTAACCTGTCCAGAATGTACTTGATAAAATAATTAAAACACAAAGCGGCACACCGCGCTATTAAAACCCGCTTCTCAAAGATCAAACGCCGCCGACAGATATCGCTTGTAATGACACGCCACTAATTGATTGCATGCAGCGGTACCGTTACACACACAAGTCCTGAAAATTTCCAACAAATTCAACATTTAAAAACTGCCCAAAATCCTTCCAAACATGCAAATCAGGGCTAGCCTATGGTCACGCACAACGCTATACGACATACTATCATTCACAATCGACTTTTTGAAGTAATTTGATATAGCAAAAGCGAGAAATTTGGGGTCTCAAAATACGATGTCAAAATGATGAAAATTATAAAATGGAAAACCGCTACATCCGTTGTCACATGTTAAGTGAATGGCGAATCATTTTATAATGTTCCGTCTCAACTCGATCAGGAAAATGTACCAAACTTCATCCAAAACTCGAAATCTATCTCAATTTTTGATCCCAATAGTTTCTATACATAACTACTGTACTTACTCTAGTACGATGTT
Source organism: Ophiura sarsii (assembly GCA_035610835.1). Classification (NCBI taxonomy): domain Eukaryota; kingdom Metazoa; phylum Echinodermata; class Ophiuroidea; order Amphilepidida; family Ophiuridae; genus Ophiura; species Ophiura sarsii. The sequence continues at coordinate 14,477,917 of CM069448.1, read as the reverse complement.
CAACACAACAAGTGATTTTAGGCAGATTCAACAATTATATCCGAGATAACTCCTGGTTTTGGTGAGGTAATAGAAATCCAGACAGCGTAACGACGTCGCCAGATATTTCTAGAATAGACGCTAATTTTAGCGCTCGTGATTGGCTCAGCTCTGTCAGGTGACGGGCGCGCAGCAGTGATACGGTTAACAATGAGTAAACAGGCAAATAACAGGTCTACTTCGTAACCCCTTTTTGATATGGCTAGTAATAATATATAAATCGTAATAATAAAAGCGATTCCCGCTACAGTTACATATGCGTTGTCTGATGATCGTCGCACAAACGTGAAAATCGGAATATCAACTACAGTTCTAAAAGGTCTAACTTCTATACATATGTAGATAATAGGCCTAAAGACATTTAATGTTTCTAATGTATTTGGTGTACTGATTTTGTAAAGCACTCAATTATTTTGAGCGCATTTGCTTTATCAAATGGTTTTTGAACGCAAAAACTCACAAAAATGTTCTTATTGGCGCATACATGGGGTTATGTGTCTGAATTTAGCATCATTATTTTAATTGAGGTATTCCTCCATTTAATGTGTGATCATTCAAGCATTGCAACACCTGCATAGTTATAGCCCGTTCTAGTGTTGCTGTGAACACGTACATTATTTGTGCCAAAAAATCGTTTCGATGGAGTAACTCATTTTAAAAATAGCAGGCATAATCTAAAGAGGAACTTTTGTTGAACTGTGTATATAACGGCGATAATTATGAATACTCCTTTGATATAACGTTTCCTTTTTTCTACATCTCCATAGATATTATATCCGTACTATAATACAATTCCAGTTTCACAAGGCAATGTGCGACGCAGCTGGACATGTAGGACCTTTACATCGATGTGACATTTACAAATCAAAAGAGGCTGGTGAAAAACTAGCGTAAGTTTATATACTTGGATAGGAGAGGGCGCTCTCACATTCCATCAAAGAATTAATAGTAAATCATGCTTACCAAAACCCAGGGCATTAATGATATACCGCAGTTGAATCATGGAGAGGAGAAGATAATAGAGATCATTATGACTAAACAACAATTGGAGGCGAGATGAATTATTTTGGGAATCAGCATTAAAGATTGCAATGATAACACTATGAATAAAACGTAATAGCACCCATTTCATTAGAAAATCATCACGATAAAGATATCATAAGTAGTTTGAGGGCAGAATATTTAAAATGGCTCATAATAATACTGTGTGGATACAGTATGAAATCTAGAGAAAGCACTTTGAAAATGTTTAATGACACAAGGAACTGTTAGGTTAGTGTATACTTTGCTACGGACATTAATAGAAATAAATATTTCATACATGTTTTTCTTATAATCACGATATGCTGACACAAATGATTCCAAATAAAACTGTATTTGGTTAATTTGCGGGTACGGCAATTGAAAACTATAATCATGCTATGTGTATGACAATTACTTTAATTGCCCATGAAATCTCATCCTTTTGTTAATTCGTTACAGAGAAATGCTGCAAATGGGCAAGAGTAAACCTTGGCCGGAAGCAATGGAGGCCATTACTGGACAAAGAGAAATGTCGGCAGATGCCATCAAGGAATACTTCGCTCCTCTGATGGAATGGTTACAAAATGTTAATGAGGAAAATGGAGAGCAAATTGGATGGGGTAACAAATGCAATGCTCAAAATAAGGCTAAACCTTGACACCTTAAAATATCTAACATTGTCAGTTCTCAAAGCAGACCGATGGTTATAGAAGGGTAATCCCTCTGCGTGGGGTTTCCACACCCTATTTACCAGTATTCAACTAAGTTTATACATTTTTATAATTCACCTGGTATTAAGGAGAGTGGTAGAAGGTCAGCGGGGCCGAGTCCACGGGCCTTTCAATCGGTGATGAACGGGATTGGCAGCGGTTGTTGGTTGGCGTATACATACGTTAGTACGCGCGAATGAGAAATTGGAATGAGAAATGCGACAATATTTTCGACAAAGCGCATATCGCGACCGGTGCCGGTGTTCGGAACGTCGCTGCCGATAATTTAGGCCACAAATAGAACCATCTTTTCGTCATCAACAAACCAATTTCTAAATACTAGTGGGCACCTTCTCTTTTGCACTCAATTAATCCTCGCTTTTTCTATCTTTTTCATTTTCTGCAGATTCTGGGCACGCGAACACAGCTTCTGTTTTTCTTCTGGTGATTTCTTCTTTTCTTACTGTGTATTTCATTCGGTAATTGGTTTTAATCAACATGTAGTATTTGGTGGTATCCATAGCAGAATCGAGTTTAGAATGTTGATGAACTCATTTGATATACAAATTTATTGCGACATAATAAAAATGACTATTAGTGTTTAAGACGGATTACACCTCAATACCACCAGGTTATGTGCACGATAATTTTTTTTAAATATTTGATATGTTGGAAGGTCTTCGGGTATAACATGTTGAAACGGAATATAAAAATCCAACCATTTTAGTATTTTGGGCTATTTTGCCCATTTTATGTGAAAATATGCAATTTTCTTCCACGCTACAGACTTTTTTAGTTCAACAATGTCAAATAAATGACTTTTATGTTACTAAGTGTTGTATTTATTCTTTACTGACTATCTTAGCTCATCAACTTTATTTCCTATCCCATTTCTGGCTCTGGCAACACTGGGAGTTTTACAATATCAAAAATATGTCTTTTTTGCACTAAAAAAAAAAATCCTGGTCACTCAAGATTTGTTTTTCTTTTAGGTTATGAACATTGTAGACATTGCCCCTTTCAATTCTTGAAAGAACATCTTGGGCAATTATGTACAGGGACAAGACTGTGTTGCCCAACATTATTCCCATTTTATTTGGAGAAAGGACATGCTGACAGCCACAGTTTAAGTCTCTTTTATGAGAAAATGTTCTGCATTTTAAGAAGATTGGTTAATACCGTAGTTGAATGACAAATCGTAGTATTTATAGTTTAAAATATTAGTGAAGATCTATGAGAGAGCATGGGTCTTTTTCTCAATGATAAGCATAGGGAAACACCAAGCACTGATGTGTTACTGATGGGGTGCAATTCTTGGTGTGTATTATACATAGCAATAAAATAAAAATCCAAAGCCTCTATTTGCTCAATAAACAAGATAAATGCGTTTTGATTGGTCGACATATATGTTATGTGTTGAGAAACCGACGATTTTGATTGGTGGTGGCCTGTCTAAAGCATTTCTCCCAGATCTTAGTGCTGTGCTTATTTGATACATTGCCCTTGTTCTAATGCAGTGGGAGTGGTTTAATATGTAAATCATCAACAATACGGCATTTGATTGGACGCTTCGAATTTGTTATGTCTTACATCAGGCCCTAATGGATGGCAAATCCGAGTCCTACATCAGGCGCAAAATCGTGTTTTCGGCGTTCTGCGTCCACTTCAAAGCGCCGCACCCTGGCCGCGCCCTTGCGTGCCTGTTTGGCGCAGTCAGTATACCTGCCCTCTAAAAGCACCGTACCGCGAAGAAAAAAGTATAGATTCGTTTATTTTAAAAATGGGTAAGATATCTGTCACTCTACATGAAAAAAATCATTTTGGAATGTGATATAATTATTATACTCTGCATTAGAAAGAGAATAAAGAAGGACATTTTGTTTTAGTTGCCGTGCACCGACATCCACTACTCAAAATATAGACAAACCCATCCATTGTCAAACAATAGTCCGGCAACCAAAACAAAATGTCCATCTTTTATTCTCTAATAATAGTAACCAAAATATAGCCTCTATAATTCATTGACTGAGCCATGGGTGAAATATATGATTTTAATTGGCAGCCATTTTGGAATCAAGATGGCTACCTCACACAAATAAACCATTGATGTTGCTATTTTAATTTGATCCCTTAAACTTGAAAACATAGACTAAGCAACCAAAAATAACTCCACTGTTGACGAATATATGTAGTGAAATAATTATTTTAATTGGCATTGGCGGTTATTTTGAAATTCAAGGTGGCTACCTCAAGCAAATAAACCTTGCTATTCCTATCTGATTTATTAACCCTTAAAACATTTATTTTTAGACATAGCCACCAAAATAAAGGCTCCAATAAATTTATTGGCTGAGATGTACGTGATATTTATCATTTTGATAGGCGGTTATTTTATAATTCTAGATGGAGCCTCTAACATTTTGCTAGTTATTCCTTCACCTTGAGAATATGGATATAGCTTCCAAAATTAAGCCTCTACGTCGATGAAATTCAAGATGGATGCCCCAATAATGTTATGTTCTTATTTGATTCCTTGTTCCTGGAATTATGTGAAAAGATTATTCAAACAAAGTTGAAATGCAAACATTGGTATGGTCATGATCTTTGATGAATTAATGAACAAATAAGGTAGGCTATAAGAAGGAAACAAGTGCTATTAGACAAAGTGTTCAGAGAACACAACCTAGCCGTGGTGTATAGATTAGTGACACATTATTGTCCTGACCTTTGACCCCAAGGTCATGATTCACTTTAAATTGCCTATCAAACGACGTAAGCGGCAGAAATTCCGATGAATGTTGGAGTATGTCTAATGTTGCCCCTGTATAGGTCAATGACCCCTAGTGACCCCTTTCTGACCTTTGACCCCGAGGTCACAATTGATTGATAATCTGGAAAGGAAAGAAACAGCACAGATCTAGGACTTTCATTTTTGAAAAAATCAAGGTAAGAAGAAGAAGGAAACACAGATACAAGATCTTGATTTTTGAAAAATCAAGGTAATGATTTTTTTCAAAAAATACCTATAGGCGTTGCACACGGCTAGGTAAAAAGCAAAGTTTTAAGCCTTGAAACAATTTGATATATTTATTTTAAAAGAGGGCGCAGCTGCGTAATGCAATATACATCCTATATTAGATACAAACATTGCTTCAATATAGTGTTGTTACGCATTATTCCGTCGTGGACTTGAGTCTAGCATCGTTTCCATGAATATATGTTGGATTAAACAATCGCCCCAAAAAGAGTTGAACATGGGGAAATTACTAGAATTGTGTTTAGAATACTACAATATGAACATTTTGTTAACTTGTATGTGACAATCTTAAACGATATATTTGATATACTATATGGGCTTATGGGACACACATATATATGAGTGCAGATGGATTAATGATATATCTTTGATATGTGAATGTATGATATGTGATATAAAAATGTGACAATGTAAAATGTGTAAATCATGAAAACAATACATTTGATAGATTAAAGAATGAACAGCTCATGGGAATTCCACCCACATATTATAAAACCTCACAGACGTTGGATGTAATACAAATGTTGTCGTGTCATGTGTTCATATCTGTACAACACCGAATATGAATAAAAGGGAACACTCGAGGAAACAAGCCAGGACGTATAATCCATGTTAGCAAGAGTTTATTGAGTCCAGCCGGCAATCAGTTCAGCAACTGCGAGAAATGATCTGAGACTGTTATCAATCATGACTCCAGATACCACCTCCTGGTCGCTTTCTACGAATACACCATTTCCTCCTGGTCATCCAAATATTACCGCTATCATTTGTTATGCTTTGGTTGCTACGGTTGGAGTGCCAGGCAACATCTTGATTCTCTTAGTTTTCGGTAGTTCGACTCGGATGACATCATCTCAAATCATCATATTCTCCATTGGGATTGCTGATCTGTTAGGTTGCTTCAATCTACCTCTACGATACCAAATACTCTATAACGAGGCATTTCCATTTCAATGGTGTAGTATTTCAGTATCAACACAGGTATTTGTGTCCATCCTGGAACTATATTTACTCGCACTGGCTGCAGTGGAAAGATATCGTGCGGTGCAGAACGTTAATAATATCGAACACACGAGCAATGTCAAGATTTTGGGAATGCTAGTCATATGCATTCTCAATGCACTAATCTCCACATGTATTGGGTTGTTTGTCCACAGCGCTGCACCTTGTGAAATTGACAATTCCACTTCAATGAATGTTGTCAATTCTATCTTCATATTTCCATATATTATTCTCATAGCTGTGCTGTACATAAAGATTGCGTTGATTTTGCGTCGACGCATAGGGCCAGAACCTTTAAAGGCATCCCCAAAACTTCAATATTACGGTCAACCAGGCCCTAACACAGTTTCTCGACAACAAAGCCAAGCCAATTACCCACTTAACAGATCAGATCCACACGCATCTCACCATCATGAAAATCATGACCAATCAAATTCCAAGCTATTTACTCACCAACAAAAGGAACCAGATAATAACGAATCTGTTCGATGCCAAAACCAACTGGACAATATCAAGTCTGAGCAGCGATCAGATTCAAAGAGATCTTCACTATCTCATGGCAGCCAATCTGGGCAATCCCTGACACATGTCGACATACATGAACAGTCCACGAAATATTGTGCGTCAGAGCTAGTTCGATGGCGGAACCATGTTCTACAGGAAACTCATGGAATGAAAAATGACGAAACAACATTTGTCTACAGTGATGAACAAAGTGAAACAATAGATCTCGAATCAATCCAACTACAGTTCCCCAATGACGCTAACACTGATCACGAATTAGGTGAAATTGCAACCGTTAACCATTTTGAAGGCAGTAGTCACATCACACAGCCGTTTGAAGTTTCCCAACATTGCTCGCAACCAATCACAAACGAACTGCTACCAGGTGTGGTCATCAATGAATACGATAGTGAGATAGAAATTATAAGAACTGCAATTGTCAACAATCTCGCTTCGGAACAACCCCCTGAGAACAACAATGCCACCCCAAAAATTCCAACCCTGGAACCAAACCAGCGATACAATGACAGATTGCTTTTGAGAAAGATCACAATCATGCTCTTTATCGCCAGTGTAGTTTGTATCGTAACATTCTGCATAATACCACTGTCAAAGATATTTTGGCCGAATGCTGTTTCTATCTGTAGAGAACTTATCATTATCAACCACGCAATTAATCCATTTATATACAGTATTGTCAATGGGTGTTTCAGAGAGGAATGTTTGACCTTTTTCCGTAGAATGCTACAGCTTATAAGAAACATGATCAGGCATTAAGGGTAGGCCTACTTGAGTAAACGGCAGAACCTATTGTTACTTGTTACAATCATACATCATCATTATAAAATATGCGCGAACACTGACCCTTATTTATTATAATGACCTCCAGTGGCGGCACCAGCATCAAACATTTTAGAGGGTGCCAAAAAAATTGGGGGGCAAGACAACATTTTGTGGCTTTTAATGTAAAAATTGCCTGAAGTTAGCTTAATTTGTTCTGAGTTAGACATTTTTAGAAGTTATAATATGTGATCTTTTTCATATTTTTACACATATCTTTTTTTCTCTCTATAACGAAGTTTGACTTAACAGTAAAGACTTTCTTGGACTAATACATCTATCCTGACTGTATTTTCTGTGAAAATGCCATCACAGAACTTTACTAACTCATAATGGAAATCTGATTCCAATTTAAGGAATTTCTCAACATATTTGCTTTCATTTTCATCATAAAGCATTCTATAGTATTCTGTTCACTCGTGTACGTTTTATGTTCCAGTATGCTACCTGTTGTGATTTGTCCCAGTAATGAACGAGCCTGGTACATAATTGTGTACATTTATAGGTGCCAGTATCGTCCGAATTGGAAAACTGACTTTGTACACTTACCGGAAACTGTACAAATAAAAATTCAGATGTATATATATTCAACAACAAAAATTGGTTTGAAGGTTAAAAGTTCAAAATTTATTTTCTTAAAATTCGGTTGATTTTTTGGTATATAAAGAGCAAATGCAAACAATTTGTTAATACATAAAAGTTATGAACATTTTTGAATTTGGGAAATCTTTTAGACATTTTCTACATAAGGATATTTGGATTTGTGGAATTGAAGGTGTCTTTAATGTACATAATGTAAAATACCTTATCGTAGCTCGATTTTGTTTTTCAAAGTAAAAATGGATTTGTTTTTATCTACAGCTCCCACTGGACAGTATTCGTACTATTGGATTTAAAATCGGTTTATCTCGATTTGTTTTTCAGTGTTAATGGATGTGTATTGTCTATAAATCTACCACTGGTTGATGTTCGTTCTTGCACTACATTATTGAATCGTATTAATCAAATATTGATATATACTCGTCAAAAGAAGTTCCTTGCCACTTAAATTAAATTAATATTTAATAGAATATATATAATTATATATATAATTGTATATCAAAATAAGCAGAAAGTAATCCCCTAACAGCTTAACATGGAATTTAGACATGATCACTCATGCATGGCAGATCCCATTCACTTGACAATGGCAAGAAGATTGCACAAAATTGGATAATCCCTCCGTTCAAATGACTGTAAATGCTCATTTCTTGCAATTTCCTTTTACGCACCTTACCATTGCTTAATGAATGTGCTCAGCCATGCATGAATGCGTACATCTTAATTTCATACAGACATGATAGAGAATTATTGTCTGCTTATTTTGACATGCAATTGTTTAATTTATATTAAATATTTATGTGAAATATTTGAACTTCAATGAGTGGCACGGAACTTCTTTTGACGAGTGTACATTGCAGACAAATATATGAGCTGTTCCATACAGTCATTTGTGATATAGGCTAAAAAGATAGTCAAGCAATTGGGAAAAATCAACGAAAACAGAGCTAGAATATTCTAGAAGCTAGATAAATGAAATAAATATTTTAGAATTTCAAATAGACTATCAATTTGTTGTTTGTGGTAAAATCACAATTCACATTTGTAGTAGTATTAGTGCGTGCTCTATTATTAGAGTAAAAAAGAGCTGTTATCCAATTTTGGATAGTGTTGATGTGGTATATATTTCCACACTGTGACTCGACAACATTGATTGGTCACTTTTGGTCAAGCTAGGAGCTGACGTAAATAAGCTGCGAGCATTGCTATATTTTGCGATTGGAGAAAGACTTCTCTCAGCAGTAACAGACTGAATGGATACGGTATACGAACATTTGCAAGCAACAACAGTTGTTACCAATTGGGATATTTACAATCGCCAAGATTCGTCAAAAGTAGAACATCTGGTTGGTACGATTTGCGTACATGGGAGCACGGGGATTTTAGCAGGCCATTAGATATTGGATTGAATAGTCGATATTGGGTGATTTAAAGTAATATATTATGCGATCATTTCCATGGGACGCCCTTTATGAAATTCTTTTGAAAGCAGATTTTCTTGCAGATTTACATTTTTGATCATAAATCATAAATACATTCTGAGTTACAGGGTGATACGATTCCTAATTACTTCAAAATCATGGAAAGAAAAGTGTATTTCAAAAAATTCTACATCATGTTGTATTCTGCATGGCCTCGTATTAAAGTTATAAGCAGTTGCCCCTTACATAGAATTTACTTTGTTTCCATTGGAAATTGTCTCCCAAATATTGCTAAGCGCTTGCCACATTTGTCTGAAATGCTGTATTTTAAAGAGCATTACATCATAGTGTAGTCTACATTACGGAACAGTTCCGTATATAGTAAGCGATCCAATCTGCTTTTCTATGGCATTAAACGCTTCATTAAGGACGAACTTGATCTTGATGTGAACAACATGCTCTTGGCCAACGCCCATCGACTTCCTACCCGGACGGTTTCTTCGCGTGATCGACCCAGGCCGTTAATTGTCAAGTTTGTTATGATGAGAGATCGAGATAATGTCTTGAGCGCAGCTCCCCATCTGCGTCGCTCTCCACATAGATTTGGCATCAGCCCACACCTTCCGGCAGTGATGCAACAAGCACGCCAGAAGTTGCTTCCTATAAGAAGAGAGGCCATCGCTGCTGGCAAGAAAGCATACATCAAAACAACAGGTACTGACATCAAACTGTACATAAATGACCAACTTTATAAAATTAAATGACTCTGACGTCTTCTCCAATCCCAGAATCCGTATCCAGGATCCGCGTCCCACGATAAATGTCTATTGTTAGCATCACCTGTTGGATTGTTATTACCGTGAACTGATCTCTTTTATGTCATCATGCTCATTCTACATTTTACTCCTGGATTATTATATCATTCACCTGATGGACATTAGTACAGATCCTCTAACCATACGTACCTCGACATAAAGACAATTGAAATAATTCTTAGCATCACTTGGCCCCATGATTGTGATTTTATCACGCTCAATGATCTGTTGTTTACAGGTTTATACTTTTCACCATATAGACTTGATTGATGATTTATCGAACCATGACTTTGTATGTTATACTCTTGTTGTGCTCCAGCCTCCATGCACTATCGTGTCCATGGTTTGACATGATCATTATGGTGAAATTGTAATTTGTTTGTTTAATTTTTTTTTTTTTATTGCAAATTGAGCTATTACATATAATATAATTATCATATGCATTCACTATTTATGTTATGTATGTTCACTATAATAATATGGTTTGACATGATCATTATGGTGAAATTGTCATTTTTTGATTGCATATTGATCTATTGTATAATTATCATATGCATCCAGTATTTATGTTATATGAATGTTCACTATGATGGCACATCCAACATCCGACCATGTCCATATTTGCACCTCTCCTGGCGCCTGGCACAGTCGTTCTTTTTGTGCTATTCCTCTTCCGCTTTCCCCGCATGTTTTATGGTTTGGAGTTGCCGTCATGATGTACGAGGTACGCTTATACATTTCAATGACCATTAATGTTGAATGATCTGTTACACATACGCCCTTATTGCTTAATCATGACAACATAATGCTGATCATCTAATCCTACACCGTGTCATAATGACAATTGGCACAATTCCTAGCATCAATTGGTCTCATGATCGGGATTTTATCATGCAGAATTACTATATACCATTCACCTGATAGTCACTATTATTATATGCTGAAACCATAACGTGTCACAACGACAAGTGGACAATTGGCACATTTATTAGCATCACAGTGTGCGGTCTCAAATTCGTGATTTTATCATGCTCAATTGATCTGCTGTTTACATGTTTATACCGTTTCACTAAATAGACTTGATGATCAGTCGTACCGTAACTTTGATTGTTTTACTCTATGTGATCCATACGTGTACATGGTTTAACATAATAAGTGAAGTTGTCATTACTAGTATTATGATCGCATGAAGTGTTGTCAAATTGGACTATTCTTTTCTTCATGACTAACTATTATAATTATTATATGTATGTTCACTACCTGACACATCCAACCATGTCCATATTTGCACTACTCTTAGCGCCTGGCACATTCTCGTTCCGCTTTCCCCGCGTATTCTATGGTTGGTTGTTGTCGTCATGATACATGACGTACAGTAAGTTAAATATCAATGACCATAAATGTTGATTGATTATGCCCTAATTGCCTTATTTATGTTCACTAAACATCTTGATGACTATCTTAGCCATGCCTATGTGGCCCTAAAACCCATTGCTGCCATGTATATAGGCCTACGTATTCAATCATGGCTAAGTGGTCATCATAATTATACACTGTCATATTTATTTATTTTCTCCTTCCGATTTGTTCCGATCCCCGTGTGGTTTTACCTCCCCTCACCCATACTAAGTTACCATTGTTAGTGTATTATGATTACGCCCGATACGTGCATGGCCGTCACGCTTCGTCCATCCCGCCTTCAATTCCCTATTTTGGTTACATTTTGTTTTTGTCTAATTCGTGTTGTGTGTTGGCATTGGCAGTAAATGGATAATACTTGTAACTCATGTTTTAAAAACATTCTTATTCATCAATCTAAGATATTATGTAACGCATGTAATTATTTTTACCATACTCGATGTATATATACAGATATAAATCCAAATTGGTTTTGTTTCAAATGTACTGGTGAACTGTTCCCATTTAATCATTTTGTTGAAGACGATGAATTTAGATTTGCCTTGTTTTGCTTAAACAACACTCTTGACTACAATAGAATGTTAAGTCTAAAACTGAACCCATTTCAATTGGAGGAAGACATCCTTAACTCATCTGATAATATTATAATCGATAATGATGTTCATAAGTGCTCTTATATATTTGATCATGATATGCTTAATAGCTCAGGCGGTAACGACGATTTTTCAATTATTCATTTAAACACACGTAGCTTTAACAAAAACTTTGATGCTATTCATACATATTTATCTAGTATCGACCGTACTTTTACCGTTATCTGTTTATCTGAAACATGGTTTTATGAGGATATGTCTAATGTTATCGATATTGAAAACTATGAGCTAGTCAGCACACCTCGCATTGGCAGAAGAAGTGGTGGGTCTGCTATTTATGTACACAACTCTGTATCATATTGTTTAAGGAAGGATCTCAATCTCATCGCACAGCCGTCAGTAAATGACCATTCTGAATCGATTTTTATTGAAATTTTAAATCCCGCTAGCAAGAATGTTATCGTTGGTAATATCTATCGTGCTCATCGTACTGATGCCAATTTATTTATCTCTGATCTCGATCAATGTCTTAACAAAATTACCAACGAAAACAAACAATGCTACTTAACCGGTGATTTTAATTTCGATTTACTGCAACATGAGAACATCGATATTATTAATGATTTCATTAACACCATGTATAACTCTAGCATGTACCCTCTGATCAATAGACCTACTAGGATAACCCCTACTTCAGCCACTTTACTTGATAACATCTTTACAAATGTTCTTACTCATGAAATTAAATCAGGTGTTATTGTGACTGATCTCACAGATCATTATCCAGTTTTTCAATTCACTAAGTCGATGCCTCATCGTCATAATCATCACCTGCCCATAAAATCTCGTTCATTCAATCAAAATAGAATTCTTGGATTCCATAATCACATAAGTCTCATTGATTGGAGCTTTATTACGGACATAACTTCCACCGAAGCAGCCTATGACGCTTTTAATACGAAATTCATCGATATTTACAATATCTATTTTCCATTGAGGTACAACAACGGTTCATCAACCCCTAAAAAATATCCCTCGCAAGCCATGGATTACTTCAGCTATTCTTAAATCCATTAATCGCAAGCAAAAGCTGTATAGAAAGTATGTGGGTCATCCAACGGTCACAAATAAAGCACATTATATAACGTACCGTAATATCCTAACTACTATGATTCGCACCTCTAAGAAAAACTATTACGCTGAAAAACTAGATGCCTGCAAACGTGATACAAAACAAACATGGAATATATTAAAAAGTATCCTCAATCGACATGGTAGGCCCAAACCTCCAACGTCATTCAATATCAATAATATTGATATCACGGATCCAGTTGAGATTGCGAACCACTTTAACTCATATTTTGTAAATATTGGTCTTACTCTCGCTAATAAAATTCCACCCGCGAATACTAGTTTTCATCATTACTTGAATAAAGCTACCTCTCCAAAGGACTCTTTTTTCGTTACCCCAACAGATAGCGATGAAATTATATCTTTATGTAAAACTCTTAAATCAGGAACCAGCTGTGGTTGTGATGATATTAAACCCGATGTTATAAAAGCTGTCAGTGATCTTATTGCTAATCCTCTAGTCCATATATTTAATTTATCATTGAGCTCGGGTGTTGTACCAACAAAGCTTAAAATTGCCAAAGTTGTTCCTATCTTTAAAAAAGGTGATCGTCAAGATTTGCACAATTATAGGCCCATCTCTGTCCTCCCTGCTTTCTCTAAAATCTTGGAACGTATTATGCACAAAAGACTATTTAGCTATGTTAATCGCTTTCATCTTTTACAGGACTGTCAGTTTGGTTTTCGATCCAATCATTCATCATATATGGCTATACTTGAGGCATACAATAAAATTATTACTGATCTCGATAACAAAAAATTCTCATTAGGTATCTTCTTGGACCTCTCCAAGGCATTTGACACAATAAATCATGATATTCTATTATCGAAACTTAACCACTATGGTGTCCGTGGGAAGGCCTTGGACTGGTTCAGAAGTTACCTAACCAACAGATCTCAATTTACTATCTTCGACCGCCATTTTTCGTCTAATTTAGATTTATCCTGCGGAGTTCCACAAGGCTCGATCTTAGGTCCCCTCCTGTTTATTATTTACATAAATGATATTGTTTTTTCAAGTAATTTCTTTAAATTTGTAATCTTTGCCGATGATACAAACTTACTTGCCTCTCACAGCAATATGACCGATCTTATCAACACTGCAAATGTTGAGCTCACCAAAATATCTACCTGGCTAGATGCTAATAAATTATCTCTAAATGTTGATAAAACTACATTTATGCATTTTAAAAACAGGTATGATTCACGAATTCATAATTATAATGGCATAACAATAAATAATATTCCAATTGTTAAAGTTTCGAGCACAAAATTTCTAGGTGTTATTCTTGACGAATCACTAAATTGGCAACGTCATAATACTCATATTACAAATATGGTCTCAAAATACTCGGGAATCCTTTTTCGCTTAAAACACACATTGTCACCTCACATCTTATTTTCGCTCTATACAAGCCTCGTCCTTCCTCACCTTCATTATTGCAACATCATATGGGCTGATTCTAACAACTGCAACCTTAACTCAATTCATGTGAAACAAAAGAAAATTATTCGTCTTTGTTCAAATTCACATTACTTAGCTCATTCTACCCCTTTGTTTGCAACATTGAAAACCCTCACTATTTATGACATTCATAGGCTACAGAAGGCTATTTTTATGTATAAATTTGCAAATAACATGTTACCTGATTTATTTTCTCATTACTTTAATAAATCGGATGTCTTCCACTCCTATGGAACAAGGTTTTCACATCTTTATAGACCCCCACAATTTAGAACTGATCTTGCTAGACATACTATTAGAAGACAGGGACCATTGGAGTGGAATGACATTAATGATGATATTCGGCACTGTAAATCAGTCAGAAGTTTTAACAATAGATATAAAAAATATTTACTATCGTTTTATTCATGAGGTCATAACTAAGGAACTTCATTCCTAATATATGTATAATTATACCGGTACTTATATAAATCCGTATTCTATCGCCTTGATGTCTTACATAATCATTATTCACAGATGTACACTATAGTAATCGTTACTGATCTGTTATTGTAATTTTGTTCATGCCGTTGCCAACATACACTCGAGTTCTTTGCATTATAGCTAATGATTTTATTTAGGTGGCCAGTACTTCCCGAGCTCTGCTCTGATTTGGTCAACCTACCATAGTATATTAATTGTATTGTCATTATTATGTATCTCATTTGTGGAAAATAAACTGAACTGAACTGAACTGAGTTCCATTTATACTCGATAAAATTATTAAGACTGTATCGGTGTATCTGGCCCCGATGAGTTTTTTATCAAACCTGATTTGAAAAAAATATCGAGCCCCGTATCGAGCAGCAAGGGACTATTTATCGAGCACCATAATACCCTTGTTTACAGTGGCGTATCTGGGTCTTTTTCAGGGGTGGGGGGAGGGGGGGGGGGGGCAAAGGGTATTTTTTCCCCGGTGAACACCAGTTGGACCCTATTAAGTAAAAAAAATGCCTAGCTGGGTTGTTTATTGACGTTGATGCGCGCGCTGCTCGTGCTAAATTCTAACAACATATCTACACGAGAATCTTGCCATTACTAAGGTACTTTTTTCTTTCAAACGGGTTTCTATAATGATATTCCTGGACAAATGCGCGCGTAGCGCGAGAAAAATTGCCATTTTTATACTAAATTGCACATCATCAAACCGGGCAAGGGGCATTGTTGTCATTATCCCTTAGATTTTCTCTTTCATTTTCACTTTTATCTTCCTCTTCTCCCTTTCCTTTCTTTTCCTTTAAGCTTTCCTTTTTCCTTCTCTCTTTCTCCCCTTCTCTTTCCTTTCTTTCCCCTTTTTCCTTTTCTTTCCCCTTTTCTCTTCCTCTCTTCCCTCTCTTCTTCCCTTCTCCTCGATTTTGTTTAGCCCGGTAGTTTGAGCTGGCCTTCCCGCTCAAAGCCGTCTGGGGGCACTCTGTCCGTCCCTGACCCCTGACCCCCCAGGGAGATACGCTACTGCTTGTTTAAAAATAACGAAGAACAAGTGGTGCGATATATATATAAAGAAATACTATTCTCCTGGAGTATTTAATTAAAATACCCCGGAGTATTATACAAATACTACATGGTATGATCGGGGAAATAGTGCAATCTATTTTCCCGAGGTACTGGCTACAGGCCTACCACCCCGAACCCGGAGGGTGAGGGGTGGTAGGCCTGTAGCCAGTACCGAGGGAAAATAGATTGCACTATTTCCCCGATCATACCATGTAGTATTTGCTTTATTACACCTCACTGTGACTCTGGGGATGAGGTTGTAGGGAAGTAGCCAAAACTACCACACGGGAAATAGCTCAATTTCTTCAATAGCTTAATTTATTATCACTGTGGCCAACTCAATTGACCAATGAAATGGCAGGATTTATGCCTATTATCTCATGAATATTTATGAGGTGTAATAATAGTGACTACTGGGTGACCCTAGTATTGAGTCGGATATCGAGCCCCAACGTCTATTTTATCGAGCTTCAAGCCCAAAACGTATCGAGCCCCGATATAGTATCGATACATTTATCGCGTATAAATGGAACTGCTCCCTTACAAAAAGTCCATACAGCGCTTGGAACCTCTTAATGAGATATGACGTAGACATTCTATTGCATATTCATTCAGCCAAGACAATTATTGTAGAGCATTGTACTGTCTCACGCTCTGATCACGCGTTTGACCCATGCATGACTGCATCGATCATTGATCTGGTTGTATTGCGTATCCTGCCAAAAACGGTGGGCATCGCGCTTGTCGGTCCAAATATTTCATGAATAAACTACGGGAACGATTTGTGTGCCTTATGATCGAAAGAATCGATATCTTTAAATTGAATTCAAGAATGTGAATTCTACACGACAGTATAATTAGGCTCCACATTGATGAACATATTACTGCACACGCTGGCTCGGTTGCTTTTATTGGGAAAATCGCGGATTCGAATGTATAAGGAATATAGTAACAAATTTGATTTCTGTGGATGTAAAAGGAATAATCATACTTTTATTTTTGAAGATAGATTGAATAATTCAAATGTGCCAGTAGGCCTACAGAGTTTCGAAGGGTGGGAAGGCATTTGATGTGAATATCGTTCTGAAACTGTGCCGTGTCTATTCAATCTATTTACTTTAAAGAGTATACTTTATAGAATACAAACTCGGATGAGTCAAAAAATGTGTATGTACATTTTATATTTATTTTAGAGATTCACATTACATACAATTTCAATATATTTTGCCTTGACACAATATCACTGATCAAAAGAGAGAATGCGAAATAGTATAGGCAACATGTAAAAGCACTTGTAAAGTCTATACAACAACAATTTGAATACAGCTCATTCTGTTTTATATAAACAGCTGATTTCAATTTATAACAGATACATACAATCGTTAGATAAAAGTGTATTTGATTCGGAATCAAAATAACCTGTATCTGCCTTAATACTGCTATGGATAGTGCACATTGAGTCCAAATGTGTCTTGTTGAAACTCATCAGAACTGGTAATGCTATAGTTTGATCAGTTCCAAATTGGCAAAGCCGCCTTTAATACAGTAGCAAATGAATAAATATAGAAAGGACGCGGACGCGCTTGAAGGTAACTAGCACAACCTGCTCACGACGCTTAACAATTGAAACCAAAGAACGAACAGTCCCACCATGACAACAACAAATACGGGATTAAAAAAAACCATCTCGCGAACCATTAGTGCGTCACTTTTTAGCAGCCTCTCCGCGTGCTGCGCTTCCATTCACCGACATCATGTGCGTGTATTCATGGTTGCGTGATATTGATTTACGCCCAACGCACAAGCTGCGCTAGGAATCTAATACGCCCGCCCATGGTATGCCCCGACAATCTCACAATATCGCCATGGTGACGGTACTTCAACGAATTGCGTGTATTGGTATGCGTAATGAGCCGTATCTAAAGAACTTAGCCTATGGCAACATATGCATGACGTGCGTGTGCGCCAATACAGCGTGCGTGTGACCATGATCGCGGGCGTGCATTTGGATTACTTAAGCGAATAGTAATGTCCATTAGCAGTTGTGGGTAATAATAATTATGTTTAAGATTTTCAAAAAGAAGACACACCCTGTTTCATGACATGTAGGCCAATTTTGTAACACGGTTCAATGAGTTGGACGTCATGCACCGATTCATTGGAATGTAAAATAGGCCGGGTGCGATTCCCCTTTGTAGTCCGTTGAGGATGGCTGCATGGATAACCTCTATTCCACGTCATGGAGTAAATTAATTAGTCCGATCCAACTGCCTGTTCCGGCATCATTGCCAGTTATCAGTCTGCTTCGGAAGTGACGGGAGTTCGTCTTCCGGGCTTGGGAACAGGACTGCGTTTTCAAGGGAACGGCCTCCCGTCAGAGTAATTTTCAAGATTGAAAAAAAATACAATTTTCAATCATAAGATAAGGCGCTTATCCAGTCAGATAATGTTAAAAATGCATCACTGTTAAATACTATTAGAGGCTTATAATATTGAACCCAAAAATATTTACATGTACCCTAAAAATTCTATAAAATAGCGTAAACTCACCTAGCAAATGGTGGTCTCATCTCAACAGGTTTACAAAGGTATAATTTCGACCTGTGTCGTGAGCTATTGGGGTCATAAGTGAGGTTACATCATCGGACTAGCTGCCGCAAGGAATTCTGGTACCTCGGCTGCCCTCTACGTGTTAGATGTTACGTTTTACGCAAATAGTTAGGGTTGACAAGCGAGAATATAATAATTGCACAAATTGACGGGTAGGCCTACGTGTTACCATGGCAACGCACACCTGTCAATTTAGAACGCCCTCAAGTGGAACGGGATCCAGTTCCGGAGCTTACTGGTTATTGCAGACTCAACGTAGGTCCGGTACTCGGTCATAGATATAAACAAAACCAAATTCAATAATTGGGTGCAAAATACGATTTGGGGAAGTGCTGCAATAAAAAGGTCCCTTTTGCCTGCCTGGTAAATGAATGACTTAATAATCAACCAAATTATTGGTTAACATTGGGTCATATTTTTCATGAATCTCGCTATTTTTCGAGAAAACAACAGACGAAATTGGTAACAATGAAGGGGGATCACGGTTCTTACGTACATTTTTTAATCTATTTTGTCCCCAGATCTGGTAAATATTAGAATCCAAATATATATTTGCTGATTGCATGGCATTCCCACAAATGAAAAATAATTTGAAAAATCCTTTCTCTGGGTTTCGGAATCACCATTTTTACAACCTGTAAGCTCCTAATAACCAATAATCATGATGATGAATATATTATTATTGTGTCATTATTGCATATTAACAACAACAAAAGATTTCGGCGGTACTAGCATTATTTACATTACCATAAAACTATTTACAAAGTATGACATAAATATTTACATGATATACTCACAGAGTATGAGGTTGTAAGACAAGATAATTGTGTGATAACGAAACCATCGATTAACAATCATACCTTTACAAAATTATATTAAACAATATATAATTAAAACTATATTACAAATCAGTTTACCCAGAAAATAATGACCATGTGACTTGGTGGTGTTGATTGTATCTCAGTTCGAAATACACTGTATGTCAGTGATTGGACATTGTTATCAGGTGTACAATCATTGCAAAGGCTATTTCACCGAAAATGCCTTAACTTTATTCAACAAACTTGTTCATTTTCGAGTAACGTGAATTAATAATAAGTGAATTGTAATAATCATTTATTATAATATCAAATATGAATGCATACAATAGTTTGTGTAGTAATTATGAGAGCGCCTGACGTTTCAATCATTGCAGAATCTTTAATGAAGGCAAATAAAAGCTAAGATAACTATTCTCTTGAGATGTGTTATTGGCTTAGGGGAGACGTCAAAACTCGACCGCCCGTTGACCGCCGGTTACGTACGGTTCCGCCCGGTTCTTTCAGGTCAAATGTTTTACTGGTATATGAATATTCACGCATGCAACACTGAACAACTGCCAGTTGACTTAATGCTGTAACCGGACCAATTTACACTATCAATCTGTTACTTTGCGGTCATAATAGCTCTCTCTCTCTATAATCGTTCTATAAAAATAACCATTCATAGACTTTCGGTATTGATTTTAAAAAGTTAATTGAGCTATAAACAGATTGAAAAAGCCAACCCCAGCGAAAATCAATAGCTGCATTGTACTGGTGTGTCAACTGAGACTTTTATTGCTCACGCGTGTGACCAGGCACTTTCAACCGGTCGTGTTCACCAGAGTGTAACTATTTGACCTCATTATGTGTGTATATTATAACAGACGACACGTTTTGTGAGAACCGGGCGGAACCGGCAGTAACCGGCGGTCAACGGGCGGTCGAGTTTTGACGTGATCCCTTACATAATCCATGTGTAACGAAATGCATAATGGGGAAATCCCCCAAAGTATTTGTAAACGAAGCAAAAAAACACCTGTACGGTAGGCATTTTTACAATCAAAATTACAGATATTATGAATAAAAACAATTACAACATTGTTACAAACTGAAAAACACCTCTTCACAACGTAATAGTGTAGATATAATAGTTTATATTCCTGATCCATTCTGAGTAATGAGCTATTCCATTTGAAATCAATATATTCCAAGTGAACATGATAAAGTACATTAACTCAATCTTCTCTACATGGAGTGTGAATTGCAAACGGGATTTACCTGCATGGCTGAAGTCTTTAAAATTGCACACTAGTGTGTGGTTGATTAGGGTCGAATCTTCCATAGGGGGAGTATGAAATTGAAATGGAATAGCACGATTACGTAGACATAACATGAATTTCACACGTTTTCATATAAGTTTCAGTTCCCTCAGTAAATCCAAACAATAATTGACCTTTCAATATGATCATACTTCTTAAGGGAAGAGTGCCTTTCAAGTAACCACTTTGTTGTAGCATTTAGACTACTGCATTGAGATGTTCTCGATGTTACATCCTGGATGTACGTAGCATCAATACCTCTTATTGCGCGTTCCCATTAGGCTTTCAAGTAGACTCGATCTATAATATGTAGCATCGAGTTCACGTCCTGGTACTAAACAAGCATGGGTACGCGCCTTAAGATGTATCGTCTTCCAGGGATGGTATCATCACATATGCATATTTTGTATTTAAAATCAGGTTTTTTCTCCTAGTTTATACGTGTCTTTGAGTTTGAAATGCTCTGCGTGAAGTGCCTTTTTCAATACAGTTACAAAATTGGGAACTTGTGAACATATACGAATTATAAAGTGTCATTACTAGTATTAGATTGCACACCTCAATGATTGACGTGCATTATGTTTCGCACACCGGCGATTAAGCTATTACCCGGTCATAAATTCTCCAATTCCCAGATTAAGCAGGCCAGTGCCGTCAATGGATGTGCCTTAAAGCACTGTTTTGTTGTAAATCCCACACTTATTCCTGCTTTAGTGAACAACGATAGGGTTATACGTTACTAACTGGACATACATTGTGAATGTTTTAACTTCAGGTATATGCACTAATTCTAGTACAAAATCGTGATTAATAACAGAAGTTTAAGTTAACTTAAAATTTAGGTTTTTGAACCGATTACATCTTTATGCTGAAAGAGATAAGCCTCTCCTCGTATAGGCAGTGAACTTCTTCTCGTAAACAGTAAGTATAAAAATAAAGAATACATTTACGGGCTATGGAGAATGGAGATAACCTGTGACCCTGGTCACGTTGGCATATGTACAGACTTAACTTTTATATTTACTTGAATATTAATGAGTTGACTCTTACAAAAACATGTACAAATAATAGTCATGTACTGTAATTAATTATAATGGTGTTAGTATATAAAAGGTGGTTATGCATGTTAACAAAATTCACCATTACGGTCATCACATGACCAATGTTTTTTGTCACTAGCATCTATATATTTGTTCCCATTAACATTACATTGCGATGACAAGTAGTACAATTGACGTGACTCCAATTCGATTAGCTCTAGTTTTTCTTAAATACCTTTTATTTTTTGAACAACACATATGTAGTTTTAAGTTTGAATTTAACTTCTTTTCATTAATGTGCCCAAATGTCTATCTGCACCCTGTATTGGACGGTGGAAGGCCAACGACCTTGTTAAGATGCTAATTACTTAAGGATTTTAACACATGTTTAACTCTGCTTATTCAGTGGGAAAATGCTTAAGCGAAAATGCTAAGCATGACGGTGCTGAGAGGAAATCTTCTATGACATAATTCCAAGTACTTGTATATTTCTGATTGATGAAATTTGAAGCATTATAACTATACGCATGTAACTTCAGCCATCGACTAAATGAAATTAGTAATCCATAAAGAGTACCAACAGTTGGTTGTTACGTTGCATTATCTGTATTTATCGTTAGTACTTAATCATTATCAAATTAACAATAAGATTAATTTTTATCGTGTTGAGTGCGGAATCGAATCAGAATTTATTGATCGAATAAAATAATACTCCCTTAAATTTGGAATTCTGATATCAATTATGCATGCTTTGTACACAGCCATTTTCGTATGCCCGGCGTCATGCTTACTTTGCTGCCAGTACCTGCACAGGGATTGTATGCTTAGTACCTGTATGGGTACTGCACATAACCTGTGATGTACATTACATCCAAAGTAGCCGCACAATAACAGAGTCATTGGTGCTCTGCATCTACTTTGGCGGTACCGTACTTCACTAGTACTTTATCAGAACCCATGGGTACTTGACATAAAATACCCATACAGATGCTGTCAGTAAAGAAACAATGATGCCGGGCATAAGATAAAGGCTGTGTAAGTTACCAGATAATATTAGGCATCGCATCCATTCTAATTTATAGACCAGTGATTATATCTATAACCCTCTCTCGTGTAAGCCATCATTTTGATTTACCCAATGAAGGGAACCTTTTAATATAGCATTGTATTTAAATAAGTCTTATAATACTATGTTTATACACGGATGAATGTAGCATTGTCCCAAATTGTTGCTGACCTACCTTCAATCAAGGGAAAAAAGGTTGGCACACTTTGTCCTAATTACGGAAAAAACTCGCCCTCTCCCCGGAGGCAATGTTGATCCGAGTCAGTTCCCCCCAACATTGATTGATTGGGGTTGGGAAATATATAAGAAAGGGGGAGACTTTTGCTTTCTATTAAACAGTGCTATGTCACAAGTCTGATCTCAATTGCGAGCACAGGGTTGTAATAAGTTGCGTCAAGTGTGCCAACTATTATTTTCCTTGATTGTAGATGAATGGTTGTTTCCACGATATCTACATGAATTCATGAAAAATACTTTCAGACCCCTTTACTAATATCTGTCAATGTGTGGAAAACAAAACTAATGGCTGTAGGTTTTTACTCGTTTAACGTCTGTTGGTTTCACAATATCTTAGGCTTGCACGTGTTGTCTTGCAATGTACTTATTAATTAACAGTAATAGTAATTTAACATTGGCAAATACGAGGAATAGTTACCAAGCAACTGGTAAATCTTTGGCATAAATGTGTATTCACAATAACAAAAATAAATGTTTATACATTAAAATCAATTCATTTAAAAAACCGTAAATTGTATACTTAGCGAATCACACAACTAAGGGTCCCTCATACCGCTCCGGGTATCGGGCGCTTTTTAGGCGATTGGCTGCTAAAGCTACTGGTAAAACAGCATTTGTTTTTCTTTTTCCCTGGTGCGAATACAATATCGTCCATAAGGTCTACGGTGCTCACGTATACATGGCTCACAGTGTCGTCCTCTTTCTTCTGTAATTCTCTGTACGAATGAAAGCATATTGTACCCAATTTTGAATCACTAATAACAAACGACATACTGGAAACGAAACTGTCTTCTAGTATTTGACAGATTCTGGAAGAATTTAAGTGTTTCAGAATCGTTCAATTCTCGCACATCAAATTGTACCGTTCCATTGAACGATACTGGAACATAATTTAATTAGAGGTGAAAAATATTATTCTGCAATCGCAATCGTAAGAGTCTTAAATATAAGTTATTTGTACTCATGAGACCTGTCTAGACTGGTTCCTTCTCGTTGTCACTATATGTGCCATGCGAGGGTGCTCAATGTGAATACTGTTCCAAAAGTGTGCGTTGATCAACTCACGCCAGATTGCTCCTGTGGTTTCACGCAGCGTTGTGGATCGCATGATAGAGTGCATCGAGTTCGCCCACTGTTGGACTTCCGCTCACTTGTTGGATGACGTGTTATTTACCTGTCCCTCGAGGGACTTGGATACCTAGTCTTAGCCCTGCAATGCGTATGTTACCTTACCTTAAGTAACCTTAGTGATACATACCTTGCAAGTTTTCCGATGGCCTCGAATATATTTGATCCGCTTTTTGCGCTGGCTTCCATAAATAATCCGTTGTGTTCCTAAAAGGAGCCAACAAAATCAGTTAAAATCATTTTAGCTCGAGATGTTTGTTTGCTTTCTTAGTTTAGACATTTGTAAGCTGATGTACAGTTTTTGTGAAAAGAATACCTTGCACTGTGTTTGACTTTCTCGGTCACAGTCAGCTACATGTAACATGTCACGCAAATGGTCGCTATTTTCTTTATCAGACAGCGCGAGTGACCCCGCTCAGCAAACGGACGTTTGTACAAGGATGAAAATGAGAAGAGTTTCAAATGTGGATTTTTTAAACATTTCAGGCAAAGACTCCACTATGAACTCAATATTATAGAAGCCAAGGCTTCAATATTAATTAATACAGGTGATTTGATCATTTGCAATGATGTAAAGGAACTAAAATATTGAAAACTGTATCGCAATTGTTATGCAATTTTTACATTGAAAAGTGTTTGCATACATTTTCCCGTGAAAACATAATATGGCCTTGCAGTGCGCAGAGCGTGACCTGCTGGCTGGCTGTACATCTTGAAGTATAACATTACATTAAAGTTCCGCCGGTTTCTTTTGCTGTGGTCATTTAGTTTTGCTTTTGTATCATATATTGTCTTATCATACTTGTGCGTTAACGTGCTGCGATATGGTTGACCATTGCAGTGGTCAGCCAAGATCAGTGACAACCTTTCACCTAATGGTAAAATACCTTTGACATATGTAGGAATAGATCACGAAAGTTTTTCACAATTTATTGAAACAGTTCAAGGAAAGAGCAAAAGAATAATAAATGCAAATCATGCTAATTGATCTATAAAAAGAGCAAATTACAAACAGCAATATTTATTTACATGCTAGTCTGCACTGCAAAACTAATACTTGTGGCTTATGCGTATAAGTGAATTGTACGTAAAACTTATACGATAGTGGTGAAAGTAATATGTTGCATACCCTATTACCCATACGTAACAAGCACCAATAACATTAAACTGAGACCAGTGTAAATTATTTCTATATCACTATGGAAATATTGTAATTATTGGTATCACTCCCAGTTTAATATTTTCAATTGTGCTTGCATGGTGCTGAAAAATATTCCTTCGGCGACAATCGTAAAGGTCTTACGTAAAGGTAATTTATACGTAGGAACCATACGTACTAGGCGTACTAGGTTTGCAGTGCGACTTCAGATTCTTAAGGTAAACTAGTGTAGTAGAGTAGATACCTGTGCAAGTTTTAAGGCAGACTGTCTAGGCACCTGTCGTTCACCGATGAGGTCGTCCTTATTTCCAACCAACATTATTGTAGCAGAATCGTCCACATCCTGTTAACAAAAACAAATAAAACGTTACTTGATTTCCTATTTGTTGTCAAAGTTGATCTATACAGCACTCTTTTAGTCCTTATTGAGAAACTCCCAGCTGATCCCTTAGTAGCGAAGCATACTTTTTACTCTACAATTATAAATATGCATACAATACGTATCTCTAAATCCTAAAAATCATATCATTGTCTGAATTTTAAACGGAGAGTTTATTCTCCAAAATAATCCGTAAAGCATTAAAATCTGTATGATGGAAAGATTGGTTTAGAAAGATATTCAAGGATGACATCATACAAGATAGATGGTGTTTAATTGTAATCACGTTGCGTCATATCTGCGTCACATGCTAGTCAATATTCGACCTTGCCAAATACAGGGAAACAAGTTCACTAATAGGACATAAGATTCAAGCGAGGTTAATATCATTAGCTTATAATAACCACTCCACACTACAGCAATAATGAACCATCATTGTTTCTGGGGTAACGCATTACTGATGACGATTGCGATAACGAAAGTGAATACTCTATTTGATAAGGCTAGATAGTCTTCTGTTGATTGCACTGAAAAAATAACCTTCTTATTAGCCTTATTTACCCTTGAAAGTTAATAAGTCAACAGTGGTGGCTATATCAGGTTGTTAGCAAGTCGGCAGTAATCAATCAAATATAGCTGTTGCTACTTGCCCCACGCTCCTAAATCTCCACTATAACCTTTAATACTTACACTTTATTCCACTGTACTGATAGAAACCATTATGAACTTACCCTGATACTTGCGATCCAATCCTTTACATTAAGAAATGATTTCTCGCACGACAGATCATACAATAACAAAACACCATCAGCTTTTCTGAAGTAGGCATGAGGTATGCTTCGGAATCTAGAACAGCAAAAATAAAAACATCGACTTACATACAAGCAGTATCCTTTGCGAAATATTGAGTGAATGTAACCCGTAAGAAGTATAGTGACTGGAGTAAAGACATCAAAAAAAGTAACTCGACTGTTGTAAAAGCACCTATAATTTTAAAATTGTTAACTCATATTCTAAAAATGAAAATACCAGGAGACAGACAATTTAATTACGGTGATTTTGACACCTTGTTTGTTAAAATCGATAAAGTATTGTTGTCGCGGTATGTGCTTACAGATGAAAAGTGCCCATTTCCATTATTGCAGTAACTCCTATTGATCTCTCTGATTCAGCGTGAAAGATAATAGCGGGAATTTTGATTAGCTGTTCTTGTTGTGCTGTAAACTTGATTAGCATAATCCGGGACAAATTTAATGGGGATGACAGGCGTACTTCTTTACAATTAAATAGGATGAATTTAAAACTCCAAATGCTCAGAAGGTCCGAGAAGACAGACAGGACAGGTCATCGCCATGGGCAAACTATCAAAATTCCCGCTGTTATCTTCACGCTGAATCAGAGATATCAATATGAGTTACTGCAACAATAGAATAGCCACTTTTCATCTGTAAGCACATACCGCGACAACAATACTTTAT
Organism: Ophiura sarsii; assembly: GCA_035610835.1. NCBI lineage: Eukaryota > Metazoa > Echinodermata > Ophiuroidea > Amphilepidida > Ophiuridae > Ophiura > Ophiura sarsii. The sequence continues at coordinate 14,450,566 of CM069448.1, read as the reverse complement.
CGATTTTAACAAACAAGGTGTCAATCTCACCGTAATTAAATTTTCCGTCTCCTGGTATTTTCATTTTTAGGATATGAGTAACAATTTTAAAATTATAGGTGCTTTTACAACAGCCGAGTTCCTTTTTGTGATGTCTTTAGTATCATAATGTCTTAGTAATGCAACTGAAGGATTTAACATTAAAATGGTTAACATAATACCTAAGCAACTGTTATTTATATTCTATTATCTAAATTTAAATACTACCCTAGCTCTACGTTGTTGAAACAGGGACATTAGCTCGTATGTTACAATTCGATACGAAACGAGTCAAAACGCACAATATTAAAATGTTCTAATTGAGAGTCTGCATCTTTAAAGCATAAACAATTATGATGTTTTCACCATTTTTAAACTAATGAAAATCCCCCCCCCCCCCCCCCGGTCACGCCATCAGTACGAAAGTATGGCAGTCATTTAATTAAAAAAGAATTGAATACATTTTTGAGAACATCTTTGAAGAAATAAAGATAACAAAATACATCGTGTAGGAATGGTGGGTGGGTAATTCAAAAACAGACATTTAGGCGATAGCGGCTTTGGGTCAGTCTAAATTGTGGAAGACCCTCATCAAAATGGTCCAATGGTGCATGCAATAGGAAAAATGATGAGGAAGCGCTCCATTGGTGTAGATCTCATTAACGTTTCTGAATCACAAACTTTCTTTTACCTATGGAAAGAAAGAGGTGATAAATTTGTATGTCAACGAAAAAACTATTTATAATGCAGACCTGAGAAATAAAGCTTCAATATCCGGTGGCATAAATGGACATCAATTTTTGAGAAATAAGATAATTAAATTGTCAAAGTTATTGCATGAATGTTTATAAGAAAGAGGAAAAAATACACTGTCTCTGTATAAATGTACCTATTTATATACAAAATACGTTCAATCTAAATAACATTGGTTCATACATGAATGTACCCCTTGGTAAATATAATTTGTATCACCACATGTATATTTGAATTGTTTTATGATGTATGTGATCTTTTCAGCGAAAAAAATGATAATAAAAAACTATAAATGAGAAGAAAAAAGAGCCTAAGAGAGGCATTGTTCACAATCCCAACTGAAAACGCCAATGGCGTAGCTAGGTGGGGGGAGGGAAACATTTATGTTTTATATCCAATCACAGTCAAACTTTGAAATGTGACATTATCAAGTAACGGCTTGTTTTGCAAAGTGTGATTCATCTGCCCCAGGTTCAAATGGGTAATTTTAATGACAAAATGCATACACACATCATCGTTAATATTCGACTGCATGTAGGGTATTCTGAAGATGGGGTGACAGGTGACGTCATAACAAACATTTTCCCGGCAGTTGCCATTGTTCTATGCTCAGCAGTATGCGTGCGCATCTTGTTTTGTTTAGGACCCGTGCTTTAAAACTCGCGGCAAAGCATTATGATGGGCAATAAAGCATAGCGGACATTGTTGTGGTCATATGCTGTTGCCTCAAGCATGTGTCGACAGTCCAGTCCCTGCGACCGTTGCTTTTGTTTATAAACATTGCTGTCACCCCGTCTATAGTCAAACCGAATACAACATTACCTTTCTTGGCCAGCTGTATCCCAGATTTGAAGTGATACCACGTTGTTGTCTATCACTAAAGACTTCATGTGAAAACCAATTTCTACAAACAAAATCAATCAAAGTCAATGAAATGGTCAGTAAATATATTGATTATAGGTCAATAAATGCGTATTTGTTGTTTCGAGAGAAATTAGACAAATCAATGCACGCATGCTGATGTTGATGTGTGAATAATGACACGACCCCGTTAGACACCCCGTATTTTACTTTCTTGCTTTCTGATTGGTTCAACACTACTAAGAGTGTATGAATATCAATTTATTCTATAATTGGCAAATATCCAATCTTCAACTTCTTGTCTACTGCCTTATCACTTTACCGACTAGCTAATTAACCGGTCATAAACCCTCCAATTCCCAGGTTAGGCAGGCAAGTGGTTTTGTCGTAAAGCGCTAGTTTGCTGTTGAAACCACATGTGGTCTTGATTTATAGCCAACAATGACAGCAAAGAGTGGAACATAATGAACTCGATATCAGCATTTACACTATTCATAAACTCACCGATTGTAACCTGTGTGTTCGTTGTAAACGTATTGTGGCAAAACCTTTGGATAAAACTGGTTTTGCCCACCCCTGAATCACCGCACATTACTACTTTAAAACACCTGTCAGGCGTCCGAAGCTGTAAAAACTGTGGGAAAATTCAGGAATTTAATCGGGTTCAGCGTAGTAGTATTATGGAACAAATGTACACTGAAATTGCAAAAGGTACTAAAACAGTCTAAAATCATAAACAGGTAAAGGTATATATAGGGTAGATCTAATCCTCGATGTAAACGATGTTCTGTCTTATTTTAATGCACTGAGCAGTCTTGTAACATTTCAAACTGGTTGCAAATCGTTCAGGCAGGAAACATATCTTGCTGTACTGACACATAAGGGTTTCATGTACTATAACAGAACGTTACAGAATTATGACCATGATTGTAATTAACTATGTGATTACGCCCTCAAGCGACGAGAAGGATTCAATCAGAAGTATTGTCAAAAATGTGAAGGAGTTGTAGTTTTGCTGCGGATACTATTGACTGCTTAAGATTTCTTCTTCATACATTTGTTTTTATGAACAGCAATATCGTGTTATGAAAAGATGAGTGACGGCGTTGTAGTTTTGCTGAGGATACTAATTGACTGCTCAAGAAATCTTCATACATTTGTTATTATCAACAGCAATATCGTGTTATGAAAAAAAATGTGAAGGAGTTGTAGTTTTGCTGCGGACACTAATTGACTGCTCAAGAAATCTTCTTCATATATATTTTTTTATAAACAGCAATATCGTGTTATGAATCTTACCTGCATTTGTTGATCACATTCACAATCACTGTAGCTGCTAACACGACTCAACTGCATAACACCAACTCTCCGGGGTTCTACAGTGTAGTTATCTTCTACCATAGTTTCGTACTTTTCTCTGTGAAAAATAGATAAATGAATACGTTGATTTGTGTGCTCGATAGTATATCAGAAGCAGGGAAATCGAGGGAAATCCATCAAGACGACTCTCTTTCAAAAACCGCACATTTTTGTATTTAGAACTGTTTAGATATAGTTGCTATTATTAGCGCTTAGTGTACATTTTCCTATTTAGCACGCCCGTGAATGTGAACATTACAAACTCATAGATATAGTTGCTATCATTAGCGCTTAGTGTACATTTTCCTATTTAGCACGCCCGTCAATGTGAACATTTCAAACTCATCCAGGTGAGCGGTGCAAAAGCGTGGTGTTAAAAAATACTGTCCGAGACTCGATAGACTTGTCATCATGGTCAAAAAATAAACAACTTTAACAAATTGATTGAATAGCTATATGTCATGACCTTCTAATCCAAATGTTATCACTTGGTTTGAAATAGCAGTATTATCTCAGAAGGGACGAGATATTGACCTTTCTGAATGACATGAATTTATAGACCAATGTTCATATATTGATCTTATTTTCAACTGAGCTGATCAGCATACAATGCATACTGTCAGTTAAACCAACATAATAGTGTGACATGGTTCATAGTAATTGAACCAATTAAATGTTTAAGCCCTATTGAACAAGTGTAGTATTTATTACAAAATTAATAGTCAATTAATGTTGTCATCATTTTGAATATTTGTTTTACTTCTCTTGCTAATGATTGTTATTAATTTAGATTAACCAACATGTTGTTTTATGGTGACATTCAAAATGATGAAATATTCTGATGCCAAATGTGGTTAACTTCTTACATTTTGAACATGTTCTCTATTTTCAAACAATGTTATCAGTGACTACAGTAGATACACAAGAATACATCAGATGTTATTTAGTACACCTATGCCAAATCAATGTTCGATGTCAGGAAACATTAGCTGGACATACGGTTGACACTGTGGATAAAAGTGTATTGATTACGCAGGTATCTCATAATTGTGAGGTGTTCCTTACCTTAATTTTTCCAGTTGTAGTTCTAGACTGTGTCGATCCTTGGTTTTTCTCTCTTGTTCCCTAATCACTTCTGCATATTCCCTGTACAATTCAGTATTTGGTTTCGAACCGAACAGCTCAGTGTAAAAGCAACTTATATTAACTTTTTTTCGACAAATAGCATAAACATTGCAGTAAACTTAAATGCACCCTATGCATATATGATACGTATTCAAGGTAAATTCGTAGCGTAGCAATGAATAGGGGACTTGCTTCAAAAGTAATACAGGGTGTCCCAATAAAAACCGTGCACAAGTTCTAACATTTGGTTTAACATTTTATACATATTGAGAGACTAAACGCTTGGCTTTCAGATGCCGTTTATTTCTGAAAGCTAAGCGCGTTTAGTCTCTCCATATGTATAAATATGTTGCACCAAATTTTAGAACTTCATGGTCAATAAGTTGGGTAAACACGTGCACGGTTTTTATTTGGGACACCCTGTAAGCTCAAATCCTTCTCCAGGAGTAGGCTTACAAATGCGTGGAATACAATAGCAAGTACCTACTAAACTCTTTGGGTTTTGAAATGTTAATTTTACAGTAATTACATAGATCCAACAGGTGATCGGCATTGTACTCCATACTTTTCTATTGTCTTGTGTGTAACAAATGACATTACATTCAGAGTATGTGATACATTTTAAAATGTATACAATTTATTAAAATTTCCAAAATTTAACCACAAAATTGATCATCCTACCTCGTTAGTAATAACTTTAAATTAAAACAATCACATCAAATGATTTCATGATTGTTCCGCACTCTTTGTTTGACAATACATGTATATATGTATTAATAAAATTACACAACGAAACAACATCGGCCAGGAAAAGAAAAGAAATGACAGAATCATTAAAAGAAAAACTAAGTTAAGCGCAAGGGCCCAACTCAAAGAAAAGGAAAAGATGAGCGCAAGGGCAAATTAAACATGCGAATCATGCACGAAACATACAGGTTAGAACATGTTGGAATACGGAACTATAATAAAATGAGATATATGCGGATTTTTGAAAAGTAAATAGCAATTTGGTGAAGAATAACATCTCTTCACAAGCTCTGGCATTAATGGAGCCTCATTACTTCATCCGCCATAATAATCCCCGCCAAAAAGAGTGTTAAATCGACACAGACTTCGAATCGATATATGAATCCAAATGTATGTACCAAAAATAACAAGCCCGACAAAAGAGTTATGTTGGTATGGTAAGGTATGACCGAGCTGACCCGAATCTCACTGTCTTGGCGATGGATGAGCCTCAATGGCCCTCCTCGACAGATATATATCGATAACATGATCCGATACTCTATGTAAATCTCAGTAACACGACTGACAAAGAGTCTCAATGAGGCCAGGGTGCCAATCTTGGGCCATGAAAGTCAATAGCTCTGATGAATTCTGATGCAAGCGACTGTGTTATACAGAGTGCCCATCGTTCGACACTGTAAACCATGGGCTTCTGTTCAGAGCAAAACATTATTTGTTTTATAAGAAAGGAATTATATAGTTTTGCACAAGTCCTGTCAGAAAAATATATCAGTGCTCAGAATGAAAAGATAAGGCCTATATCAGTGACAGATATGATTTTCTTTGTGTACTGATATGCTTTCCTTTTTTACTGAGCTATGATTTGTTTTCTGAAAGGCTCGTCTAAAAACATTATTCCTTTCAATAATTAAAACGTATCTGTGTGAAAGGCATTGGAGACACTACTATTCATCTAGTATTGTTTTAGTAAGATTTGTTCGGTATAGTCTAGACATGGACGTTAATTATTTATCATCGTTCCCAAATGATTGCCCAATTACTTCAACGACCCCTTCACGTAACGGCATACGCTTATCTTCATCACCTGGCATAGTGATGTGAACGAAAGAATTCATACCTCAGGCTAAAAAAATCCATCTTGGTGAACACATAGTTCAAGTGAGGCACTGAATAAGGGCATGTAAAGTGTGTAATACCGCAGGATGAGCAATATGTATTACCAAGTTCCTTAAAGGTAGATGTTCTGATTGCTGGACCGGGCATGTAAACTGTAATACTGCAGGATGATGTTGTACCACCAGTATGTATTACCAAGTTACTTAAAGGTAGATGTTCTGATTGCTAGCCCGGGCATGTAAACTGTGTAATACTGCAGGATGATGTTGTGCCATGTACCAATAGCACTATCATTACCAAGTTACTTAAAGGTAGATGTTCTGATTGCTGGCCCAATTTTCATCAACTTGATGTTTTTTATAGAAGGTTGTAGACCAACCAAGGGTGGATCAACCCAGGGTGGATCAACCCAGAGTGGATCAACCCAGGGTAGATCAACCCAGGATGGATCAACCCAGGGTGGATCAACCCAGGGTGGATCAACCCTGGGTGGATCAACCATGGGTGGTTAGGGTTAGGGTTAGAAACAGTCCCGGGTGGACAGTCGTGGGGGTGGACAGTCCATGGGTTGTTTTAGTCCAGGGTTGTTTTAGAATGATCCGTCCTTGCTTTTACCTCCCCAACCACCAACCCTCTGAGTCTTTTAACATATAATTTATAATCAAAATAGTTTCCAAGGTGTTTTTAAACAGTATTATTGCGGTTTATTCCGTGAGGGTGCTCTATTGTAGTCCACCCATTGTTAGTCCACCCATTGTTGGTCCACCCAAGGTGGGTCCACCCCGGGACTGTCTATCTCGGAACTATCTACCCCGGGTGGAAAGTCATGTGGGTATTTCCATCGCTATATGCAGCGACGGAAACACCAACATGACCCGGGGTTGACAAGGTAGGAACTACACACTTTGTGGACTTAGAATATTTCTAACCTAACTTTTACAAAAAGAAATAAATCAGTTGAAAAAGTAGTCCTGGTGAGAATCGATCCATGGACCTCTGCATTGTAAGGCACATAACTCAACCACTAGACTAGCGAGGGGTGAACTGGCCAAGACAGGATTTTAATCCTTCGTATTATCATCATCCCGGGTTGACAGTCATGTGGGCATTTCCATTACTGCATATTATAGCTACACGTATCATGAGATGCTCAGATTAGTAAAGCGTGTTATTGTGGTTTTCAGTGCTTGTATTTATGAAGAAGTAAAAATGAAGGAGAATGCAAAATAAATATTGGAAATATAGGAATTGAATTTGCACTTCGTTATATATCACGGATACATAAATACCGCTTTGCGCTTGTTTTGTATCGCAGAGAGTCGTATATGGGCTAAATATGCCATACTTGTGTGTATATAAAACTAGGGCATCAAACTGAGTATGTTTTATTATATGGATGTCAAAGTAAGTAATATGCTCTGTCGCGTAAACAATATCAGATGAAATTGATGTCAGTTAAAATATTTTGGCAAATAACAGAAATGGTATGACAATAATAGCATATATAAGATCTGCTGTTTTTACTATTCTTATCACAATAATGATGCAATATGATATGGACCAATCAAATGAAATGAAGAGACAGAGAACTGAATACGATAGTATACAAATATTTACTGCTCTTGAGGGATCTGGTGGAATCTATTGGGCCCCGAGGTGAACTGGAGACCGTGGGGTACTATTTTCCCGAGACCGAAGGTCGAGGGAAAATAGTACCCCACGGTCTCCAGTTCACCGAGGGGCCAAATAGATTCCACCAGATCCCGAATAAAGAGCAGAAAATATTTGTTTTATATCCATGATCAATATATTTCTTGTTCATTAATTTGTTAAAAGTAGACTCTCAAGACTGAGCTAAGCCTAGGCCTTACTAGGCTAACACTAAGCTTTGCACATTTTAGCCTAGGCCTAGGGCATAGGCAACGAGAAATATAAAAAAAGAATTTTACTCACTACCTGGCACTATATAGTACTGTAGCTGCAGTATGTTTCAAAGTCAAAAGTTAACTGTTCAAAAGTTTCAAAAAGTTCCAACTCACGAACTGTTCAATTCAAATTTCATTCGGTTTCGGGCACCGGCGTACAACTTGGAAAGCAACATGTCGAGTAGGCCTATGGCCAGGGTACGGCGTTTTCCAATAAAGTGTAATCGGCGTTGGTTTCCTTGCAAAATTCGCGAAAAAATGACACCCCATATTTTATTTGTTTATAGTGTTCTCGCTGTCTGCGCTGTCAATTGATCCTCATTTACACGCCGAAACCGTGGAGTTTCACCAGCAGCCGCCATTGTTGAAACTGTTGTCTGTTTACGTTATAAGGCTTGTCAATCCTAAAGTCAACTGTCCTAATATTAACATAAAGAGAACTTTGACACGTAAATCGAGGTCATAGGGTAATAGTAGACTATTTCATTCTCCAAATAGTACCTCTCTCCCTCGTCAATAGCATTTTTGGTCTTTCTTGCCTAATGGTGAGACTATTTTTGATCATGTGACACACTTTTAACCAATTAATGAACAGGAATATATTGATGAAGGATATAACATGAAATATACTGTGGTAACAGAGGTGACATAGACATTCTAAATCATGCATTATAATCCTACTATGCTAATTATACATAGTGTATTTACTCTATCATACGACTAAATAAACTGTTGTAATTATTTGTCATCTCTTTATAGTAGATTTAATGTAGCTTCTTAGAAGAATCAAAATGACAAAGTTGCAATAATATAGGGCGCTGTCAGTACAAGCTCAGTATAACAAGGGCACATTTTTTTGCAATATTTGCTTTTATGCCCCTTAAAGGTAGATGTTCCGATTTTCAACTTGAAGTTTTCTATTCTACATGAAAGGTCATCCTTAAAAACGTCGTGTCCCAAAATTTGAGATGCATAGCTATTATGGTTCTTATTTTAGACGCACAAGATGCTGTGAACTGTACCCATTGAGTAGTACACATACTATATCGGTGGTAACCACCATTCGCGGTAATTCAACGCTATTTCGTCGATTTCTCTGTCATTATACCGAATTAGGCCGTCAAATTTCAGTATGATGATGAGAAAAATACGAGCTTTCATATGATATGAAAATCTCCGTATGTTTGAAATAATTCTGTGTTACGAAAATGTGATCGGGTCATCTACCTTTAATGGAATATATTTGATTAATATTTGATTAAAGCTTAATCAATCAACTTGTTAGGCCGCACTGCAAAACCAGTCCGCATGGCACAAACGTATTAAGTGACTTGTACGTAAGACTTATACGATAGTCACCAAAATAGTCATTTGCGACCCTATACGTACAAGCAACCACGAAAAACTAGGATCAATAGGAATATTTGTATTGGTGTCACATCAATTACCACTAGTGCGTGTACTTATGGTTATGCATAATAGTACTTTGGCGACTATCGTACAAGACACTTATACGAGATGCCACACGTATTAGTTTTGTAGTGCCGCCTTAAGTTCAATTGAACAACTAAACCTATTCCTTCGAGCAAAGAAATATTATAGGTTATAAACGTAGTGCCATATATGTTATCTGAATTTTTTTCTCCACAGGTACCAAGTTACACATTTCTGATCTACTTTAAGAGACGATAAATTATTACAAGTGTCCTAGTGTTTGTAACTATGTCATTGGTAGGCAGAGAAAACCTCTATGTATGCATAACGCGTGCGTATTGATACGGTGATATGAATATTTATTATCAGCCTCTTACACACACGTGTAAGTATAGTCACGCATATAGGCCTACCTACAACACTAACAGTTAACAGTATCGAAAATGAACTGTGCTATCATTTATGTAGAGTATAGGATATAAATTCAAGATGGGCTAGATATGAGATAGTGTAATACGTCGGCCGCGGGGTAGAATCTTCATGTGTTGCTATTCCACGCTACTTATAAAGGACTGTGGGAGAGATTTGCTCAATGATATCAACAAATATTAACTTCTGTTATAAACTTGTGTTCTTGAATTAATAATTATCGTTTAGCAACGAAATTAATGTTCAATTAGTGTTTTTTTTTATTATCATGATGATGATAATATTCCAATAAAAGGTTGTCTCTACCTCCAGTGAAAATAATGTGTTAGTCTAAACAACATGTAATGGTTATAACAATTGCCCTTGCATAGAAAGAGAAAAGAATGATGAGTTAGGCCGATACCTTATCCTCACGTACCTCTCGATGAACTCCCTCTCTCGTTCGGTTTCCTCCTGTAAGGAAAGGCACAACTGCTGTGTCTCATTAAGACCGGCTAACGATTGGTCAAGGCGAAGTCGTAACTGAGAATTCTCCTGAAAGATTGACGGATATGAAAGATTATGACGATTAATGGCTTCTATTGTTAGTTATGTTGCTGAACGTTTCTACACAAGCGTGTCGTGACGTCATATGGCGAATCACGTGACATGAAGTAGTGATCTCACAAAAATGTTTTATTAAAACGCATTATAAGACCACTTGTAAAATGAATGTGAACAAAACGCAGCAATGTTTGTGGTGGAAAATTGTGAGTTTAAAAGTAACGTTATTAAAATGTTCATGCATTTTGTGGTGAAATAGTAGGACTTAATACATGTCAATACAATTTATACTACTGCAAAGCAGAAGTCCATTTTCAACTTTGTCAGGTTTCAAAGGTATAATTGGTCTGATACAACAAATGTCTCATTAGAAACGTTGTTAAGGGGGGACTTAAGGAAGTTTTTGATTTGATTTTTTGAGTGCTGTAATTATTGAACTATTAATCAAATGTATATAAAAGTATACATTTTTGGAAAGGAAATGGATCAGAGAATCCAAATTTGGCGTCAATTTTGACCAAAAAAGTAGATTTTCTTGAGAAAATCACAAAATTCACTTTTTTGACCCAAATCTTTTTTGAACAAAGCTAACAAAAAAAATTGTGAGTGCTGTAATTATTGAACTATTAATCAAATGTATATAAAAGTATACATTTTTGGAAAGGAAATGGATCAGAGAATCCAAATTTGGCGTCAATTTTGACCAAAAAAGTAGATTTTCTTGAGAAAATCACAAAATTCACTTTTTTGACCCAAATCTTTTTTGAACAAAGCTAACAAAAAATAATTTTGAGTAAAAAATGGCCAAATCACTTTATAATGATGTTAAGACACTAATGAAGGGACGATTTTTTTTTTTTTAAACCTAATCTAATATTTTTGAAAATTTTGACCAAAAAGTGCCAAAAAACATGAAAAATGGATTTTTAATTTTTTTTACACTTTTTTGTCAAAATTTCAAAAATTATTGGATTAGATTAAAAATTAAAAAAATCGTCCCTCCAGTAGTGTCTTAACATCATCATCAAGTGATTTGGGCATTTTTAACTCAAAATTATGTTTGTTAGCTTTGTTCAAAAAAATTGGGTCAAAAAAGTGATTTTTTTTGTGATTTTCTCAAAAAATCAACATTTTTGGTCAAAATTAATGCCAAATTTGGATTCTCTGATCCATTTCCTTTCCAAAAAGGTATACTTTTATATACATTTGAGTCATGGTTCAATAATTACAGCACCAACAAACTTCAACAAAAAACTTCCTTAAGTCCCCCCCCCCCCCCCCCCCCTTAAGTGTTCAATTAAATGTATACATTAATTGCCACATTTGAAAGGACTAACGTATGGGTATACTTCTTTTATCCAATGTAATTCTGCACCTTTATTTGCTTAGGTCTATTTGATACTCAATTTGTACTCATAAATCTACAAAGGCTCATTATGAAAAAAGAAAAAAATCATAATTTCATTCATCTTATTCCGTAATTTGATTGTAAATTCTCCAGTGTTTATAATGATAGAAGCAAAATGTAATTATAGTTTGCACATGGAACATTGCACACACTTCCGACGTGATACAATAACACTTTCCACGCGGTTATTAGTTTTACCATATATAAAACAGATTTGTCAGAAACCTTTCCCAACTTTAAAAGTCTGTCTCAAGGATTACTGAACCAATACTAGGATTGTTGGTACTTATTTGAATGCATTTCTCATGGCGATTCCAAAGATAAAATTCAATAATTTGACATTTGTAAACATTTTTTGAAATCTTAAACTGTCGTCTGTAGACGACTGCCGCATGGAACATTTTAATTGCACTTTGGGAATTAATCAATACGTTTTTGCCTATAGCATAAGCGCAAACCTCTTTCAGACATAACACGTTGCGGGAGTAATAGAGAATTATTGCCCTTCGTCTGATACATCTCGATTCTTATTGGAAAAGATGAAGCTTTACAAAGAAAAATAACCGTGTACTATGACAAAATGAATTATATTAATATTTTAAGTGGAGCCGTCCGGACATATCCCCAGGTTGTGGGGAAACCCCGATGGACAAATTGTCAGGTTTGGCTTTGGCATACCAAAGCAAGATTTCAATGATTTGGGATATGGTCACAAAACCAAAGTCTCGGGTCTGTTAATTACCACCGAAGAGTGCCAATCATGATATATATCGAATATCCACTCGGGGAACGTTATAGCTATACTTGCTAGGTACCCAAAGGATAGAAACTCCAACACCAAAGTTAGGGTAAGTCAGCACCAAAACTCTCGTCATCGAGCCCTTACTTTAGATTTGTGTACACACAAATCTATGTGTAGGAATGGGATCGACAGAACCGCTTTTTGCTACCACATACCTTAACAAGGGTTTCATTCTCCGTCACTATACCAGCTTCGTGTCTGCTAAGCTCCAAAACCATCTGTTCTAGCTGTAAAATAATGAAAATACACATCGTTATTAAAAGCAGTGTTTGTGAGCAGCAAGAAAAGGATCTACAGGAATCTTCAAAGCTCGTCATCTTACTTACTTATGAATGGGTTCAGGGAGGCGGATAGAACACATAATTCAACGTTATGTGTTAATACTGTGGCCGTTGGATATTCCCTGGTTTATATTGAGGGTGAAATGCCTGCTTGGATATCCTTCATATTGGCTAAACACATGTTAAAACTAACCATTATGTTCCACTGAGGCCGTTTTGGGGGTTTTTTTCATTCGTTTTTGTCATTATGAGATGGCTACAAGTAGCCTCGAATACTGTTTTAGTAGCATGATTCTGCCAGGTTCATTTTTGGTGGGTTTTGTCCGTATGTGTTGTGTAATCACGGACCAGTTACTGCTTTATAGCGTGGTTCGTTTGTGTAGCCCAAATTTTGAAAAGGAAGAGTGTTGGTATTAGGCGAAAATTGGATATGTTGTGTATTATATTCATACCTACTGCATGGGCATATTTTTTTGGTCCAAAATATTTTAGAACTAGGCGTTACTAAGGTGTTTTGGGGCTTGTAACCAAGGCACGTTGTTTATTTGTTTTTATTTTGATGAATATGGATGATTTCAGAATCAAATGTTTAAAGACATTTCGGGAATCTCGGGACCCGTTTCGTTTTTTGGGCGAATTCCCGAAAATCCCAGCCCAAATGACGTGGATTTTTTTCCGCTGCTGATTTAATTTAGGATAAAAAAGCACGGATACAATAAAATGTGCCCGAGTTTGAATTTTTCGGATATGATTTCACATTTTGAGCTACGTATAAGGTCGGTGTAACTAACAGGTAAAACCGCAACACATTTGATGGAACAAATGACGTCTGCATTGATGACGAATACCTTAAAATGTGACCCGATTTGATTTCTTTGGATATGATTACACATTTTGAGCTACGTATAAGGTTAGTGTAACCCGGTCAAACCGCAACACATTTGACGGAACAAATGACGTTCGCATGGAAATCACAAGGAGAAAAAAAATGCTGCTGATTTTAGCTAAAAAATGATGGGTACCCTAAAATGTGTTCCAACGTATCCATGCACAAATTTCCATATGAAAAGACAGCCCCTTAAAGTATGTGACAAGTTGATTTTTTTTCGGGGGGGGGTTGAGTAAAAAGCTACTGGTTAGCAGGGGGTAATGTAATTTTCAGTTTCAGCTGTAGGGGGGTTAGGTAATTTTGACAAACGGGTCTCGAAATTGTCCCAAGTCCCCCCCCCCCACCATAAATAATGAACGGTCCCTAAATGGCTGTGAATGACAACCACGCTAAATTATTAAAATGACCCCACTAAACAATGGCCATTTGCACTAAACAATGGGCATTTGCTTTCAGCAGTCACAGGCTTACACAAGATAATTGACAAATAACCTATAAACAATGAAGAAGTGACGTTACATTTGTGCCCATGAAATAGCTTCTGGATTACCCCTACCAAAGTGAAACTGATTATTGCCCTCCTTACCTATAACCACCCACCCTTAAACAACAGATACAGAAAAAACATTCAATCGAAACCATTATTCGCTGCCTGCTACACTGTTATAATTTGTCACCACAACAATGTAAGTTATGTAACCATAACAAACTCTTTGTCATGTTTGTGCACACCATGGAATTGTATTGCTGCGTAGAACATTTATTTCCCTTATGAACAACCCCTTACACTTACAAATTTATACTTTTATAGCACCGATCCTTTCAGACCTAAAGGAGTTGAAACAAATGCTTGTTTTAACGTGTTATCGCGACCCTCGCTGCAAATATCGCGTTCCAGTCCCTCTTAAGTTACCAAATACTTTGGCGCAGTGTAAAGTATATCTGCCAGGATCACCGTGGAACGGTGTAATCTATAGCAAAAAGGTAAACACGTGTAGAAACACCAAAGACAGTAAATTTGAATAAATATTACCATCGTACTATCCATGATAAAAGACATATATCGCTAACACCGGGATACAATAGCAAATAAGCAAATACACGAAACACATCACCAATAATGCGGCAGTCATCGAATCTGGTTCCGCTGGGATCTTAATGTACCAACCTCGAACAATGTCTACCAAAACCGCACACAACCAAAGATCATGAAACCCAAATAACTGCCAAATCCGGTAACCGCGAAACCCGCGAACCGCTCTAGTTGTTGACTATAACAAGGCCGCGCGTTGAACCTACATCATACCAGCGCTTCAGTGCATGACTACTGGCCTGCCTTATCTGTGAAATGAAGAATGTATGACCGGCAAATAGCTAAATCGACTGTATAAAATTAAGTCAGAGGACTTAATAACCCAAACCCGTTATATATTATTGGAAAACAGAATCCAGTGTCAGTACTCGTTCTAAAGCTTTACAGTTTACGCAATGTTGCCATGCTGACAAATTTCTAGCCATCGTCATTTGTGATGTACTAAAATCTCCAATGTGTATAAAGTAAAATAATTCAGTGAAAGTGCATCGACAATGTGTAAGTGTAATTTAACGTTGCTTATTTTGGCGGCAATTCCAGCCTTATAGTACCTTCTCGTCGATATTGTTCTAGGGCATCATTAGTATTGTTGAACCTGGTATATTCGTGGAACGTGAGTTCAAAGGACACAATTTAACAACTACGTCTATTGGTCTTCAATCATTGTGTTGTATATAAAGACGTTTGACGTTCAATAACAAAACAATACACACACCATGTTCCATTGAGTGCTATTTTGCCATTAACGTGGGCTTCTGAAAACTGATGTGTGATTAATTGGTTTCCATTTATAGTGTTGCGTTTAGTTTATTTTACATGCGCGCACAAACAATAATGGACATTTTATTTTTACTTACCTACCAAATGGTAATGCTGAATTTCTACCCAGTGTTATTTTTTAAATATAATTTACTTCCGAATTAAAGATGACCATTAGTAATCGTCGTTTTTTGCTGTTGCCACTCATGAAATCACGAAAGCAGCCTTTGTGTCCAGCATATTTATATTGTGACTGTTTATAGAGCTCTATAACTGGGGAGCATACATGGTTTTGAAACGCATGTGACCTTCTATCCTAAATCAAGATCAAGGTCAATCAACCACCCAGTAACTTAGGTTTTTAATTTTACCAACAACATTTTGGTATAATTTTAACTCCTGAGCCAGCCTCGGACCGAGAACAGAAAACCACTATGCTACCCAACTACTAGTGTGAAATTCTGATCTGCCGTAAACGAGAATATTTGAATTGATGTTTTGTTGTACAAAGAGGGCAGATTTGTCCTAATCCTTACATTGTAAACATGTGCAAATTACAGTTTATATGAAAACTGAGCGAGCATCCTCCAAGACATCACTGAATAATCATTTAAATATCAATATATAAGGCAAGATTGACCTTCTCACAACGCGCTTCAGGGTGCCGTATTGTGCACCTGATTAAAAAGGAATTCATTGTGCAATATATTCGATTAATGGCGCGCCACATGAAAAACCAATGCGGTTCGAACGCGAAGAGAATAAATTACAAGTATACCGTAAACTATAATGACCATATCGAGTGCTCATAATCATATTGAATGTTGATACATTCCAAATTATTGGGTGCGCCAATCACGTATTATGCGAATACCCACTGTTTGTACGATTTTTTTTGCTGCTGTCTTATACTCTTTATGGCATTTCCCATGAGAAATAAGAGATCTAGATCACTCTCTGTGCCTCTACCTGTTGACAGTTTCATTATATCTATTCTCTTCTGTGGACTTATCTCTGTATGTAGCGATGAATAATTTTGACAAATTTGAAGAATCACACCAGTGTGGGGAAAGTGACTGCGCAAACTTTAGTATAATATATTGTATAACACATCAAAATATTCCTGTCATTTGTTTGGTGGATACTACATCATGTGACATGATATAATTGGACTATTTCGCCACTATTTTACTGGAGGGAAAAAGTTCCCATAACAAAGTACTATATCCCTGCGATTAGGCGCTGCGAGGGCAATTATGGGAACTTTTTTCCCTGCCCGCGTTCGCGTTAATCGACCTTGCATAGATATATTGAGTAGGCTTAGGTCTATTATCCTTTGTTTATCAAGTATTTCAAATGACACAAATATTTTTATATATGTTATATAAAACAAATATTTACTGCTCTATATTCGGGAAATGGTTCAAAATAGGTCCCCTCGGTAACTGGAGACCGTGGGCCTACTATTTCCCGAGACCACGGTCTCCAGTCACCTCGGGGAGCTATTTTGCTAATTTCCCTCATGAACCGTACATATTTTTTTTGTACATCAAATAGATGAAGTCAAAAGTTGAAAAAAACCGTGATAATACATAATTTATTGTAATTATATTGTAGGCCATTAGTCATGTTAGTGCAAATATAAGTCAGTATTATCAAAACTTGGTATTTTTCCTAGATGTACAAATCGTGATCCAGAGCTTTAAAAAAGTGTCGCGTCTCTTGTTTACCATTTTCCTGCTTATTGTTTTTTCATTCGTTGTATTTAGGCCTGGTATTCAGAAATACCCTGTGGTTGTAGCAGGGCTAAAACGTATTCTTACTACCTCAAGAAATCTTTTTATGCACGCGTTACGCTCAAATTTTATATAATCCATAAATTATAACCGTGGGCAACAATAGCAAACGAAACATTACCACGTAGTATTCCTCGTGGGCTGAAACAACACACTCTGGGCTTTAACATGTGATGGTTAATTGAATCCATTGCTTTTAAAATGGCCTGTATTCATTTGACATTTTGAGTTTGTTTTTCCGGACCCTGTTCAACTATTGTTTTATTCGCATGTTGAGAAATGATTTTTTTTCTAATATCATATTCAAAGTATAACAAGTGTCCCAAATGTTTCGATGCCATTTTAAAGCTGGAGTTAGAACTCTGAAAACATATTAGGATAGAGGAATCATGTATGAATTATATTGATACCAAACTGGTCCTCTTTTCTGAGTCCCCTTAATATATAACATGAGCTGTAAGGTTTGGTAACATAACTCACAATACCATACATGTGTCATTTTGCAGGGCGCCAGGTGTGAGTAGCTATAATCACAAAATGCACATATGCTTTTACACAAAAGGTTTTCACATTAATACTGTTCATAATAAGGATTACTAGTATTTCGATCAAACATTTTAAAAACAATAAACATAGAAACCATTTCTCTTCATTACTCTCTTGCTCCCTTCAATTAATTAGATAAGCTTATTAAACTACGCGATTTTATGTGGGGGGGGGGGGGGGGGGGGCAGTTTTAAAATTCGGGAAACTTTCTTCTATACTTTGGCAACATAGATGCTGTTATTGTAAATGTTGGTATAAAAATAATGTTACAAGTTGCCTCTATCCGAATGAATTATGTTACCGGAGATATAAAGCGTTAAAGGTGTCGAAACTTTTGGGACACCCTGTATGCCTGGCAAATGTTGTCAACGTTTTAAATACATTGCATCAGTTGTGCATGTTTAATAACAACATTGCCGATCATTCACATTTTGAAATTAAGTCTTTATCTCGTCACTCTTGATATGGACAGAATTGACCAAATTGATATGATATACCGTATTATGTGGAAGTGGTTTGTCAGGATCAATTGGATATTATTGAAAATTGACCGGCAAGTGGGAAAACTGCATCCGGACCACGGCGTCTTATTTTCAAGGCAAAACACTTCAACATGTTTAAATGCGGGTTCCCACACGCCTCCGAAACCTCCAGGGCTACCGACGGCACTTCAATATGAAATGGATATGAGCTGTTAGGCTGGAACTTTCAAGGTACGAGGTATTCAATAAGAGTTTAGGTATACAAAGGAGATCGTTGGGTGAAAGCACAGTTTTCGACCAAAAGTGCAAAATATCAAACTATTATGGTCTTTTTCGTGAAATGTTATGCATATATTCCAAAAGAAACTCACTTTGTGAAAACATCATTGGTATTCGATATTGAGTAGTGGATATTTGGTTATTTATTAACACAGGGTCTTCTTTGGGCGATACTGGACGGGAGAAGGTAATTATCAGTTTGACAAACGCATCACCTTGGAAATGGCCAGGGTTCCAGACCTTTACCCTACATAATTTTAAATGCATACTTATCCGATTTAAATGGTATCGTACCGTGACCGTAATAAAGATAACAACAATGTGAGGAACCAGGGGTATGACTAAGATACAGAACATGTAAAAGATGGTGGAATCATTAAAAAATGTTAATATATATGCATTAACTGTTTTATCTTTATCTGTTGGATAAATATTTACTGGTCCCTTACCTGCTGATTCTGTACCGTCTTTTCATACGCCTTCTTGTCTAGGTTTTCGACGGATCGCTCAAGCTGAAAAATATTGTAAAAATTGCTTGAATGATTATCAATGTAAGACATTATACTACTATAAACAAACAACACGTTTATTTCATAATCCTTATTATTGCTCTTTTGCTTTTACGCCATTAGTAACCCATCGCGGAGTTAAGAACACCTGCGGCAATATCCACTTTACTGCTCCTTGAATTGTGTTGCACTATGGTTTAATTAGTGAACTGCATGATCAGTTGTAGCATTCGGGGGCTTTGTTCCGTTACAGTGCTTGAATGTGGATATTCTTGGTTGGTTCAGTGCGCACCCGAGTGGGTTGAACGTGATATATTTCACCTTGTGAAATCAATTTCTAATTTACGTAACTAGATCAAGCAGTGGCGTTGAAAAACAAGATCTATGTTAACAAATTCACAATGGGCAAGTAAAGATTAACATCATCTTTCACTATGGGTTGAGGCACCTTTTTCACTAAAATATAAGCCTAGTTATATTGATTTTGAATGAAAGTGGCACTAATTTGTTTGGAATTCGAATTAACAGGGTGCACGATATACTTTTTTTCCTATCGAAATAGATAAAACTTTACTTTAAAGGAAACTGGTCGTCTTAACATTAAAGTCATCACAACAACAGTAAACAAATTGTCCTTTTGACTAACACACATTGACCTTCCGTTGTTGCATTGGTATTTTTGACGGTTGGATCACCCAGAATAACGATCCTCGCCTTTACAATTTTCCATTGTGTTAGGTTTCTTAATGGGTTTTTTATGAGCTACGTATTAATTTTAACTCTTCAAAATGTCAATAGTAATCTACATCATTCTACTTCTCAATTATCCAAATCCATATGGTGTTTCGTAGAAACTGCGGCGATTCACTGTTATTAACCTATTTTATAACACAAGTATAACATGTCAAAACTTGAAGAGTTACTAACTCGGTTAAATTAAATAAGCCTACAGTTAATGTGCTGACAGTTTTAAAGTTCAAAAATATTAATAAATACTTAAATAACACATACATTTTATCTCTTGTATAAAACTTTCATTTAAATATCTAACCATATCCGTTTTTTGATTGACACAAGTCTACATGTTCTCAACCACCCAACCTCTAGTTCGAGTTAAATACGGTATTATTTTCAGGCCTAGCTATTGACACGCAATTCCTCATTTCGAATCAACAATTATTTATACTACTACTAGTGATTTCTGAAATCCTAACAATATTTTGGTTTATAAGTTGTCATACCTCTCTCTTTTTGGACGACAATTCTTTGATTTCTGTATCCTTCATTTCTAGCCATCGCTCAAGCTCCGCCTCCATTTCTGCCTCGTACTTAAAAGAGAAAATAACAAAGTAACAAGGATTAGTATAAAATATTTGACTTTGAACATGTTGACAATAGGATTGATTGTTCCGCTGTTTGTACTGAAATCAATATCAAAATAGAGTAATCAACCAAAATCGTTTGGAAATTAGGGCTAAATGTTAGTCGCAACCATGGAAAACAGGATTCGTTTATAGTGGATTGTATTCTAAGAAGGTTAATTGAAAGAGTTGGCGGGGCTGCACCTCATGAAAGTGTGGGAAGAATCGGTGTATGCAAAAGTGTTCAAATCTGTCAAAATAACCACCAACAGTTTCCCCTACGTTTTTATATTATAGTTTGACGAATCTCTGCTGTAGAGTTCTCGAGCTATATATGAGCAAAAGTCACAACGTATGTCAAAGTTCCAATAATGCTCTAGGCCTAAATCTCATAAATGAAAATCAACACAAATTATTAGCTCATAAAAATACTCCATTTATGATTGTTATTTGTATTCCTCTACATTTTGGATTTGATACTCAGACGAGTTACTTTAACACGTTGTAATGCAAACGCTGGCTATGCCCCTATCTACTTACTGTTTTGACTGTAAAGTATTATCAGGGGCATTTACAAGATCTGTGACAAGTAACACGGAGACACTTAGATTGATATTTCAAAATATTGTAGAATATTTGCCTCGTACGACAAAATACTGCATTATATTTATAGTTGGCATTGACATTTCACTGTCACGTTGACATTTTGAATATAGCTCAATTACAACTTGTATTTCCCTGGAAACATCAGTTCACTTATATTTTTCAGATGAGGATGTCTTCGATGGAAAGGTGAAGAGCGTACAGGGTGTTATATAAAAACAAACTAATTAAGGTTTGTGTTTAAAGACATTAGTAATTAAATACCGAATTTAATGTATTTTATTAATTAATCTTTGCGGTTGCAATATTGTATTGAGCTGTAACATGGCCATTCATTTTCAATAGGAAGGATAGATGATAAAAAAATGTATATCAGCGTGTTGGGGTGTGTGTTGGCGTGTTGAGATGTGTGTTGGCGTTAGATATTACGAATATCGTGGACAAAGAGCAATACGACCAACTAATGTGTAATATAATTCTTCGCGATAAACTGCAGTATTTTTGACATTTTGCGAAACGAGTAGGAGACAATTTAAAAGACGTGACATTTCATGAATTAATAAATTGTAAATGTGGTAGACCTAAGCTCATTTGGAATTCAGAAAGCAACAGGTCTAACTCTTATACTAGCTCTACACATCGCATGTCAAAAAATAATAAATGGTGGCGCTGTATCATCAAAATGGCATATAGCCATGCAATTTGTGTGCTCAAGGGTTTAAACACCCAGCGATGTTTCCACGAAGAACGTATGGGACGAATAAAACATAGGAAGCATATCAAAACTCGACCGCCCGGCAATCGCCGGTTCCGTGGGGTTCCGTGCGGTTGCAGCCGGTTTCTATTGTTCTAAACAATGATATGCGGTCCAACCGGGCGGAACCGGCGGTTGTCGCGCGGTCGAGTTTTGATGTGCTCCCTAACATAATATTATGCTTCAAACTAAAGGGTTGACACAAAGCCGCTAAACTGATGTAGAGTAATAACATGTACTCTTTACCTTTCTCTTCAGGTTTTCTCTTTCTTGTGTAAGTAGATTCTCCATCTCTTCATATAATCTTCTGATTTCATCTGTGTGTATGCCATTTTTACTGAAAGATATCAATTAACATATTAATCACTAGCTATGAAGAAATAATTAAAGTAATAACAGTAAACTTTTGAAAGCGTTACATTTTGCAATGAATGACAGAAAATCATTTGTGACCAGTCACATCAAAGGAGGGCTCATATCTTCCCTTAATTAAGCTTCAAATAATACCGTACTAATTGGAATTGTTCAATGCATTTCGCTTTTTTGTGAAATTTGAGAATATCCTTTTTAAATAATAAAAATATGAAAATAACATTGCAGTCTAAGTATAATGCCTGCGATATAATGAGGAACACGTTTCCTACATACTCTGTTAATTTTATCAAAATATCTGTATCCTTTCTGATATGGCATGACATTATAGAAAATTGGTGAAAACATGTTTTTCATTTTCAACAAACTTCAAAACGGTTTCTTAAGGAAGTCTGATATAAATCACTCAAGCAGAGCAATTCCCTCACCATTCAAATATTGCTTCATAAAACATCACCAACAGTTGATATCTATTACTTTTGTAGTGAAAATCAAAGGAGGACACAGACAATTACCTGTATATCATTTAAGTTAAGCTTTGTGCCGACCATCACGTTATGAGTTTCAAAAAAGGTTATTTTGGTCAAACTTGAAATTTACTATTTTTTCAATAGAGTCCATATTTTCTATCAAAAACGTCCGATTTTTATAATTAAAAATTCATCAGAAAGCTAAATGTATGTAGATGTTAAAATCATAAGCATGTTGACTGCTCACAGTGGTATTCATGGCTAAATAAATGCACCTTTCCCGGTATAAATCATTATGCGACACCCTGTACTACTGACATAAGCCTTTTGATGTGACTGATCACATTTTCATTTGATTGGCAAGAGGCAACAAGGATGCATCTTAAAATGATTAAAGGAGGTGTCCCGCAAGCATAAAAGTGTGCATTATATGTTAGAAATATAACTATCGAGCCCAACTTTTGTAATGATATAGAAGAAAACACCACACTTATGACAAAAACAAATAAAAACCGCAATCTCTCAACATGCCCTTTTTAAAATTCGCGGCGATCAAAAGTCCCAGTGTCGATGATGTCATAGTTGTACAATACACATGCGCAAATTTGAGCACCGATACCCATGACGTCATCGACACCGGGACTTTCAATCGCCGCGAATTTTAAAAAGTGCATGTTGAGTGATGGCAGTTTTTATTCATTTTTGTGACTAGTACGGTGTTTTGTTCTATATAATTACGTAACTTCGGCTCGATAATTATGTTTCTAACAAATAATGCTCAATGTTGTGCTTGCGGGACCATTCCTTTAAACAGCTCTTGTTCAGATGCAACAAGGAGTGTCTTTAAAATGATAATCATTGCTCAGAATGTAGTGAGTATCATGTACTTGAAGTGCTGATTGGTTTTACATGATTGGAATTTGGCGGAATAGAGAGTGATGGGACTAAAGATGTTGATAATTGGTATTGGAGACGATCATGGCGTTTGAACAAAATAACAGCAGTCAACATGAACAATAAACAACCTTCCTAATTCTACTAATTGTTCTGGTCGGATCCACAACATAAAGTCTTACTAAAAGGTGAGGAAGGACAACATGCCCAAAAGGTCACAATTAAAAGGCAAACGAACACCACATTAAAATCATTAACAAATGAGTTGCTCTTTGGATTGTCTAGTGCTTCCTCTTTGGGATGTTGTCATGCATATCACCTTTTTAATGTCTTCATTGGTGAGCTCAAAAGGTGGAATACCCGGGGGGCGGTACTTGGATTTATTTTGGACGGGGTGTGCAGCTCTAACCTCAAAACCCATACCCACTTCCAAGGGTAATTTTGCCGGAAAGGGTACCCATGTCTAAGGATTTTTCTTCAAATGTAGACCCATGTCTAAGGGTTTCTAACCCGAGATGAGTTGAATTCCACGATTCCGGGGTTGAATTTATCGTATTGAATTCAGGTTGATATTGAAAAACGCCCGGAAAAAACGTCGTCAACGATGTGCTCAAATCTGACCCATTGCTTAAGGGCTAGTGTCAATAACAGGACCCATGTCTAAGGATTTTTCAGTTGAAAAGCCTACCCATGGCTAAGGATGTCTCATGAAAAAGCGACCCACTGGAGCGGCACGTCCCCGTATGCCTTACATATGCCGGGTGTAATACGCCTCTCTGTGACCTATCCATGTGAATGGCCGAGAGGTAGTCTCAACAGATCAGTTGTCAGACTGTGGTGCTATTGATTGAATTATTCGTTTCCTCCTTAAAATCGAGTTTCATGTCTTTGGTTCTCATGTAGAATGTGACGCGACATATTGCCGAGTGAACATAGCACGAGGATACCTCCAAGGAATTCATAGACAGTCCAATATTATCATCAACCTTTGCATATACAGGCAAGGGAATACAATTGGTACGTAAACATTATCAGAATAGTAGATATGCCCAGACTGACGTAATATTCCACCAACTCTCGCGCCTTGCCTGACATTCAAGTGCATTAGCATTTGTAGATCAGTCTTGGCTATATGGTTTTTATTAAACATGTTACAGCACGAATTCGAAAAACTATTTAAAGTAGTTAAAGTCCAGGGACGTACCTTGAGGGGGCACACCCCCCCCCCCCTACCAAAAGGCTCTCCCCTGATTCCCCAAAATAAAATAACAGACTCTATCTATGTGTATTAACATAAGAAAGTCGGTTATGCTCCCCCACCCCATGATCCAAGACCTGCCCCTCCCCCCCCCCCCCCCCCCACACACATGCACAGCATTAAAGACACTAGTTACGCGCGCCACTGTGTGCGGCCATACATAACCATACATTTTTGAGAATGATATATACTATGTTGAAATAATATAGAAGCATAAGTTCAAGTTTTAAGTTTTAATTTACCTCTAATTTCAACATGCGCCATTAGCTTGTTATGGCGTCTTATTTTTGTCAAGGGAAACAACTAAACTGACTTTATAGTGATTTCGTATTCTGATCACGTTCACTTCTTATCACGGCGTCAGTGTATAACATAATTCCGTGCATAACTGGTCTTATTTACCCTTGTGGTTACGTGCAATTACGACAAATCTCGTTATGTGGCTACTTCAAAACGTAGTACGGTACTCGAGATTTTTACAGCGTACTTCTTCATTTGGTGTGTACCCCGTGTAATCTAGGCAATTATCGAGTCATCAAATAACCCAGTGGTCGCATCAAACACACTATGAGCCATGCGTAACTTGTGCTTGAATGTCGACTCGGGCACCGAAATGCTGCCCCATTGTGACAAAATTACGCCATATGACGTCAACTCCCAACTTGAGATGATTTAATAATAATAGTAATAATAAATAAGCATTTATAATGCACCATTTATCTAGAAAAAAGATCTAATCCAAGGCGCAATTAACAAACAAGAAAACAATGAAGCATTCGAAAACACATGAAATGTTAAAGAAAAGACAAAAAAAAGTACAATTACAAATTGAATATGAAAAATAATAACATAGACCATAGCGATTCTATCCTACACTAATAATAATAATAATAATAATACAAAATACTTATAGAGCGCCTTACAACAAGTTCTCAAAGCGCTTAAATACAAAGAGATGTGTATTAGCTCAAGTTGGTAGCTTACAAGAGTTGCGCGCTAACGTCACTTCTCAAATTAAGACGGCACGGAGTATTAGTAGGCTACGCACTAAACATCTAGTACGTATGGCTCAAAGGTACAAATGCTTTGTACTGTAGGTAAGACCTTTACGATAGTCACCAAAGTACGAGTACAAGTCACTTCTGAGCATTACGTACTAGTTTTGCCGTGCGGCCTAACAATCGTGGTCACGCACGGTACACGCAACATATCCCATTGCACCTGTTACACCTGTTGCACTTCTTTAATTCGTAATCAGCTTGGGTTTAATAGGGATTTTTCGATTTGGACGACGGACGCTTCCACGACGACAATATAACACATCGAATCATGTGCGCATGCGTCAACCCAGCAATTCATCGGTCGTCCAATTTCTGGGAACCTGTCTTCAGCTTGCGATTTGCACGACGGACGCTTTTTACTACGATAAAACACAAAACGTTGCCGTCGTCACCACAACGGTT